>JAKELG010000020.1:0-514200 GCA_021527035.1 Lactarius vividus | reverse complement strand
GTGGATAACGAGCGGTACACCACTGGCATGAAACGGCTGAAAGAAGTGGTAAGTAATTTCCATCATGAAATGGTTCCATGTGTTCACGTTCGACCTTCCGGAAGATGCCACTACGCCACCACGTGATCCATCCCCAGTGCAGTTTGTCGCCTGGGAACCCGCAAGTCACCGACACCACTAGATGCGACCGCGCAAGCAGCGAAGAAGCTGAGGCTAGAGAATGCCTCTGGAAATACCACGAAGAACGCACGCTACACACTTGCGCAGCCATCCTATCGTCAAGCTTTACAACTCCGCAACCCCTCATAGTCCGGAAGATTAGCGCGGATGACGTCATTGCCCGTCACGTGACCCTGGCACGTGACCTGGCCTAGACCGCACCAGAAGAGTCCAGAAGAGCTTGTGCCTGGATTGGAACGTGTGTTATCGATTTGCCTGGTTGTGATCCGTTACATATTTGTTGTTGACTTTCCCTGCCTCGTCCTGTGGCCTGATGCGCCCATGGACTGTATGTGTTCAGCCACCATCAGTGGCGTTGGACAGTGTTCTCCGCAGTTCCGCAGTTCCGCCTCGTGTTGTATGTTTTCCCATTGGACGATTAGCATGATTGTCGGAGTCCGGGCTGAGCTGAAAGCTCCCTGGATGAGTATAAGTAGACCGTAGAAGCGACCTTAGACGGTAGCTTTGACTTCTTGGATTGTCCGTACAACCTAGTCCGAGTAATCTCCAGTCCCCTTGCTCTCAATCTCCCTCCTCTGCTCTTTGCCCTACGTGCCCTCGGAGTTAGTCCAGCATTACAGCGGCGTCCATACCCTACGCAGACCTCGGAGTCTGTCCTCTGCTACAGCAGTGTTCCCCTCCCTTTCCATATCACGTGACCGATTGATCGAGCGTGCAAGCTCAGCGTAAACGAGCGAAGTCATTCCTTCTTCCACCTTTTTGTGTGCTATCCGGTCCTGCAGATCGTCGTTTTCGGACTTATCATTGACAAGCAAGAACGACAGCAAGCGCTAGCTCAAGCGGCAGAACAAGAGCGGGTATACCCGAAGTCGTTAAGGACCCCTTGAAGGACCGGTCGAGTGTGATCTCCGAAGTGCGCCCTACGGAGCGAACAACCATGTGTGCTATGTATGACGACTACTTTAGTTTGATAGGTATTAATCACACCCTCACAACAACTGCAATGACAGATGCCTTAGTACATTCCCTTCTGTCGCTAACCCATATTCTGTGCTGACATATATACAGACTCAGATGGACCTTCTGCGCCGAATCGTCATTCCATTATGGTGGTTCCTTTATCCTCAATTGTTCAAGCCGTTCAAAAGCAATGTGACGCTACTGAAGGTCTTCATGAAGAACTCAAGCATACCTTAAGACTGGTGCTGAGCCCACAAAGGATATCATTGCTTGGTGGGGTAAGTCATGTCTTTATTTAAACACGTTGATCCTGACACAATGGAACCAGAGCAATACCAGATACCCCAACATTGAAGCGGATGGCACGCGACTACCTTGGTGATTCAAGGCTCAGCAACTCCTTCAGAGCGTGCTTCTATAGTGGAGGTATTACTGATACTTCACGGAGAAACAGGTTGCGGGCCAGATGTCTTTGAGGGACTCAGCTTCTCAAGAGTGCTTACAGAAATGGGCACATCTCGGCCACAACACAAGCAGCACCGCAATGCAATGTTTGTGATGGGGATGATGAGGATATAGAGTAGTTTCATGATGCTCATCAGTAGTTGTACATAAAGTTACTAGACACAGAATGATTGTTTTTCTGAACAAGACCTCAAAGCATTAAGCAATGTCTTTTGTTGTACACTTCCTGGTTACTCTGCGCTTTTGGTGTGATTATAAAGCAGGGTACTCATTTGGGTTCGGTTCAGGGTTCAGACCCTCCCTGAACTGAACTGAACCTATGTAAACCTGAACCCTTGGTTCAGTTCAAGGGTTCAGCCAAACACCCTGAACTGAACCTTTGGTTTGGTTCAGGGTTCAGCAAAAGGTCCAAAGAACTGAACTGAACTGAACTTTCCCATCACTATGTCAGAGTTCACAACTGGGCCAGGCAGTCTGAGAATGAAATGTAACAGGCATCCTGCCGTATTCCCAAACGTGTCCGAGAACCACTGATACTACCCTTGTGGGAACCCACGTTACTCAAGTGCCTAAGTCAGGCAAACATCCGTGGTAGACGTTACAATAGGGGCAGTCACATGCAGGTGACGCAAGAATGTTAAGTTGAAATGGGATTGAGCACAAGTGAAGACAATTTGCTTTGAGAGGGCAGATGGGGGATGGATGAGTCAAGTCAAGCTTCTGTTACATTTTTGGGCTCCTTTTGAGCTGTATTTATCAGTACAAGTACAATAATAGATGCTTTTTTCAAAAAATGATCGGAAATATGAATAAGTTGCTCAGGAGCAGTACAGTAAGCCAGGCATTGAAACTGAGCTACGAGATAGTCATGCTTGCCTGCATTTGAGGCTACAAATCATCCTTAGATGAAAGAGGGAACATGTGGGGACATTTGAGATGTGAGGTCATAGTAATAGTGCACATACATCATTGCTGCTTTAAACAGCCTTCCGAGTCTGCAAAATGTATAGTAGTGATGTTATGTTTCGTTCTCGAACTGTCGGCCCGGTGTGAACTCTGACGTGTTTGTGATGACTTGACGTGTCAGTAGTAATGTGTCATGGACTTGGATCTTACTGCCTCGTGTCTCGGCTGACTGACAACTCCTATTGTTGTACATGATTGTCTTATGCGTTCCTCCCCGAGTTCTATTGTTGTACGATACGAGTATTACATTGTGGATGACTGATTCCTAGGATCCCCGTCCTAGGATTTGCACTACTTACGCTATTAGCTACATACGAGTTCGAGCGGAGCTAGAACTGGCTCCCTACGTGTATTTAAGCTCATAGTACTATGGACCAGGATCCCCATCTTGGTCTTCTTCGAATACCACTTCTTGTCTCATCTCCTGTGCTGAGAGTTCCCGGAACTCTTAAGTGAACTAGCTCCGGTATATCCCCTTTGACCAAGAGGGATCCCGTGACTTCTATCCCCAGTTCCCTTGTGAATGGTGGACACGCTGACCGGACTTATCCCCCTGAAACCACATGTCACCTCGTATTCGAATATCTCAACTCCCGCGTTGCAAGACCGTACAAGTGTTACTACATCGTCGACAACCCTCATTGGAGATACATTCGTAAAGTCACTGAACCCCCTTGTTACGGAACGACGAGTAGGACACTTACTATACGGTTATGACTACGATAGTAAGCAGTAATTAGTCATGGACTTAGATCAGTCAGCACATTGTGCTAGCATGTGATTGCTAGCATGACTCATACTAGGATAGCTGTAGTAGGGTTCGAGCTACTTACGCTAGAGGATATTGGACTCCCAGAGGAGCTTTAAAGCTACCTCTTATATGTATAAATAGTGGCCGTCGAAGACCAAGACATGCTATCTTGGTCTTCTTCCAATACCACCTCATTGACTTGTCTTTCTGGGCCTTCGTGCCTCTGTTCTACCCTTCATCCTCCTGACCTTCGAGTCTAGGATCCTGGAAAGTCGAAGTCCGCAATTAGCAGTTGCCTTGGTGATACTTGCTCGTGTCTTGTGGATTGCCTTAGTCGATTCCGCAGACATTGGAGTACAGTTTCAGAACCCGCTAAGTCATGAACGCCCTCATACAAGTCCAAGTCGGACTAACGCAGTGGTAGCGTTACACCCCTCCAAACGTACCCCTCGACCTCCCCCTGTACACTTACCACGATCATCTCGGAGCCTATCAGTGACATCCAGCAGTCTTCCCTGACAGTCCCAACAATCACCGATTCTGCCCAGAAGGGAACCCACATTATACCGACGCCTAAGTCAGGCTAACGTCTGTGGTAGACGTTACATTAAGACCAAGATCCTTCAATGTGGCTTCCACAGCAGTAACAACCCGAGATCTCTGGATCCCATTCCAACCATATCACATCGACAGAAGAGGGGAACGCAACGTCCCTAAGCAATATCTCAAAGGAGCATTTTGGCAGACAGAACAGGGAGACCCAGGCTACGTCGTCTCCTACACTTACAAAGACAGTACTACAGGACTCATCCCAGTAGAGTTCAACTTCAAACACACCTGCTGGACTGAACTCAAGTGGGGACACACTCCACTACAAACTACAAGTTGTCCAACCCGCAGGCTCAAGCCTCCACCTCGACGTACTCCAGAGCAAAGTAACCACAAGAGATCAGTGGGGACCCCTTGATGGAGAAGAAGAGAACACATTCGATCCCCCACTCCCAAAACACCTGCACCATCCCCATCACCCGCCAGCAACCCCGAGGAAATTCGAATCCTCGAAGCACAAGCCGAAGAAGAAGAAGCCCAGTTGGGAATACTAGCTGAGTCTATCCCCACTGTTGCGGGTCGGGACTTTTGTGGACGATTATACAGTACGAAGGTGAAGTGGACTCTTACTATACGGTTATGACTACAATAGTAAGTAGGAATTAGTCATGGACTTTATGGATCAGTCAGCAGGAGGATACTGGCATGTGATAGTTAGTATTACTCATTCCTAGGATAGCGGTAGTAGGGTTCGAGCTACTTACGCTAGTAGACGATACTACCTCTATAATATGTATAAGTAGTGGACTACGAAGACCAAGAGACGCCATCTTGGTCTTCTTCAAATACCACTAGCATTCCAACTTGTCTTTCTTAAAAGGGCCTTCGCGCCTTCTTCCTTCAAAGACTTTTATATTCCTGACCTTCGTGTCTAGGGAACTGGCACTCTCAAGACATCAGTTCGGAGTTGCCTTGGTATTGCTCGGGCGAATACTGTGGATCGCCTTAGTCGTATTCTACGGAATTACAGAGACTCTAAGGGGGTCTCTCAAATCTGCTAAGTCGTGAATGCCATCATACGAGTCCAAGTCGGACTGATGCCGTGGTAGCGTTACATTAAGACCAAGATCTCCCAATCGTGGCGTTCACCACAAGAGACCAGTGGAGGAATTTTTGACCCTATCACCTTAAAACCAGAGGAGAAAGATCAGTACCACGGAGGTTCTTAGGAGCAGCCAGGTGGAGAGAATACAGAGGAGACACCGGGTACTTCGTCGACTTCCCCAGGAGAAGCCATCAGATATCGACCAGTTGAGTTCAACTACTCCAACTTCTGCTGGACGGAAATTATGTGGAACCCCATAGACAATCGGTGGGACGTCATTAGACCAGTCAGAAGACACTACCGTTGCGACATTGATTCAAGAGAACTCCACGGAGACGACTGGGGATCACTAGACAGAGACAGCAGCAGCAAAGAAGAAGAAGAAGAACAACCAAGGGAACAAGCACCGTCAGAATCAAGTCACGAGGAACCAGTCGAAGAACATACTGCTACAGAAAGCGAAGTCTGACCAGGAACGGGAGACGATTCAAGTCTACTGGCCCACATAGCTGAGTCTCTACACATCACAGTACCCCGAAGAAATTCACATACGAAGCCCGATGGCCACAGCAACCGAAACAATGGTAGGAGAAGAAGTGAGGCGCATCAGAGAAGAAGCAGAAGCCATCCTAAACCCCATTAACCCAAACACGGGACGTTGGATGACGGCGGATGATGCGGCAATCTTCAGAGCGATAGGACCGGACCAACCAGACCCCCCGGAAGGACTGCCACCACCGCCAGGTGGACTCCCTGGAGGATTCCCAGGACAAGGACCAACAGGAGGCGGATTTCCAGGAGGAGGAAGACCACCAGGAGGAGGCGGACCCCCAGGAGGAGGACCACCACTAGGAGCAGGAGCAGGGCATGGTTCGGACAGATTATCAGGTGAACCCCCGACCGTATTTGATGGAGACCGCTGTAACGCTACCACAAGCGTTAGTCCGACGTGGACTCGTATAAAGGCATTCACGACTTAGCAGATCTAGTAGACCCCTTCAAGGTCTCGGTAATCCCGTAGAATACAACCAAGGCGATCCACAGTATTCTGAAGCGCAGCAATGCACGCAGCTATCAGGAATGGTGTCCTCACCTTTGAGTAGGTTGAGAGACTATAGAGTGGAGAGGGTGCACAAGTGAGAAAGAGAGTGAATCTGTATTCGCCTCCCTCCCCATAGGAGGCATTATATACCCTATGGCCCCACCATGTCCGGAAGCGCAAAAGTGATGAGTACAGGCGTCCACAATATCGCGTTTTTACATACGCCTGACGTAAATTACCACTTCGACTTAGTCATGAGACTACTTTTCGCTCAGAGGCGAATTGCGCCCAGTATAGTACGTATCCTAACTACCGTAATAGGAAAGCATACTGGCAGTAATGTCGTAACTGCTATAGATAAGGGCCTTACGTACTTATTACGTTCCAACACTCCCCCTTGCTTAGTGCAGCTAATTAAAGCGCATCTAAGCAAACAGCAAGAACCTCATGAGCGTAGGGGATGAGCATCAAGTGAGGGTTGCGTAAGAGTCGGTGAGACTACAACTGTCTCTAACACGTCTCATTAAGTTGTGAATGATGATCATTAATGATATCTTCCAACTTGGAGTGTCATTACTATGTCCCCATCAGGGACAGGACATGTGAACTACCTTGCGGAGTTCAATAAGGCTTAGAGTCAGGTGTCTGCTAATGAAGCGACATCGCACCATGTCTAGGAGAGAAAACGGTGATTCTGTCCTGTTCTGTTCTTCACAAAGAAGAAGCGGTGGACACGGAGGACGTAGAGAAACATATGCTCCGAAGAGCAGACAAGCTTCTCTATAACTTCCTTCACGAGTCACCATCATCAGGCATGGTGTGCACAGGTGGCGAATAGCCAAACTCTAGCCCTAGTTGTTCCCTGAACTTAAGGAACTTAATGCGACCCAGATTCTTAGTAAAAAGATCGGCGGGGTTCTCAGCTCCTTCAATAAAGAATAATTCTATCTTCTTTTCACGGATCACATCACGAATGTAATGGTGACGTAGATCAATATGTTTGATCCGTTTTTCCTGAACAGGATTAGAAGATAAAAATATGGAGCCTTGATTATCTCCGCACAATGGAATTGGTCCAAGGTTTATTCCAAGCTCACTAAAAAGTGAGCGAATCCAGACCAACTGTCTGCTTGCATCACACAGCGACATGTACTCTGCTTCAGTGGACGAGAGCGCGATAGATTTCTGCGCTCTAGAATTCCAGCAGAATACTCCATTTGCCATTTTTACTAAGTAGCCCGTAGTGGACTTTCTGGTGACTGGGTCAGAAGCCCAATCAGAATCTGCGTATGCTATTATACCACCATCGCTTTTGCCGTCAAAGACTAAAGCATAATTTGAGGTACCAAGTAAATAGCGGCATATGTAGAGTGCACGCTTGTAATGGTCCTCAGATGGGTTGGCAGCAAACTGCGCCATTTTTGTAACAGCATAGGCAATATCTGGTCGCGTACCAATCATAATGTATAGGAGAGATCCTATCACTTGTTGGTAGGACGCTCGGAGTTCTGGGGTTGCAGTTCCCTTATTAGGGGATGGATGATACCCTTCCGGTAGTGGAGTAGGTACTGATTTGGCGTTAATCAGATTAAAACGCTGCAGCACTTTCTGAAGGTAGTCCTGCTGATCTAGTAGGAGTCTACCCTTAGAGCGTAGTATGCGCATGCGTAAAAACTCTTTGGTATCACCAAGGTCTCTGCATTCCCATATTTCCATGAAGCGTCTCTTCAGGGATGCTATGTCCTTTTTACTTTTTCCAAGGAAGAGGACGTCATCGACATAAACAATGTGTTACGTTTCGTTCTCGGACTGCCCGGACCGGTTGTGGACTCTGACGTATTCGCGATGACTCGGTATGTCAGACGTAATGTGTCATGGACTTCGGATCATGTCGCCTCGTGTTTGGATGACGGATGCGCCCCATTGTTGTACGAGATTGTGATTAGGCTTGCTGACTGATGTTCCCCATTGTTGTACGTGTTCTGTGTTACGATAACGACTGCGCATTCTATTATTAGGATACGCTACTTACGCTATTGGTTACTTACGAGTTCAAGCGGAGCTGGGACTAGCTCCCTTACTTGTATTTAAGCTTGTAGTAGTACAGACCAGGATCCCCATCTTGGTCTTCTTCGAATACCACTCTTCACTCGTCTTCTGTGCTAGGGACTCGCAGCGTCCCTAAGTGAGCTAGCTCCGGCATATCCCTTTGTGACCAAGGGGGATCCCCGTGACTTCATCTCCATCTTCCTTCGTGAATGGTAGATTCGCCAGTAGTACCCTATCCACCTGGGACCACGTGCCACCTCGTCTTCGAATATCTCAACGCCCGCACCGCCAGACCAACTCACTGTTATTACATCGTCGATAACCTTCAGTGGGAATACGTCCACACCGTCCCAAGTCCACCAGCAGGAGTACCCGTAGAAGAAACCCTCTATACGTATAGGGATTCCACCGGCACGTATCAACCTCATCCCGCAGTCTTCCCACTAGCGGACGTACACAGATTCCATCCCCGAGGGAACCCACGTTACAACAGCGCCTAAGTCAGGCAAACGTCCGTGGTAGACGTTACACAATGACTACGATTGTTTTGTCTTCATTCACAAACAGACCTGAGTCTGATTGAAGTCGTGTGCAGCCAAGGGTGCTCATAGACTTATCCAGCGCTCTCCACCAAGCGAGTGCTGCTTGTTTAAGTCCGTAAATAGCTTTCCTAAGGCGCATGACTTTATTTTGTTGGCTAGGGTCTTTAAACCCTTCAGGTTGTTCCATGTAGAGTTCCTCATCAAGGTCTCCATACAGGAAGGCAGTTTTGACGTCAAGTCCAGAGATGTGCCAATCCTTCAGCACTGTGAGCGCGAGCATCATCCGGACAGTCTCAAACCGTACCACTGGCGAGAATATTTCGTCATAATCTATGCCTTCAACCTGAGAAAAGCCTTTGGCAACTAGCCTGGCTTTTTTACGGCCATCTGACTTTAAGTCAAATACCCATCTATTCTTGATTACCCTTCTGCCTTTTGGCGGGTTAACAAGATCATAGACTTTGCGTTTGCGAAGAGAAGCAAGCTCTTCTTGGCACGCATTACGCCACTCCTCCTGGGGTTCACTTGGCATTTTAAGAATGTCCCGATAGGTCCATTCGCGAATATTAGAGGTATCAGGTGACTCTAGATCCACTGGTGAGACTGCTTTGGCGAGCAGAAGATCTAGAAATCTGACTCCCCCTTCCTGAGCTAGGCGGATCAGCAATTGCTGATCTACTTCGTCTGAATCCTGCGGAGTATCACTCTGCGCACTGGAAGAATCAGAAGCGGCTTGTTCAGGATCATCACCTGAGACCGTCTGATCTTGACGTGGACGCTGCTGGGAGCTACCCTGCTGCGGCTGTGTCATTTGTCGCCATGTGCGAATCCGCGCAATGTCTCGAATAATCGTAGTAGGGGGCCTATCCCCATAGACATTATCAGGACGAGTAACTAATTTCCTTGTACTGCCCCGATCGCCTAGGTTCACTAGGACCAGGTACTGGGTCAGGGGGTAAAGGCGGAGGTAGCTGCGATCCAATCCCTCTAGTATGAGTACTAAGAGGGGGTCCAGCGGCCGGCTGGGGAGCGCTTCTCCCTTTAGGTAATAGGAGGCTCAGGTGGTGGGTCATCATCATCACCAGGAGTGGTATGGTCTTTAGACAGCTCATGGGGAACTGTATCATCATCTAACTGAGTTACACCACGGGGCTCGCGTCTAGGATTGTCTTTAGGACACCTAGGAAATAGAGCTTCATCAAAGAGTGCCTTGTCTGAATAGAACAAGGTATTCGGTGTGCGCATGAAGACATCGGCCTTCATTCCAGGTCCTCTACCAAGGTAGATCATAAGCTCGCTTTTAGGGGAAAGTTTATTCACCCGGCGAGCTTCTGGAATGTGTACATAGGCACCACAACCGAATACTCTAAGATGCGATATATCAGGGACTTCATTGTGTAATAGTTTGTAAGGAGTCTGCCATTGAAGGCGACTTATGGGGGTTCTATTATAACAATGTGCAGCGTGTTGGACTGCAAATTCCCACCAGCTCTGTGGTAAACAAGCATCAAGGCGCATGGCCTGAGCTTTGTCCATTATGGTGCGCATAAAGCGCTCAGCACGCCCATTCTGCTGTGGCGTATGTGGCTGCAGACTGTAGCACTGTTATGCCGGCATCCTTAAGCTGCTTTAGGAAAGCATCCGATTTGTATTCACCAGCCAGGCATCGGACATCCATTCTTTTATGGTAGCGTTAAATTGATTTTTAATTAACGCAAGCCACTGCTTTAAAGCAGTAATAGCAGAGGCTTTGTCCCGTAAAAGAGTGATCCATGCAAATGAAGTATAATCGTCAAAAAAGACAATAAAATACTTATATTTGTGGTATGACAGTATAGGGAAGCTTTTCAAATTGGAATGAATCCGATTGAAAGAGGCTTTAGCCCTTGTAACAGACGGAGGATGTGAGGCAGCAGGCATTTTGCCTTGTGCGCACCCAGGACATATTACATCAGAGGTGGGAATTGTAATCCCTTCTGGAAAGCCCTTAGTGTTTTCCTTAGCTCGTCTTAGAACCTCTTTAGATGGGTGACCGAGGCAACGATGCATAAGGTCATAGTCTACATTAGATAACGCAGACTGGTTCGCAATAAGTGACTCAGTTAGAGTGGATATAGAGGCATCTAGCCAATATAACGATTGTCCGTGAAGAAGGGGTTTACATTGGACAATTGTTTTCTTTTTATGTAGCAAGTTAATATGCTGCAAATTCCCCAAAACGTGCAAACCTTGCTGTAAGAAGACTCCCATAGATAGAAGACGTGTGCTCATTCTCAGAATATACAGAACCGGATATACCCATGTGATCACAAGTTTGTCTGTGATGTAATGCTCAAGCAAGACAGTTCCGGTTCCTTCAACATATAGAGTATGAGCAGCAGTCTTTACAGGAATCTTATCAGACTGAGCAGTTGGCTTATAGTCAATGAAGTCACTAAGTTGATTAGTGAAGTGCGCTGATGCTCCAGAATCAAGAAGCCACATATTTTTAGTATGCTCTAAACACTTAGCGCATTGACTGAAGTACTCATTGTGCTCACACTCAAAAGAATCGAGGAGAGCGCTACTAGAATTGTACATTTTGAGTAACTTCGGTGCTACTACATGTGATTCTCGTAGATATACGATACTATTACAATGCCAACCCTTGGTCTTCTTAGGGGCGGGACTAATTCTGTAATGTTATCAGCACGTGGTGTGCAAAGTGAAGAAAAGACATACTCTTCATCACATGATCCCCAATTGAGGATCTCAGTATCTGGGCCAGTCAAGAAGGACTCCGGAGTCAAGGAGCGGCCTATTGAGACCAAAGGAGAGACAAGGGCATCGAAATAAGGATGTGTTTCTCTGCCATTATCTCGAAGGTACTGTTGGTTGCTACGCCAGATAGATTCAATCTGTTCGTTAGAATGAGATTGAGGAGGGAAGCGGCTTTCGCCGGTAGTAGCCCACCTGACTGTCGCTTCGACAATGGAAGCAGGGTCGATGTAAGGAGGCGTGGGGGCACGATTTTCTGTATCAGAACCCCCATTGCTTACAGTCAGATCCGACAAGTCAATTTGGAGAGCATTAGAATGCTCACCAAAGATCTCGGTGTCATCAAGTCCGTCAGTGTTCATAATCGGTTGAGCGCTGCCCGAAGGCTGCTGCATCATATCGATGTCGAAATCGGAGTCATACTCCTCTTCCATGAACGTCTTGAGACGAGGTTTCATGAGGACGTCAATGTCAGCAAAGCGCTGCTCAAGCGTCTTTACGGTCTGGACTGTAGCGGGTACATCCAGCCGTTCAGCGAGCGTCAATGCCTTATTGACCGAAGGGAAGAAGCCAGAAGTCCTCTGAGGAGAGGATGATTCGACTTCTGTCCTTGTGGTGACACCAGATGACCCAATATGAGTCACCTTGTGAGAAGTAGGGGGTGGTAATGCGGCAACAGAGGCAATATGCGAGTGCTGTGGAGCACGTGCAGGTGCCTTGCCCTTCCCTTTGGCCTTGCCTCTTCCAGAACCTCGCCCTCCGCGCTGCCTATTAGGCTGCTGCTGGGTGGACGGGCCGGGGGCGCTAGGCTGCTGCGACGAAGAACCCTGCTTTGAGAAGCAAGGGTCTGTGCGCTTCCGCTTAACGGCAGAGAGCTTCTGCATGTTATGAGCAGCCTTATGCTGTCCGCGATTAGTTTCAGTCTCATATTGGCTCTCAACACAAGCCAATACAGTGGTGAGCTGAAGATCTGCCAAGGCAAGATTGTTGCACATGACAGGAATGAGGTGCTCCCATTTCTGGGGTAAAGCGGACATAGCAATTAGGGCTTGCAGCTGTGGGCGGATAGCAAGGGTAGTGGCGTTAGCACCAGTACCAACAGTGACTGCTCCAAGACGAGCAAAGGCGGCAGCCATTTTCTCAAACTGGGGGGCGGGATGCTGATTAGTGTTGAAACAAATGGAGATGGCTTCTTTGAAGTCCTTGTAGATGCGGGGCATAGAGACCACACCATACCGGTCCTTCACAGAGTCCCAGAGCGCCTGAGAAGTCGCTCCGGAAACTGCCTGCTGAGTAGCAGGTGAAAGGCGTAGGGTAAGATTACCCCTTGCCATCTCATCGCATTTCATCCAAGCCGCTCTATCAGCAGCATCAGCAGCAGGAGGTTGAGGGATGGTGCCAGCAACGTAGCCCCAGAGCCCTTGCGACATGAAAAAGGTGGTCATTTGTGTAGACCAGGAGGCCCAGTTAGAGCCATCGAAAACGGGGACAAGTGTAGTGAGTTGGGACGACATGGTAGTATAGATCTGTTGGCTTTAAGGACGTCAGCATTGCGTTACCATAATAACAATACTGAGTGAGATAAAAAAGCCAATATTAGTCCCATATATGACCCGAAGGTCAATACTATAACGTTGTACCGGTTTTTGCAGTCTGCCGGATAGCCGCTCTAGCCGATATAGAACTGCTCGACATCACCCCAAGGTTATCATGTGCAGCGCCTCAAACTTAATTGAGGTTGTTCACATGGCCTTGTTTAGGTAGGTGAGCGGTCTGGTCTGTGTACTCCTCTAGAGTACAATATTGGGTTGCTAGTAGCCAGGGAGCCTCCTTAAGGTCTAGTGCCCTCCAACCACATGGGTCCCCTCTTTTCAAAGGTGACGCCGTGGTGGGCGGTGACCAAGGTGCAGCTCTATCAAAGAGCGCAACAGCAAACCCTGTAGCAGGGCCCATAACCTGAAGCGCAGCAATGCACGCAGCTATCAGGAATGGTGTCCTCACCTTTGAGTAGGTTGAGAGACTATAGAATGGAGAGGGTGCACAAGTGAGAAAGAGAGTGAATCTATATTCGCCTCCCTCCCCATAGGAGGCATTATATACCCTATGGCCCCACCATGTCCGGAAGCGCAAAAGTGATGAGTACAGGTGTCCACAATATCACGTTTTTACATACGCCTGATGTAAATTACCACTTTGACTTAGTCATGAGACTTCTTTTCGCTCAGAGGCGAATTGCGCCCAGTATAGTACATATCCTAACTACCGTAATAGGAAAGCATACTGGCAGTAATGTCTTAACTGCTATAGATAAGGGCCTTACGTACTTATTACGTTCCAACAATACCCCATGCTGCTAAGCGACAAACAGGCTCTGAAGGATTGGCTGGACAACATGCTGAAGCAAGGATACATACGCCCCTCAAATTCCCCGTACGCATCCTCTTTCTTCTTCATTCAAAAGAAGGATGGAAAACTATGACCAGTTCAGGACTACTGACAGATCAATGCACACACCATCCGCAATCAATACCCACTTCCACTCATCACAGACCTCATCATGGACCTGAGCAACACCCACATATATACAAAGCTCAACATATGGTGGGGATACAACAACATACGCATTAAGGAGGGAGATGAGGGCAAGGCCACCTTCAAAACCCCCTTCAGACTCTTTGAGCTAATGGTGATGTTCTTTGGCCTGACCAACTCCCCAGCCACATTTCAATAAATGATGAACTTCATCTTCAGGGACGTCATCGCAAAACACGAGCCACTAGGTACCACCATCCGTGTATACATCGACAACATCAGCATCGCAACCAGACCAAACAACTCCCTTGAAAATCACATAGAAGCCGTCAAAGATGTACTCTGCATATCCGCGGAGCACGACCTCTATTTCAAATTGGAAAAATGCCTCTTCCACTTGCCATGCATGGATTACCTGGGGGTAATCCTCAAAAAGGGGGTGACACACATGGACCCTGTTAAAATCTCAGGCATCAAAAACTGGCCAACCCCAACCAAAGTTAAGGACATCCACTCATTCCTTGGCTTTTGCAACTTTTACTGAGCATTTATTCGAGGTTTCGCTGCCATAGCACACCCCCTCAACAAACTCACATGGAAAGACACCGAATGGCACTGGGGAAAAGAGGAAGAACAAGCCTTCCAAACCCTCAAAAGTTGCGTTACCAGCGAGCCGGTACTCGCACATCCCGACCCCACCAAGCAGTTCAAACTGGAGGTTGATGCATCAGGATACACTACAGGAGCCGTGCTCCTGCAAAAGAAAGAAGACAACAAATGACACCCCGTAGGTTATTTCTCCGCAACCCTAACAGAAGCAGAACGCAACTATGACATCTACGATCTTGAACTTCTAGCCATCGTCAAAGCTTTCTGACATTGGAGACCCCTACTAGCGGGGTCCCAAAACAAGATCAAAGTATTCTCTGACCACCTCAACCTCCAATACTGGAGAAACCCGCAAAAAATCAGCCAACGAGTGGCTCAAGAAGTACTAGAACTCATGGAATACAACTTTGAAATCCATCACATCAAGGGCAAAAACAATGGACATGCAGACACCTTGTCCCGACAACCAGACTATGACAACGGGGAACACGACAATGAAGAGGTTACCATACTACCAGACAAACTCTTCGTCCGAGCCCTAACCACCAACGATGAAACACTCCCCTACCAACGAACATTCATCTCCCATGATGAAATGACCTTAGCAAACCCAATCTACACACAAGACAAAGCTAAGCTAAACCCATGGATAGATGCCCACAGACTAAAAGACATCGCAGGGACCTGGTACAAGGACAGAAGATGTGTAGTCACTGGAGGACTGCACGACCAATGAACCATCATCTCAGCACACCACGACTCTCCCATCTACAGACACCCAGGTATCAACAAAACCACCCAACTCACCGAATGACACTATTGGTGGCCCAACATGCATAAAGACATCCAAGACTACATCAAGGGGTGTGCTGAATGCCAGCAACACAAGGTGAACACTAGGCCTACAAAAGCACCTCTAGAACCAATCTACGCGAAATGAGAAGCGCTCCCCTTTGAGACAATAGCACTTGACTTCATCACGAAGCTACCTCTGTCCCAAGGATATGACTCCATCCTAACCGTTATGGACCACAACTGCACTAAAGCATCCGTCTTCATCCCCTGCAATGAGGAAGTCACCGCAGAAGGGACCGCCAGATTGTACATCGCCCATGTCTTCCCTCACTTCGGATTACCGTCCCGGATTATCAGTGACCGAGACCCCCAATTTGCGTTGAAATTCACACAGCAAACTCTGCAAAATACTGGGGATACAACAAAACATCTCCACAGCGTACCATCCCTCGCACTGATGGACAATCTGAGCGAACCAATCAATGGCTCGAGCAATACCTGCACTTCTGGGTCAACAAGCGACAAGATGACTGGGTGCGATACCTACCCATGGCAGAATTCACGCACAACAATTGGCCAAATGACACCACACGAGAGTCCCCTTTCTTCCTTCTATCCGGGTACAACCCACAAGCTGATTGGATAGATAGGCCATCCCCCATTCTGCAGGTGGCCTTGCGACTAGAACAGTTCAAGGAAGCCAGGAAGCGTTCCTTCGTGTGTATGTTCAAGGCACAGAAGTCATGAGTCAAGCACAAAGATATGCCCAAGTATAAAGAAGGAGACCTTGTGTGGTTGGAAGGCCAACACCTCCAAACCAATCAACCCACTGCCAAGCTGGCCACAAAGTGCCACAGCCCCTTTCGGATAGTACAGGTGATGTCCCCTGTCAACTACTGCCTCAAACTTCCCACACAGTGGAGCATTCACCCCGTTTTTCACATTGATCTTCTCACACCTTATCGTGAAACGCCCACGCACAGGCCAAACTACCAATGCCCACCACCAGATTTGGTAGATAATGAAGAAGAATACGAAGTCGAGAAGATTCTGGACTCTCGGCACTTTGGCAGAAGAAGATGACTCCAGTATTTGATCAAATGGAAGGGATATCCCGACTCAGAGAATCAGTGGGTTGACAAGGATGACATATTCACTGAGGAGGCCATGGTGGAGTATGAATGACTTAACCCCAAGGCCAAAACAAATAAAAGGATGGCCATTCGAATTGTTAAGTCCTCACCACTCTTCCTGTAACGGTCGGACTTCGGACGCTTACGATACGAAACGAGGATTGAAGTGAATGCTTACTATACGGTTATGACTACGATAGTAAGCGAGTATTAGTCATGGACTTCACCATCAGTCAGCATAGTAGCATGTGATAGTTACTATGACTCACTCCTAGGATAGCAGTAGTAGGGTTCGAGCTACTTACGCTATAGGGTATTACTTAGAAGAGGAGCTTTAAAGCTACCTCTGTAAAGTGTATAAATAGTGGATCGCGAAGACCAAGATACGCCATCTTGGTCTTCTTCGGAATACCACTTCACTCTATTCGTTCTACCAAAAGGCCTTCGTGCCTCTCGTCTCTCGCACCTTATCTTCCTGACCTTTGCGTCTAGGGCCCTGGCACTCTCGATCCACCAAGTCAGAGTTGTCTTAGTACTCACCAGTCGAGTACTGTGGATCGCCTTAGTAGTATTCTACGGAATCACCGAGACACTGCGAACGTCTCCACATCTGCTAAGTCGTGAACGCCATTAATACGAGTCCAAGTCGGACTAACGCAGTGGTAGCGTTACATTAAGACCAAGATCTCCCAACCGTGGCATTCACAACAAGAGACCAGTGGAGGAACTTCCGAACTTACAGTCTCAAAACAAGAGGAGAAAGATCGGTACCGCGAAGAATCTTGGGCGCAGCTAGGTGGAGGGAATACAGAGGAGACACCGGATACTTCGTCGACTTCCCAGGGGAAGCTATCCGATACCGACCAGTTGAGTTCAACTACTCAAATTTCTGTTGGACGGAAGTTACGTGGAATCCCATAGACAATCGGTGGGACGTCATCAGACCGGTAGGAAGACACTATCGCTGTGATATCGACACAAGAGAACTCCAAGGAGACGACTGGGGATCACTAGACGGCGATAGCGACAGTAGCGAAGAAGAAGGAGAACAACCAAGGGAACCAGCACCCTCGGAATCAAGTCACGAGGAAATAGCCGAAGAACATACAGCCACGGAAAGCGAAGCTCGACCAGGAACCGGAGACAATTTGAGCCTACTGGCCCACATAGCTGAGTCCCTTCACATCACCGTACCAGAAGAAATTCACATCCGAAGCCCAATGGCCACAATCACAGAGACAATGGCAACAGAAGAAGTAAGACGGATCAGAGAGGAGGCAGAGGCCATCTTAAACCCCATTAATCCCACTACGGGACACAGAATGACAGCGGACGACGCCGCCATCTTCCGAGCCATCAGGCCCGACCATCCAGACCCGCCGGAAGGACCTCTGCCGCCACCAGGAGGACTCCCCGGGGGTTTCCCCGGACAAGGACCAACAGGAGGGGGGTTCCCAGGAGGAGGAAGACCGCCAGGAGGCCCACCAGAGGGAGGCCCGCCAACAGGAGGCCCACCAACGGGAGGCCCGCCAGGAGGAGGAATCGGACATGGCTCGGATAGACTATCAGGTGAACCCCCGACAGTATTTGATGGCGACCGTACTAAATACAAAGCCTTTCTCACACAATGGCACGTATACTGGGGGATGAACCTGGACGCCCCCATCATGCAAAATGAATACAGATGATCCCTTCTCTTCCTGGGATACGTAAAAGGAACCAACGTCAGCGAATGGACGCTGACTATACTCGAGTGGCTCAACAGAGAAGTACGAAGGGGAGTAAGTCAATACTCACAAACGCTATGGAACCATGTAGCAACAGAATTTGCCAAACGATTCTCGAACATACTTGAGGAAGAACAAGCTCAAGCCGAGCTGCAAAAAGGAATCAAAATGATGGGAGAGGACATTGACGTGTACGTGGTCCGATTCAAGCAACTAGCCAGAAAAGCTCATTACAACTTAAACGACCAACAAACCATCAATCGATTCACCGCGGGGCTGCCTCGAGCACTCTTCATGAAAGTCTACAAACTAGACAAACCCCACACGTTCGAGGATTGGAAGAGATGTGCACTACGAAGGCAAAAACAATACATACACATGAAGGCACGCCTCGACAATTTCAAAACAAAAACACCACCATCGTCAGCACAACCCCGTTGGAGACCACAAATCCCAAATTGGGGGCCACCAAGAGGACCACCGCAGTCCAGATACGATCCGAACGCCATGGATACCTCGGCAGACCGAACCTGCGTAAGAGTAGCAGAGGTAGGGGACCCTAACAGACCCTTCATCCCAAGACCGCAATGAGGAGGATACGGCAGGGGAGGAGGACCCCCGCCACGAGACATGAGGACAGTTATATGCTATAACTGCAACCAACCGGGACACTTCTCACGAAACTGCCCACAGCCGCGCCGAAGGGCAACTACAAGTCAGATGACCAAAACCGACTACTACATGCAGGAAGAGCCGCCTACACAGGTCAGAGCTGTCAACACGGCACCTCCGCAACAACGAGCCAAAGACTGGCTAGCAGGAGTAGCAGGGGAGATGGATGATGTAAAAGACCTCATTCTCCAAGAAATGTGGGGAAAGGAGGGTTTTCAGAACGCCTAAACCCATCGGCCTGGGTGAGGGCAGTCAATTGTAACTCTGTAATCATAACTCACTACCATTCGCTCCGAATTCCAGTATCGATTCGCACAAGTTACGCAATGGCCGACATCAGAGCTCTTGTAGATTCGGGAGCCACCGATAACTTTATACGACCCTCCTTTGCCAAGAGGATGGGCCTTGGTCTACAGCAATTAGAACGCCCACGGAAAATCTGGAATATAGACAATACAGAAAATAAAGCGGGCAGTATCACCCACTACATAGACCTCAACGTCCAAACTAATCAAAAGCGCCAGAAGCTCTGCTTCCTAGTCACGGATATAGGAAACGAAGACCTCGTACTAGGATACCCCTGGTTGGCCACTTACGAGCCTACAATCAACTGGAGATACGCCACCATCCATGAGAAGATGCTCCCAGTCATAGTCCGATCCATAAATCCCATCGCAGACTACCACGTCATCGGCGCCCTCAAGACCGAAGACAAACAAGAAATAGTGGACGAACTCGCTAGCGAAAGCCAGATACGTACCACAGCGACCGAACTAGCCATCGAAGCTAACCAATTCCACGACAAGGTAGACCTTCTGGAAGCATATCAAAAATTCACGAAAATCTTCAGCGAAGAAGCCTCGAACCGGTTCCCACCTTCTAGGCCCTGGGATCACGCCATCGAATTCAAGGAAGGAACCCCACCGGCAATCGACTGCAAGGTCTACCCAATGACGCAAGAAGAAGATGGCAAGTTGAAAGAGTTCCTTGACAAGCAGCTCAAGAAGGGATACATCCAACCGTCAAAGTCACCCTACGCATCGTCATTCTTCATCAAAAAGAAAGACGGAAAGCTTCGACCGGTGCAGGACTACAGAAGGATTAACGCAGTCACTATCCGCAACCAGTACCCCCCTGCCCCTCATATCGGACCTAATCACAGACTTAAGCCAAGCGCACACCTACACGAAACTCGATGTCCGGTGGGGGTACAACAATGTCCGCATCAAGGAAGGCGACGAACACAAGGCCGCCTTCAAAACACGGTATGGTCTCTTCGAACCCACGGTCATGTACTTTGGACTTACAAACTCACCGGCTACATTCCAAATGATGATGAACACCATTTACCGGGATACTATCGCCAAACACGAGCAAAAGGGAACCATCATACGGGTGTACATGGACGATATTGGCATCGCAACCAAGGACCCAGCGGGACAAAAAGAACACGAGGAAGCAGTAAGTGACGTACTTCAAGTCGCCATGGAACACGACCTGTACTTCAAACTCGAAAAGTGCCTTTTCAACAAACCGCGAATGGATTACCTGGGGGTAATCCTTGAAAAGGGGGTAACACGCATGGACCCGGTAAAAATTTCCGGTATCAAGGACTGGCCTACACCTACGAAGGTCCGTGACGTATGCTCCTTCCTAGGATTCTGCAATTTTTACCGACTTTTCATTCGCGGCTTTGCCACACACGCCAAACCCCTCAACAAACTCACGAGAAAGGACGCAGAATGGAGGTGGACGGAAGAGGAAGATAAAGCCTTCCAGAAGCTCAAAGCCCTAGTTACCGAAGAACCGGTACTTGCTCACCTGAAGCTCGACGATCCATTCGAACTCGAAGTAGACGCCTCAGGATTCGCCACAGGTGCAGTACTACTTCAAAAGAAGGAAGATGGCAAACGACACCCGATTGGTTACTACTCGGCTACACTCAACAAAGCAGAGCGCAACTACGACATATACGACCTGGAACTCCTCGCGATCGTGAAAGCACTCAGACACTGGAGACCATTACTGGCGGGATCACCACACAAAATCAAGATCTACTCCGACCACATGAACCTCCAGTACTGGAAACTACCACAAAAGATAAGCAGGAGGGTTGCAAGGGAAGTACTAGTGGTGCCAGGTGGATGCAAATGGTCATCAGGTTGCAAATTTTAAAAATGGCCTCAGATCACCCTCTTCCTGTAGTCCGTTCTGCTCAAAAAAAATAGCAGTAGATACAGTAGGATCTATAGATATGAGATCATAACAAAAAATAAAAATCTATTGAGAATTCCGACTACAGTGCGACAAGGAAGAGAGGGTAGTCATGAAAAGTAAAGACCCAGACCACCAGATCCCAACGATCTTGGTAAATGACATACAGATCTGTTGGAATAGAGTGTTAGAATAGACTAATTAGAGCACCTGTGATAAATTTGGGGTGATACTGTGCATGCGATAGAGTTGTAGAAGGTGATCTCACCTTGGTGGTCTCTTGGAGTGACAGGAGGAGTGACGAATTCAAGCTCCTCTTCGACATAAGCCGGCATCACCGGCAACCAAAGTTACCGGGCAACCCTCACTCCCCCCTCCCAACGCTTCCCTCAACTTTGGGCCAGCAAATGCTTCTGTAAATATCGACCCTTCCCTTACTTCAACTCCAGTCTCGTCATAAAATAAATTCTACTATTTCATACCCCAGTAGCCTCACATACAACTCTATACCTGTAATAGTGCCAAATATAATGTCCTCATTGTGCTGCAAAAAAAAAAGCATGAACCGGGCTAACGTTATTGCCGAACTGCCAATGCCTGCCGAACATGGCCGTTAAAGTGACACTGCGTGACCAAATTTGCATCGGGGGGTAAAGTTGGTCGTGCTCCCTAGGAGCCAAAATAAAATAAGCAAAAATCACCATTGAATAGGATATCTGTTCTTCTGTTGGTATGTACAATATGAAGGAGCCACGACGTGTTGTTGAAGCTACAGAAAATGAAAACTCGATTTTTGCATAGGTACGACCACACTAGTACTCGAACTCATGGAGTACGACTTCGAAATTCACCACATCCCAGGAAAGAAGAACGGCCGAGCCGATGCGCTGTCAAGAAGGCCAGACTACAACCAAGGGGAACGGGATAACGAAAACATGGTGGTACTACCCGAGGATGTATTTGCAAGGACGACGATGGTGCAAGCAGCGCAAGACCCAAAACAGACGGAAATCATCCTGAGGTATTGGGTAGACTCCCAACAACTCAAGTTTGTCAATGGAGCGTGGTATTGACAAGGAAAGTACGTGATTACTGGACCGCTTGACGAAAAACGGAGACTCATTGCCACACATCACGACCCGCCAGTACATGGGCATCTGGGAATCGCACGAACCACAAGACTGGTGGAAAGAAGATACTGGTGGCCGGAATTGAAACTCGATGTCCGAAACTATGTGCAGGGATGTGCCGA
This sequence comes from Lactarius vividus, assembly GCA_021527035.1. NCBI lineage: Eukaryota > Fungi > Basidiomycota > Agaricomycetes > Russulales > Russulaceae > Lactarius > Lactarius vividus. Next base: position 491,900 of record JAKELG010000020.1, on the reverse strand, counting down.
ATGTCAGCGACACAAGGTCAACACGCGTCCCACAAGGGCCCCCTTAGTGCCCATCACGCCTAAAGCAGATGCGCTCCCGTTTGAAACTATAGCCCTTGACTTCATCACGAAGCTTCCGACGTCCCAGGGATTCGACACCATCCTGACCGTAACTGACCACGATTGCAGTAAAGCCTCAGTGTTCATCCCGTGCAACAAAGAAATTATGGCCGAAGAAACCACCGGACTCTATGCCGCCCACATCTTCAAGCGTTTCGGACTGCCATCGAAGATCATCAGTGACCGAGACCCCCGGTTCGCGTCAAAATTTACCTGGGAACTATGCCGGATTCTCGGAATCCAGCAGAATATTTCAACGGCTTATCACCCATGAACGGACGGACAATCAGAAAGGACCAATCAGTGGCTAGAACAATATCTTCAGTTCTGGGCCAATGAGCGACAAGACAACTGGGCGGCTTTCTTACCAATAGCGGAATTTGCGCATAACAATTGGCCCCACGAGACGACAAGGAAGTCCCCATTTTCGCTCCTCATGGGATACGACCCACGCGCTGATTGGCTCGATAAGCCATCCCCAATCCCACAGGTCGCCACAAGACTGGAACAGTTCCGAGAAGCGCAGAAAGAAGCCCAGGATCTTATCAGAAAGGCACAATCCATGTGGATCAAACACCGGAATACCCTGAAATTCCAAGAAGGGGATTACGTATGGTTAGAAGGATGCCACTTACGAACCAACCAACCCACTCCCAAGCTCGCCGCACGGCGACACGGACCCTTCAAAATTACACGAGTCCTGTCACCAGTCAACTATCAACTGGAGCTTCCCATGCAGTGGAGCATACACCCCGTGTTTCACATCGATCTTCTCACACCTTACCGTGAGACACTGATGCACGGAGAAAACTTCCAACGCCCACCTCCGGATTTGGTAGATAACGAAGAAGAATACGAGGTCGAGAAGGTTCTGGACCACCAGCGCGTCGGCAGGAAAAAGCGCCTCCAGTACCTGATCAAATGGAAAGGGTATCCGGACTCAGAGAATCAGTGGGTCAACGAGGATGACATATTCGCAGAAGAGGCACTAGCTGAGTATCAACGATTGAACCCCCGCTCAACACGAGACTTAAAAGCTAGAAGGATGTCGTCGCAACCCTCATCACCCCCTCTCTTCCATCACACTGGCTTCCTCTCATCCATACTTGCAACAATGTCCATTCCCTCTGCCGCCGATGCCATCTCTCGAGTTGCCACAAACACGGGCCCCCTCACCAGTCAAGAACTCATCACGGCCCTTCAGAGCCTCATCCCCGCCGAACACACCGCAGACACCAGCAACGTCGCTAGCTGGTGGCTCGTCACCGAAGACGGGCAACGCCTCAACCAAACCCCCCTTACGACGCCCGAAGTTGATAGGCTTTGTGCAGCTCTCTGCGACGACGAGGAGTCCGGTCCTCGACCTCTCCCAGTCTGAGTGGAGCAGTGGGTTGAAGAGCCCGTCGCCGGCAACGTTACGATGGCAAGAGTGGAGACGGGAGGAGAAGTGGCGGCAAGTAGCAGAGGACTGGAGGAAGGAGCAGCTTCGGAGGGCGACCAAACGGTGGTCAGAGATGATGGAACGACGGAAGCAAGGGGCCATGGAGCGGATGAGATGGTATTGGAGCAGGCGCAGGGAAGCCTCCGCGATTACTACCCAGATGAGCACCCGCTCATCGTCACCGCTACCGACACTGACAACCCCCGAGAGACACCCTACGCCTGCGACACCACCGGGCGCCCGCTGTACCGAGGGGGAGCCCGAGCAGACGCTCCTCCCCTCTTCCCCCTCCTTCAACTCCGACATCGCACCCTAGGGCCGCCCCCTCACGGGTACAAGTACAACAGGGGAGAGGACTTCGTCCACTACCCTATCACGGATGGACAAGGTTGCACCCGCCAAGCGGCCTACATCCAAGTCATCATGAACGTGGATCCGTTGGTGCTGGGATTGGTGGAGGATAGCGAGAAGGTGTACTCGAAACCCCTGTACGCCGAACCGCAGGTGCGGGCGCAAGGTAAGCCCCACTACCCTCAGGAGGACCTCATGGTCTTCGCTGGCGGCTACCACGACCGCCCCCGCTTTGACCGCGCTCTCAAGGAGCTGCATGACACCAGCCTCAAGGCCAAGGTGCATCGCTACCGGGCCTACGCGTACGAGGCCGAGCGCATGGAGCAGCGACTCCATCAGCTGGCCGCCGCGTTGGGAGGTATCAAGGGCAAGCTGGCATGCAGCAAGTTCCGCCTCGAGATGGCGAACACGTTGGATCGCATGGAGGAGGTGCAGTCGGGTTGGATGGGTGGAGCCGGGGACCGCCGTTGACGTGGGCGTCGATCCTGAAAAGGGGGTGGTGTAACGGTCGGACTTCGGACGCTTACGATACGAAACGAGGATTGAAGTGAATGCTTACTATACGGTTATGACTACGATAGTAAGCGAGTATTAGTCATGGACTTCACCATCAGTCAGCATAGTAGCATGTGATAGTTACTATGACTCACTCCTAGGATAGCAGTAGTAGGGTTCGAGCTACTTACGCTATAGGGTATTACTTAGAAGAGGAGCTTTAAAGCTACCTCTGTAAAGTGTATAAATAGTGGATCACGAAGACCAAGATATGCCATCTTGGTCTTCTTCGGAATACCACTTCACTCTATTCGTTCTACCAAAAGGCCTTTGTGCCTCTCATCTCTCGCACCCTATCTTCCTGACCTTCGCGTCTAGGGCCCTGGCACTCTCGATCCACCAAGTCGGAGTTGTCTTAGTACTCACCAGTCGAGTACTGTGGATCGCCTTAGTAGTATTCTACGGAATCACCGAGACACTGCGAACGTCTCCACATCTGCTAAGTCGTGAACGCCGTTAATACAAGTCCAAGTCAGACTAACGCAGTGGTAGCGTTACACTTCCCCACCTTACATCCTATGCCTCACACCAGATCTTCAAATGATGCCATCCTCTGGAACCTCCTCTCCTCTACCATTGCTCCCACAACTGAGGTCACCCACCGCCATGCTGGAGGATCTTCCGAGGGTGCCGTCACCATTGAAGATGCCCTGCAGGTGCTCCAGCGGTTCCCTCTGCCCACGACCGGAACTATCACTGGAGATTCAGGACCAGCTTACCATCTTGTCGACCTGGCTACAGGCCAACAATTCACCCGAACACCCATCATCGAAGACAAGCTCTTTGGACTTCAATCAGCTCTGCAACGTGCTGAAGGACCCCAAGGCAATGGAGAGGTATGAATGGGAGTGGAAGGCGACGGCCTGGCAGTGGCAGGACAAGCAGCTGCACATAGTGGTGAAGAGGATGGACATGGCTTGGGAAAGGAGAAAGTATTGGATGTCGGTGTGTATGAGGATGACAATGAAGATCACTACCCCCTCCGACACCCATACCTTCATGTCCAATCGCACGCTGACAACCCTGCGGCCACTCTGCACCTTGTTGACTCCTGCAGGGTCCCCATGCACTGAGGCTACATCGACGCCCCCCACACGGCTAGTCATATGCAAATCGCCACAGATGACCCCACCTCACGAGTCATCATCCCCAAGGGGTTCCACGCCAACCAAGGTGCGCATGCCATCCCCTTCACGGTCTGTCTCCCTGGGGGTACTACCACCTCAGCAAGCCACATTCAAGTCGTACAAGGTGGGGACCCATTCATTCTCAGAGTAGTCCTGGGGTCTCCCTTCATCTACAGTAAGCCCATGTACGCAACTCCCCAGCTCCCACACAATGCCTGCGCCTTCATTGCCCATGAGGAACTCTTCCTCATTACTGACCACCACCCACTTGACAAAATCCTGGAGCGTTTGGGGGATGTCACCCTCACCGAGGAAGTGTGCCGCTTCCGGCAGGCTGCATACGAGGAGACGCACTTGCAAAAGCACATCAACGACCTCACCTGGCAGCTGGAGGACGCAAAAGACACCAAGCTCGCCAGCATCTACCGCCTCGAGCGTGCAAATATCATGACTTGCATGGAGGACAAGATGGAGAAGGTGGGGAAGGAGAACAAGGAGAGGGCCACTGAGGGTACGTGAGGTGGGCCTCATGAGCTGAAAAGGGGGTGATGTCACGTTTTGTCTTGACCCTGTACGATAATGGTCTCGGCTTTTGGCTTTGGATGTGGATTCATAACGTCATACTGTAGAGGCAGCTGACCAATTCCTAGGATAGTTGTACTAGGGTTTGAGTTAGTTAGGCCATTGGCTATAGGCGGTTGGAGGGGAGCTTTAAAGCAACCCACAATGTGTATATAAGACAAGTCATGAAGACCAAGAGTCCCCATCTTGGTCTTCAATCCACTGTTTCACAACCCTCTCTCTCTCTCTCTCTCTCTTCCCTTTACATTGCTGAAAGATCCAAGAAGGATCTTTACCCGAGAGGCATACGCATTCCCTTAGGGGATCCCTCATGGTATTGTGGTCATGTTGACAAGTCCGTGTACCAGTACAACTGTTGCTAAGTTCGAACGCCCTCCTACTAGTCCAAGTCGGACTGACGCCCCAGTGGAGGCATTACAACAATAATATCAAATGGTTTTTTCAAAAATGATCAGAAACACGAGTAAGGCCTTCGGGGAGCAGTACAGTAAGCCAGGCATCAGAACCAAGCCACAGGACAGTTACACTTGCCTCTTATTCAAGGCTGCAAAGTGTCCTTCAGATGAAAAGGGATACACACATGAACCTTTGAGAGTGTGAAGTCATAGTCTTGATATACATACATCATAGCTGCTTAAAGCAGCTTTCCAAATCTGCAATTGTATCATAATAAAACCAGTAGAATGTGCCAGAATGAATGGAAACATACAAGCCCCAAAGGGGCAGGTTCAAAAATTGAGATGGGCAAGTTACAAATGAGCCTGAGGCTGAGCATGGTACACATGGATGCTACCACCACTTAGACCTCCAGTGGAGTGAATCTGCCACCCTTCACTTCTGCCCCTGCCAGTGCTCTTCCCCCTGCCTCTGTCCCTGCTCTTCCCTCTGCCCTCCCACCTCCTACTGGAGCTGCTGTGCCAGTTACCCCTTCTACATCCCCTTAATACAGCCAACATGCTGCATGTCAGTAGGAGCATGACAGCTGTATTATGGGCAGTGCTGAAAATCATTGCACACCAGTAACTCCCAATCTTTCCAGGCCACTTACCTTAAATGGCTAAGAATATCATCATTTGCCAGCTAATTTAGCTGCCCTGATTGCTCACCTTCCTTCCATGCCTGTACCTCAAAGGCACTCCTATCATTCTCATAGTACTGCTCCTGCTTCATCTGTAAGCTCTAACTTTATCTTTTATATTTTTTGCCTAATTTTTTTAATTAATCAGATGCTTCCTCCACCACTACCTCTACTGCCACCTGCTCTGAATGAGATCAATTGCTCTGGGCTTCCACTTTCAAAATTGAAGCTAAAGGTTGGATGTCCTGTGATGGTCTTAAGGAACTTAGATCCAGCACATGGAGTGTGCAATGGAAGCAGAGGAATCCTAACAAGATGTGGAATTAGGGTGCTAGAGGTGCAGCTTCTGACTGGGGAACATGCATGTTACGTTCCGTCCTGAACCCCACGCGACAAGTGCAGACTTGTGCAGCACAGCTGAGGAGTACCGCAGCGAATGGGTTACAGCCACCAAAACTGAGGGTATCAACCCCACAGGAATCCTGTATTATAAGCATGACCCAGGCTGGCAAGCACCCTGGGAATAGCCAAAGAAGATGTCAAGCGCCCGTCACGTGACCCTGGCATGTGACCTGGTCTAGACTCACACCAGAAGGATCCAGATGAGCTTGTGCCTGGATCATGATTGGATCTGCCTCATGGACTGTACAGTTCCTATCTTCTGATTTCTTATCGATTGTGCCTGTGGCTTGATGCGCCCAGCTACTGTATGTTTCAGCCACTGATTGATGGACTTCTGACCCCGTTTCACCTTTGCCTCATTGTTGACCTTGTGACTGTATGCCCCTGACTCATGTTGTTTTACTTACGATTGGACGATACGTACTAGGTTTCAGACTTCAGGCTGAGCTTGAAAGCTCCCTGGAAGTGTATAAGTAGCACCCCAGTCTTGCTGATATCCCTCAGCTTGACTTCTTGTATTCTACCAGCCTACAAGTAGACCAAAGCAGATACAGGCAGCCCCTGTATATATTCTCTTCTCCGATCCTGTCTCCTTTGCTTGAGCACACTATCCTCTTCTTCTTTGCCACTCGCGTTACACATATCCTTGTCACCATTGCCTACAGCATCGCCCAAACCCTTGAAGAACTCAGCAAATCCCAAGATCCCGAGAATCCAACCGGAAGATAGACCAGTCAAAGTCTTGGTCACCACTGTGATACCACAAGAACCCCAAGTTTCCTGTCAAGTAGTCAGACTCCGGAAGGTACACCTGCTGGAGCGTAACAATGCAGGGGAGAAGGTCTTTATCCCAAGGATTGGAAATCAGCCAACAGAAGATCAAGTGGCCTTCAAGTTTACAAGGAAACAATTCCCTGTGCACCTTTGCTTTTCCATGACAATTAATAAGGTGCAAGGGCAGTCTGCAAAGCATGTTGGGTTGGATCTAAGGATACCAGTGTTTACTCATGGGCAGTTCTATGTTGGGGTTTCAAGGGTGACATCAAGGGAGAATATCAAGGTGATTTGGGATGAGAAAGTGAGAGAGGCTGAGACCAAAAATATTGTATATAGTGAAGTGTTGCTGAAGTGATAGATACATATGTAGATACCAGATTGGTACCAGTACCAGTATCAAATAGATGGAGATATGAGATTGAGTTAAGTGTGAAAGCAGGGGTTTGGGGGTGCAGCCCCCAACAAGCTGAAGCAACCTGTGCTGTAGGCACAGTGCTGAAGCTTGTGATGCATTAAATTGGGCCCTTCAAATTTCAATTGCTAGGGTATACATAACATACACAAGTAGACCACGTGATGTCATGTGACGTGTTAGGGGTTGAGCTGGGCCAGTTCGCCGCACCTCTGTGAGTCTTTGCACCGGCACGTCATATACCATTGTATCTGTTATCACTAAAATCTGAGGTTAGCCTATTGGTGAACTTTTTCTATCCTTACCGAGGTTTTCTTTCACTCCCGAACTAGCTGTCAATGGGCTCGGCCTTCGAAAGCAATGGCAGAGGATCGGGTTCTGCTCTACATCCGGCCATCTTATGGGTTGCAGCGATTTCGACCGCCGTTGCTACACTTGTATCCGCTCTCTCAATATCAATGCATCTGAAGAACTACCGCAAGCCCATGCTACAACGGTTAGTGGCATTCTCCCATTCCTTTTGAAGGGGGCGGCAGTGGAAGTGATTGTCTCGATCTTGACTGATTGGCCTGTGACTCTCTCGCTGCGAGTGAAGGGCACTTCCATGGGATGGGTCCAGCGTCATACTGTCTTGGTTCTCTGCTGCATATTGTGCTCACTATTTCATCGCACTAGGATGGTTGTTCGCATCATGTTAATGGTCCCAATTTACGCCGTCTCTTCCCTAATATCCCTATTTTCTCTGGATGTTGCTTTTATCATCGATGCCATCCGAGATGTCTATGAGGTATGATATCACTCGTCTAAACTCTTAATAAGATTACGATTACGACCGTTTTCATAGGCCTTCGTAATTTATTGCTTTTTCCAGCTATTGCTCGGGTATCTCGGTGGGGAGCGCTCGCTGCTCATCTTAGTGCATGGTCGCCAACCCAAGGCACCACCTTTTCCCATGAACGTATTTCAGCGCGAACTAGATGTCAGTGATCCCTACACCTTCTTGTTCCTCAAACGGGGAATCCTCCGTATGTTTCGTACTCCTGTTCAACTCTCTGATCTGAACTCCCCTAAGAATATGTGCAGCTCAAACCATTACTGGCAATTGCTTCACTTGTGCTGAAAGCGTCAGGAAAGTACAACGAAGGCGAATTTCGCATAGACTCCGGGTATCTCTATGTCAGTGTCGTGTACAATATCAGCATCTGTTTAAGCCTGTACTGCTTAGCCATGTTTTGGCTATCGATTAATGAAGACCTGAAGCCATATCGGTTGGTGGTTTACCATGGACCATGCAGCAATGCTAACAATTATGTACAGACCCATGCCCAAGTTCCTCTGCGTGAAAGGCATTCTATTCTTCTCGTTCTGGCAAGCGACTGGAGTATCCCTTTTGGTTTCTCTAGGCGCGATCAAGAGGTTAGGCCCATATACAGACAAAGAACATATATCTCTCGGCCTGACCGACACCCTGATTTGTCTCGAAATGCCCCTCTTCGCCATCGCACATCTCGCAGCGTTCTCTCATCATGACTACATTGACAACAAATTGGCATACGTCGGACGTATGCCTATGCGTCACGCATTCCGAGATGCATTTGGTTTCAAGGACGTTTTCGAGGACGCCCGTGCCACATTGGATGGCCAAGGTATGGATTATCGCGAATTTGAGCCGAGTGAGGGACAAATGCATCAGGGCCTCGGTCGCGAGCGCCGCATCCGCGCAGGCTTGCGCTACTCCCGTGGAGGACGAAGAAAGTACTGGCTACCTCAAGTTTCGGGTTCAAACCCAATCGAGCGCACATTCGAGGATAGTATTCGTGAGCCTCTACTGGCCGAGAACACTAGTTTTGTCCACCAAGTTGCCGGTACTGCCGATGAAGAGACGTCGACCTTCGACTTGATATTCGGTAGTCTTGACCCCGAAGATGAGGAGCTCTTTTCAGGCAGTCGACAATACCTGTTCGGCGATTATAACTATCCGTGCATCGATGCTAGCTCCGAGGCTGCGCGCGCGGAAATGTGGGACGAAGAGGAGCGAATTCTTAACAATGAGCGCAGCGCGTGGTTCGCTGATTATCAGGGTCGCCGAGCAATTGTCACAGGTTATGGAGCTGTTGGCGTATCCAGATTGCAGCAGGATAGGTCATGTATACCTTCAATACACCCCTCTTTCAGTTGCGGCTATTGACCCCAAGACTGGCCTAGAAACAATCGATGACCGTGAGTACGCACGTTATCGTCGGAAGAGAATTCTAATACCAAGACTTGGGTTAGGACCAGCACCGTCGCCTGCTATCTCGCATATACAAACCGCTTCTATATCCACGAGGCCGGGCCACGCAGCGCTCAGGTCGCGACCTGACGCCGTTGACCTTGTGACCGAGGACCATCACACTCCGGGGGTGGTAGTAGCACACGAATATCAACACACGGAACCGGAATCATACGACGCGAGACGACCCGTTTCTCGGTGGCTGGTTAGCCCCCCTGAGGTAGGGGCCGATGTGCGCGGTGAGCCCGACATGGATCAATCTACTGCTCATTGGATTGCGGAGGAGACGGGCACCGAAGCCGGGGTATCCGCTAGAACTGTTGTTCGGTTAGAGACACCAGCCTCAAGCACAGCCTGAGATTGCGGGTGCTGTGAGCAAGGTTGTGAGCCTGTATGACGACGATAATCCATGGACATAATACATCTTATGTCATCCTCTTCTTCGCTCACTAATTTATCCCTTCGAGATTATGCAATTACGAGCTAGTTACGGATATTGCCTTTTGAAGGTCACTCGGTGTCGTAAGCGTACTTGATATGCCATACGCGGCCAGAGCTTGTACGCAACATGGCCACGTGTCAGACGCGACTACGTGTGAGGAGTGGTATTAGTATTAGTATATTTATACTAAGGCCAGTTCAATAACAGTGGACGGAATGGCTGTATTTTGTCCAGACAAAGTAGTGTGTAAATATAACACACTTTTTGCTTCAACGCTTCAACTGCTGTACCTTCAAACCCGGCGTTGGGCTTAGCGCCAGCCAAGATCATCATCATAACACAGCCGCTAGGCCGTGACGGCCGAATCGTTTTAGTTGACAGCCTCTAACCTCTCCACTACCTCGCACACACCATTCTAATTTATTGAACTCCTCACTGCGTTTCTCTCATTTCTTGTTATTTTTTCCTCCCGACCTGTTCCGCGAGCGCGTTGGCCCTTTCTCGCCCCAGTATCGATGTCCTTCTTCAAGCGACGTCGTCATCCACAATCCAACCAACTCGTCGCAGAAGATCATGACACTAATGTTGACCAAGACCTCCGCCTACGCACCGTTCGCACAGCTGCGTCAACAATAGCCGAGTCTATCGCCTCCGAGCAACGCGCAGTGCGGAGGCGATCTGTTCGACATAACCGCTCCAAGTTTTTCCGATCCAAGATCTCAAAACACCCGGAACGTGAACAGTCCTCTATCCCTATTCCGGATCTGTCTCCTGCTCAGATTTCTGGGAACCGGAGGAGTATATACGTTAACATGCCGTTGACCGCGATGGAAGTGGATCGACACGGAGAACCTGTTGTGCGTTACGCGAGAAACAAAGTAAAAACGACTAGTGGGTAGTAACTCGTATTCTGGGTCGCACCTCCCTCATTCCCTGCAGAATACACAATACTCACCTTTATTCCCAAAAACCTTTACGAACAGTTTCGACGGTATGATATCAACCATATTCTGTTCTGTTACTTGACTGAATGATTCTAGCGTTGCAAATCTGTATTTTTTGGTCCTTGTCGTTCTCCAGGGTACGCGATTTGTTGGTTTAGTTTGAGTAGTACTCAACAAATACTTTTCAGTCTTCCCTATCTTCGGTGCTGTTTCACCTCAGACAGCGGCTTTGCCGCTCATGTTCATTCTCACCGTGACTGCCGTCAAGGACGCAATAGAAGACTACCGTCGGGCAACCTTAGACGAGGAAGTGAATACCTCGGCCGCAACCAAGATCGGAAACTGGCACAACATCAATCAACCAAAGGACCCCCGTAACTGGCTTGAAAGACTTCTTGGATTGAACTCACCGGGACATGTGACCAAAGGAGTCCGTAAACTAAGAGAAAGGGAGGCGAGCGAGGGCTCAAGAATCGTACTCAGCCGTGCCGGGAATCGCACCAGCTACAGTGTGACCGATCCAAGCAGCTTGAGTCTGGACAGAGGTAGCGGAAAGCGCCTTGAAGATATTCAGAGCGTCGACTCCCATTCATACCCCCCCTTTAACCCCCCGCGGCCCTCCTTCTCAACATCAGCCCAGAATCTGGTTGGAAACGCGTCGTCGGCCACCCTCACGACCGCGTCTTCATCTGGAGTCGTGGATTGGTCAAAGCGCATATCAGGTTCCGCTCGGTGGGAACGCACACTCTGGAAAAAGCTCGAAGTTGGCGATATTGTCCTTCTTCGCGACAACGAGCAGGTTCCTGCTGACATTGCCGTCCTTTCAACGTCCGATTCTGATGGACTATGCTATCTCGAGACCAAGAACCTTGATGGCGAGACCAATCTCAAACCACGCAAAGCCATCAACGCCACGTCGTCCATACTCTCTGAAGAAGATATTGAACGCTCGGCCTTCGTTTTGGACTCAGAGCCTCCACATCCCAATCTGTATCTTTATAACGGGGTATTTCGCTTTCGAGATCAGGTCTCTGGCCAGTCGAAAACCGAGCCGGTCACAATCAACGAGATGCTCCTCCGTGGTTGCTCGATTCGCAATACTGCTTGGGTAGTGGGTCTCGTGGTCTTCACTGGGAAGGACACGAAGATAATGCTTAACGGAGGCGATACACCTTCAAAACGATCAAGGATTGAGAAGGAAACCAACTTCAACGTGATAGTCAATTTTGTCGTCCTTATCTCGATGTGCACGGTGACTGCGGTCGTGAATGGTATTTTCGATGCTCGGACTGGGACAAGTGCGGCGGTGTTTGAAGCCGGTTCACATCCAAGTTCTTCGAATGTTGTGAACGCCCTCGTCACATTTGCGTACGTCTTTCTAATCGACGAACAAACCTCGGTTGACTGGTATCGCAGATCTTGTCTCATCGCGTTCCAGAACATCGTTCCAATTTCCTTGTATATTTCCATCGAGGTCGTCAAGACCATACAAGCATTCTTCATCTCCCAAGATGTTGATATGTACTATAGGCCCTTGAAATCGGCCTGCGTTCCCAAGACCTGGAACATATCGGACGACCTCGGTCAGATAGAGTACATTTTCTCTGACAAAACTGGAACCTTAACGCAAAACGTTATGGAGTTTCAAAAGTGTTCGATTCACGGAGTCACATATGGCGAAGCAATAACCGAAGCTCAGCGTGGTGCCGCACGACGAAAGGGCCGTACCGATCTACCAAATCCCGAGGAACAATCTCTCCGGATGGCCAAACTCCGCCAAGATATGCTGTTGTTGTTGAATCGCGCATTTAAGAATCGCTATGTGCAACAAGACAAACTTACGCTGGTGTCGACGAAGCTCGCTGAAGACCTTGCCGATCGATTAGGGGAGCAACGAGCACACATTATCTCATTCTTCCGTGCGCTCGCTGTGTGTCACACCGCCCTCGCCGACAAGCCTGAGCTAGGACAGGACACATATTTACTAGGGTACAAGGCAGAATCTCCTGATGAATCCGCCCTCGTTGGAGCGGCACGCGACGTTGGCTTCCCGTTCATTAGCAGGAGTCGTGAGAGGATCGACATCGAGGTTATGGGTCAACCAGAGAGCTACGTCCTTCTAAAGGTTCTCGATTTCAATAGCACGCGCAAGAGGATGAGCGTCATCGTCCGGAATCCGCAGGGTCAGATTATCCTATATTGCAAAGGCGCAGACAGCGTTATCTATGAGCGTCTCGCGGAGAATCATGACCTCGTACTCAAAGAAAAAACCTCGAAGGACATGGAGACATTTGCAAATGGTGGGTTACGCACCCTGTGCATCGCATACAGGTTAATGTCGGATGAGGAATATCTGGAGTGGTCGAGGGTCTATGATGCCGCAGCCTCATCAATTAAGGACCGCGACGAGGAAATTGACAAGGCAAACGCCCTCGTGGAACACTCCCTTCATGTCCTAGGCGCGACCGCATTGGAAGACAAGCTACAGGAGGGTGTTCCGGAAGCAATAGAGATGCTGCATGCTGCGGGAATTAAGCTCTGGGTTCTCACAGGGGATAAAGTTCAGACTGCTATCGAGATCGGTGCGTCGCTCAACCTCCTGATGACTCGCGTGTTTACTCAAACTAGCCTAGCCTTTAGCTGCAATCTATTGAAAAGCGATATGGAGATCATGATATTGTCTGCAGACACTGTTGACGGCGCTCGGGTGCAGATAGAAGCTGGCTTGAACAAAATTGCCTCCATTCTTGGGGCACCGTCGAGGGATTCTAGTAAGCGCGGACTCTCATCAAGTGTGAATGCCTCCTTCGCTGTTGTCATCGACGGTGATACCCTCCGTCATGCACTGGACCCTTCCTTGAAGCCTTTGTTCCTGAATCTCGGCACTCAATGCGAGACGGTCGTTTGTTGTCGGGTCTCGCCTGCGCAGAAAGCGCTTACGGTCAAGTTAGTCAAAGAGGGTAGAAACGCGATGACATTATCAATTGGTGACGGTGCCAATGACGTTGCAATGATTCAAGAGGCAAACGTAGGCGTTGGACTCTTTGGGCTGGAAGGCTCGCAAGCAGCCATGTCAGCAGATTACGCATTCGGCCAATTCCGCTTCCTGACAAAATTACTCATTGTCCATGGTCGCTGGTCATATCGCCGTATTGCAGACATGCACAGTAATTTTTTTTACAAGGTGAGTAGCTGTAAGGGTGTCGGCTACTACTCGTCGTGGCTCAGTGACGCTGTTTAGAATGTGATCTGGACATTGGCTATGTTTTGGTTCGTTATATACAACAAGTGAGTCAGGCTCTTGTTCCCGTAGCCAGAATCATGCTCATTGTATGCCTTAGCTTTGATGCGACCTACCTGTACCAGTACACATTCATTCTGTTGTACAATCTCCTATTCACGTCGTTACCTGTCGCCACTTTGGGAGGTGGGTCCCTGAAATATCGCCATAATGTGCTTCAACGATATTCACGCTACTTGTTCTTCCAAGCTTTCGACCAAGACATCAACGCTAAGGCGGCCATGGCGTTTCCTCAGCTATATGTCCGAGGAATTCAGGGGCTAGAGTATACTCGGACGAAATTCTGGCTATACATGCTCGACGGCCTTTATCAGTCCGTGGTCGTATTCTATATCCCATACCTTGTCTGGACGGCTGGACTAGCGATTTCGTGGAATGGCAAAACAATCGAGTCTTTGGCTGACTTTGGGACAACAGTGGCCGTTGCGGCGATTGTCACAGCAAATACTTACGTCGGAATAAACACGCATTAGTGAGTTTTCACACCCACTACCTTGGACCGCGGTCTGATCTTGTCGACAAGTTGGACTGTCATCACTTGGGTTATTATCCCTGGGTCCTCCTTACTGATGCTTCTGTGGATCGTGATCTATTCATTCTTCGAGAGTTTCGACTTCATAGATGAAGTGCAGAGACTCTGCGGTGGTGTCACTTTCTGGGCCGCTGTGATTTTGAGTGTGGCCATCGCGTTACGTGGGTCACTATGTTATCTAGCCCTTTATATTCCTCACCCAAATTCACAGTTCCGCGTGTTCTCGTGAAATTTGTTTCGACATCATTCGTACCTCAGGATGCTGACATCATTCGTTATATGTGGGTTCAAGGCGACCTTAAACAGCGTCTTGGTATCAAACCCCATCGCGACCAACAAGCACCCGTGGATAGATCCCTATCCGCCTCTGAGGCTACACCAATATTTAGAGAACCTCACGCGCGTTCCGTCTCCGAGATGTCGACTCCAGATGGTTACGAACCGGCTCTCTCACACTCACCTGGGGAACACACCCCTCCCACGCAGCCTGAGCAACTCTATGATACACTGCCACAAATTAGTGCAACCTCGGAGGACTTCTCGGCTTCTCCGCGCCGTCTACTCGCGAATACAAGTGAAGATGAAGATATGAAGCTGTCCACACCGACCACGGCAGCGCATGCGGCCGCATTGTCTCCCTCACCCCAACCTTCCTACTACTCAGCTTCGGACATACCAATTCCATCTCCGCTCCCGTCACCGGTATTCCAACAACCCTCACAAGCTCACCCAACAACCGTTTCTTACTCGCGACCTCTCCGCAGCCAATATCCTTCTCATGTTCATTCGGACAACCTTCGAGTGCCTCCAAACTTATACGAAATGCACGTACGCAACCCTATACCTGGCAAAGACCCATACCCTGAGCGACGCGAGCTGTCAGAGATCACTGAAGCGTCATACACAACTGCTAATGAGATCGAGCCCGAAGGTAGCCACCGTCCACCGAGTTCAACTCGCGAGGTGGGTACGAGCAGTCGGCCATTGGCCTATGAAGGGCCAACTGCCTTATGAGCGGCATTATGAACAACTTCGTCTCTTATCTATCGACGACACTGATGACTCGGACTGATAGACTTATACATATATGACACACTTACACTGACCTCCACCTATCTTCTGTACCTTTCTCTGAATTCTGTGTTCGGGTAGAAAACCGGAATATACCATGTGTGTTATCGGGACGTATTTGGGGCGAACGACTCGCCATAATCTGGTTGTTGAGACCAAACAACAAATAATACTAGGTGGTCACAAGCGAACACGGGGTGTTACCGTGATGGCCACTAAGGACCCATGCTTAGCCCTGCTTGTGTGCGACATACCTATCCCAGCCGTAGTGAAGGACCACGGAGAATATCCTATGATATTTGAGAGATTCCTCCGTACCTCGTTACCTGATGGGCTTTCTGCCTTTACACTGGATTCGTACGATATCCGATACGCGATGGAATACCCAAAGGAGGATGTACTGGATACTTACGATGGGATCATCATCTCAGGATCCGGTGAGTTCATCGTCCTGTCGAATCGAAGAGGTGGTCTCACCTGTCTCTCAGCGGCGTCTGCGTACGAAGACTTTGAATGGATCAAGAGGCTCGTGTCTTGGGTAGCTACTCTCGCGACACAGAGGCCACTTATCAAGATAATTGGTGCGTCGTAGGCTCCATGTCACCCCTTCATTAAGCTTCATTGTCCAACGTGTGCACACACAGGAATATGCTTCGGTCATCAGATTGTTGCGCGGGCTCTGGGCGGCAAGTGCATATCGAATAGTGGGAAGTGGGAAGTGGCGATTACAGAGGTCGCACTCACCGATCTTGGTCGGCGCATTTTTGGCACACAGAGTCTTGCACGTAGTGCTTTCCCTCGTATCTGCATACTTGATGATGTGTTCATTCGCAGAACATCCAACAAATGCACCGAGACCATGTTCCTGTCACACCGCCGTCATTCCATCTGCTCGGCTCGACGACCATAACTAAGAATCAGGGTATGGTACTGTTCTCAGACCCTGGTGCCCCTCTCCCAACATCAGACGCCTCGATACCGCAAATACATGTTCTCACATTACAGGGGCACCCCGAGTTCACTGCCGAGATTGTAAAGGAAATTGTTAAGGCGCGAAGCGAGAGTGGAGCAATGGACAAGGAAACAGCAGAGGATGCATGGCCCCGTGCGGATTGGCACAACGACGGTGTTGGCCCAATAGGAAAGGCGATTTGGCGGGTGCTGCTCACTACCCCTGAAATCGGGTAGGATGTAAAGTGCGATTAAAGTAATTATTATATACTGTATTGTCGTCTCGTCCCTGAAGCTAAGGCAGGAGTCACAGGAACGGTCACCCCTTTAGGTAAGCAAGATGGGCACAATCCTTGCTCGCCAAATTGCTCCCTCATATCTTCAAGTTGGGTGAAAATATCTAGTGGGATACGATGTAAGACTACATAGCTACAACATGCACTAGAAATTTTGAGAAAAAAGCAAGTCCCGAGGGAGATTTTTCCTCGACAAACTTGGATTTTGCAAAACGCGTTTTTTTGCCTTTGTGCATACTTCTTTAGGGTAATAGCCAGATTTGTACTGATTATATAATCTACCACGTGACCTTTACTGTAGGAACATGGGGAACATTCACACACGCCGCATTAGATCTGGTGAGGTGGAAAGGTGTCACTGGCAACACACGCTCACTTGGGATGACTGCTCCCAAATGGGGTCAGTAGCCCCTAGCTGGCAGCGATTGACTAATCGCAGACTTCTCACGCGCCAGCGAGAATGGACCGCTCTACCGCAACTCAACTTCAACCTCCGAAATCTCTACTTTTAAATATCATTTTGTGTCTTTTCTATTATGTAACTTACTGTAGTAAATAACGCGTAAACAACGCGTTTCGTTGTGGAATTGTGGAATGTGAGGGGATTGGAACGCGAGGGAAGGGGGACACATCCTCCTCCTCCTCCTCCTCCCATGTACTCTTGTCTGTGACACTGTAACTTGAAGCTTGAAGACGCGTGAGGCACAATCACAGACGGGACCGAGGTGGCGAGGACCAAGGAGGGCCTTAAGCGGCAAGACGACTTGTGGGGGGACTTTTGTAAGGTAGTCAAGATCACGTATTATTTCCCTATCCACCATCGCGAGACCGGGAGAGAATGTGTAAGGTGTTGGTCACCTATCTCCCCAAATATGATTGATCATATGTACAGTCATAGAACAGCCCTACAGTCTGGCAAGAACGCTGCCCCAGACGCGTGGACCACAGCCCAGAACGCGGACGCACGTGCCTGGGTCGCTAGCACGACTGATGGTGCAGAGGCACCTCCCTCCCAACCCACCAAACGGCGCCGCAAACGCGCCAGTACCCCACCGCCACCGCCCTCTTCCGCGCCTGTGAGCTCAGTTCACATGGTACCCCAACGCTGCGTATTCTCAGGTCCCGTATCACGCGACATACCCAATGTACTTGCTTTATAGCTACTTCCCCCCCTCCCAACCTTACTACCCCAGCACACAGTAGATTACACACACTAGAATACTGATTACACACTAGAATACCGACTTGTAAAAAAACGCGTACTTGTTTTGATTAGTTAATGTAATTCCTTTTTTGTGCTTTACTCAATCACCTGACTTGAACCAAAAAAGCGTTCATGTTAATCAATTTTATTAGCTAACTATTTGACTTTACTTCGAAGGAAAACGAAGTGTTGAAGCGGAGACTTAATTCGTGTTAGACGGGAAAGCGGACCGGCGCATGGGAAGTCTGCGAAAAGTACGCAACTCTAGCTGGCAGGTCTGATTTCTCAATTTGGAAGCGAGCTCAGTGGCCCTCAGTGGCTCACTCCCCATGACCTCCAGAATGCTGCACTCGCGTGCGCCCTTAGTTAGTAAAACATAGCTTGTTGAAGACAGAGACGGATGTCTCCATGAAGTTTCATGAGGTTCAGCGATGTGCGAGACCACTCGCGTGGCAGATCTTCGTCGAGCCCAAGCGGCTCATCTCTCGCATTCCCAGGGGTGCTGCACTTCCACGCGGGCTTAGAAAATTCAGAAAAACATGTACCCTAACCATATACATGTCAGTACAAGTTTGGAACCGTGCAGAAGCATGCGCGACTGGTTTCAAAGTCTCACACCTCCCTGAACTCAAAAAAAGACATCTCATTGATTACATAAACCAAAAAACCACAGCGGGAGAGCCAAAAATGGGAGGAGCCCCTAAGAAACCAGTCCAATACACAATGTATTCATGCCAGGGCTAGGTGTCACCAGGGCAAGCACCAGGGGGATGTATTCCGACGTGAATTTGGGTGGTGGGAGTGCCATCAAGATCACGTGATTGTGTCAACTGGTTGACCAAAATTCGACATTTGTCTGCTTACACAAACAATTACATAATAAAAACTCTAGGGTTTGGGGCTTAAGTAAGGGGTAACCATTCCTCTGGTGATTTTTGCCTTAGCCCTCCAACAGGATATCAAGTGGGTCATTTCGTAAGTAGTCGTCACAGTTGCTACCAGTTCGGTCGAAAGAGCGGCGTCGTCGCGGAAAGGACCTTTTCAACGAGCTATCAAAGGGTAGCAAAAAACACAAAGAACTGCACCGTCAGTTGAATAGACATTCCGCCACGCGTCACTTAGAGATCCGACTGCATTACAAGCCGGATGATATCCCCCAGAATCATCACAGGTGAAGCCTATGAAGAGCAACAGATCATCGATATCGATCATCCCGTGTCCAGATGTCTGGCGCTTCTCAGCTTCGCGATTTTCCTAGTCGACTCAATGCGGTTAGCACCCCGAGACCAATCCTATCGAGGGCACCGGGTAGCAACCTAAGCCGATCTTTGGATGGGCAATTCGATCTGTTGGCTGTCACTGCCAATACAGAGACACCAGTAGAAGATCTTCTACCACCACACAATAGTAAAGTGACTTTCCTTGAAGAGATCACTGCATCGGAGGAGCCAAGTACATCGCAAAGCAAGACTTGTGAGGCTTCCACCGATTACCTTGCTACTCCATCTCAGGACTCTTCTCGTCTACAACTATATCACCCCCCTCTCAGGGAAGACAGCACTCTGCAGTTAAAAGCGACTTGCGTGATTGGGATGGACAGTCATATTTTTGTCAAGAACCCCACACCTCATTTTCCTGCAGTGCGTCCGACCAATACACAGAGCGGATTGGACCCTTCTAGTTTCCCCCCTGCTTCTTTCTCTTCGACTGATATTCCTCCAACGCGATCTGATATACCATTCTCCATTCCTCTCACATACCCCACGCCTGCACTGCGAGTTGGCACTCGGCGAACGCGAACATCACACGTCCCTCCCAGCCCCTCACCAGATCCTGTTTCGGCCCAGATTCAGATTGCCTCCGAGGTGCGCTCGAGGCTGCGCGGTTACGTGAGGAAAAGAGCTGCATGGAGGCAGAGTGTTGAGCGAAGGAGTACGATGCGCTACGCCAACGCTATATGCAGGAGATTGCGCATCGGCAGCGCCGTGAGGCTCAGGTACACTACACTACGCGATGAAGTTGTCCAGTTGCATGCCTACATACAATACCTCACTCAGGCGCTGCAGGTGTATGCGGGTGCATTCTCATCCTTATCGACCCGCATGCTCATGGTCCCAGCTTTGGTAGCGTCACCCCTACCGGGCCCGGTTCACCCGATCACACATCAGCCCCATAACCCTGTTCTCGATAATACCAGAGGACTGCAACGCGAACGAGAAGTCCAGGATGACGAGGTCGTCCGGAATCCGGTCATGGACGTGCTCCCCTTGTTCGATGAAGTTGTCAGCGCGATCTTGAAGAGACTCGAGAGCCTCGTAACAGACATTCAACCGAGGTCGCCTCAATTTTCTTCTCTCCCGGGGACAGAAACTGAAGAACCGAACAAGCAGAAATCCCGTTCCGGGGGGCCTTAGGGAGACGGATATCACCAGAGTAAGGGGGGGGGGAACACACGTCGATCAATAACCACTCGCCACTCTCATTACCGAGGGCTTCAGGCATCGGACATCATATCTTTACATAAATACCCATATACTCACGGTAGTCCTGGATATTCGGAATGCGGCTCTGGATCTTCAGCCATGTTTTCTACCACCGTAGATAGATCGAGCGACTCCCGTTTTTCCACACCTCCAGGGAGATTAACCAATCCCGACACACCAGGTAGCAGTCGTCTTCCTCCGGAAAGCATAGGGATGATTAAGGACGAATGTAAGAACAAGGAAAGTTGGAGTTTATCCAGCATCAGAATATTTACCTTCATTGACGATTTCAACGTCTTCACAAACACTCCATAGGCAACCCTGTTGCAGTTTTTATTAAGATCAATGATAACTTGGTAGTGTAGAGCATGATCACCACCATGAAGTTAACACACGAGCTATTACAATCCAAGTGGGTAGGTAAGAAGTAAGCAAGTAGGGAAGAGATGTGTGATAAAGTTATGTTGACGAGGTGTCCACCGGCCTCCGTTGTGCAGCTAGCATTCGCCTTGGTAGACAAAGAGGATCGTGTTAGATTGCAGCGCACAAAAGATGGGAACTAAACGCACTGCCGCGCAGCCAAGATCATCTGCGCTTTGCGCTCGCGCAAACTCGCCTCACGCTTCTCAGCTGTATCCTCCCACACAGCACGGCCATCTTCCTCCGACGGAGGTGGGACATCCGCAGAAGGGAGACGGGACTCGAGACTGAAACGGGATATAAGCGATTCCTTGAGCTGTGCTTGCGTCGTGGTCAGGGCGGCAGCTCGCGCCGTTGTAAGCGCGCTAGCAGGTCGCGCGGTCGCATCAGCGTTGGCTGGGTGCGGATAGAGCGTGAAGTAGGACTCGGGTGGCTGAGGAGGGAGACGGTGTGAAAACCATCAGTGGTATGAAAGGTGTTCTTACGGCATCAAGGAAGCCACGCTCGAGGATCTTGTTGGTAGTGAGTTCGACCGAACCAGTGCGGAGAAGGTCATAATGAATGTTGGCACTGCAGAGGACGGAAAGTCAGGTACTCTGTCATACGTACAGTCGACTGGGGGATGACGCACTGTGGTATGTTGGGGAACATGCTAGTAACTGTCGTCACCTGGGTTTGGTAGATAAGCCGTGTGATGAAAGAAGAAAACGAACATCCATGCCATCTCTGGAGTCACTTTCTTTGGCCTGAAGCGTAGAGCACGGGCGGCAACTTGCTCTGCAGTAGACTCGCCACCTCATGTGCACGGACTGAATAACGAAGGCGATGTAACAGAGATGGAAACATACTAGAGGTGGTGGCCCAGCGTACGATGAGAATAACAACGGCAAATGCGACGACGACGTTCACGATTTCTCCCATGTCAATGTTGACTGAGAATGCGAAAGCGAGTGTCGACTCCGAGTCGGAATTGACCAACGACGAGACAAGGGCGATCTAAGTGAGGTGTCACATGTCACATGTCACTATTTATGGTAAGTAAACGTAAACCCCAGCCCCCTCGGTCTCCGAGTGAGCGTTCCGAGTGAGCGCTCAGTCTCAGCGTTGCACCAGTCCTTCGCCCATCCGTACAATCTCACTTAACACAGCATCCTCGTTGAGGAAAACAGAGTCGCGGTGTTTGCCTTTCTCCTTGAAATGTTCCTGAAAGAGTATCAATTTCTTTTGCTACTTTCCCGGAGCTAATTTGGGGCGAACCTTGGTGACTGGCACGCTCGAAAAGTGATTCATCACGCGGAACGGTAGAGGCTTGGTGATACTAGGGTCCCAGATTCCACCAAATCGGTCGCCTCCCAGTGGGTCATAAAAGAACTTAGCCGTGTCTGCATAGATACGCTGAGCGGCTATATAAGCAACTGGGCCGGCGCGAGAGAGGTTCTTCGCGTACCGTAAGATCATCTAGGTACTTCTCCACGGGGTCGAAACCTGGGCGCACAGCCGCTTCGCCGTTTTCGCTCGCATCACTTCCCGAATTGGTCCACACAGCCTTATCGGCTGTCACATTCTGGAAATAGCGTGGGAGTACAGTCGGCCGAAGTTTCACGACAAAGTCGTAGTCATCTTCCGGATGAACGAACATGCCCTGATAGACCACCAAGTAGGGACTTATAGTTTAAAGTGTTCGAAAAAGGGCACTTACATGGACATTTAGCATACCTGACTCCACTCCCTGCAGGTAGTCATGTGTTGCTCGCGCGAGATCACGGATCCGATGTGCCGCGACAGCATTCGGAGTGTGTACTGTCCACATACGCCCGTCGGGATCGGTTTCTGTCCTCAGTACCCAGACACCTTTTGCTCCCGGTACCGCGCTTGAATAGACGTCAGACCCGGGTTCAGAGTCGCCGCATAACGGGATTGTCACCCCATTAGACCAATCCCAATCTCGCAAGAGTCGGATGACACATGCAAAACCACGCTCACGTGTGCTGGGAACGTTTGCAGGACCGACGCCAACGAACACAGCAGCACAGAGTACTTCTACGGCTTCTTCCCCCACGTGTAGCCGGAGGAGCCAGTGAGCAGCCAACCAACGCTTTACAAGGCGCACAGTGCCCCCAAATGCCACAAACCGATGGTGCAGTGCAGCGACAGAGCGATGGTGTCGTGGTGCCGCAATGAAACGCTGTGTATACAACCTACGGGCCTCGCGTACATTCTCCAGATCATGCGAAGAAAGTGTCGCTGGTGGAGAGTGGAGGATCCGATCGAGCAGTGTTGCCTCGCGGTCATGCCATATTCGCAAAGCGAATGCCCAACCGTCAGGTGTAGTTATCTCGAGTTGGGCATGATCGGCAGTCGGAGGGACACCGGTCGGTAATGCAGTAGCAACACGCGCACGTAGGCCAGGCGTATTCTTCGCTAACACTTGCGCAAGCCGTTCAAAGAAAGTCATTTTCGTCTTCTGAATAGTGACCAGGTCATCAGGCCAGCGCGCGGACTTCTCGAACTCAAGATTAAGGGAGATGAGTTGGATATATCTTGCGCATGGCTGAAGCGTTGAGACGACGTCTCTTGGAACGGAGACAGGAGCAAAGACGCTAGTATACCGAAGCTCCGGCGCTACCGGGCTGATATTGGCCACTGTCAACGGCAGCTCCTTGTCAAGTCGCTTGATGGTGCTCGCGAACGCTTGGAATGCAGTTAGCTGCCGCTTTAAACCCAGCAGTGCGATAATGTGAGGTAATAGTCGGTGGAAGGCGGAGGAGTTTATCGAACTCAGGTTGCCACGAGGTCACAGAACCACCGCCCATTCCAAAATGTCGCGTAAGAATGTGCCGCACGATCATTACCGGGATGTGAGCGCGTTCGTCTGAGTCCTGAACATGCCAGACGACGCTCTCTGTAATACTTCCGTCCTGGAAGCGCCGGACCTCGGCTTTGTCTCCCCACAATTCGCAGAACGCCTCTTCCGCGTGTGATCGTGGCTCTCTAGCTGGTGGTCCTTGGTCGACGAGACGAAAGGCGCGTTCTTGATCAAGGACTAGCCCAATGAGTATGTTAGTGGGATCAGTCGGGAGTCCCTCAGAAAGGGGGCGAGGTTGTAATGGCCGATGTAGAATAGCAAGTGCATTCACCCTTGGAACCCAGAGCCTCACGCAGGCGCGTTGATAGGGAAGTAAGAAGGGCACCAGAAAATGAGCCGTTCTCCAATACGCCGTGAAGTGATATCCGCTCCCGGGCGACAGATGACAAATCAACCCTGCATTGTGGGATCAATAGGAGTCGCGTCACAGGTGGACGAAAGCCTACGCGAGTACACAGTCAAAACGAGAGGTAAGGTCCCTGTGGTCGAGCAAGAAGACCTCAGAGAACGGGTCTCCAGAGGTCCCGTCTAAGACCTCAAGGGTAGCTCGTGCGTCGAGTTTGAGCTAGTGATAAATTAGTGGTTGTGGAACCAAGTGATGAGATGTTTACCATCTCAATGGACGCAAGGGGAACGCCGGCGAGGACATTGACACAAGACGAAGAGTCAACGAGAACGGCTTCGAATCTCCCTGAGTATTCCTCTAAGGCGAACTAATAAGGTCCTTGAATAGCTAGAATCACAGGAGTTCGACAATGACGTACCAAACGACCACCTCTACTCTTTACAAAAAGAGGCTTACGAGAGAAGTCATGCCGAGCTAAAGAGAGTCAGCCATTGTATGATATCTACGGCACACACTTACATAAAAGATCCAGGACGGCTTTGAAAAGTTGGTATGAGCTGAGGCCAGTCCTCGATGGGTAACTCTTTGCATTCTTTTCCCCGCGAGACTCCTCTCCACGGATCAACAACTCTAGTAAAGTAATCCATAAAGGACCCGCACCCTCGAAGCCCCGAATGCATGTCCGCCGACCTTCCCCATACCCTCGCTGATTGGCCCACACTCGTAGGAGGGACAGGGCGTCATGATAGGCGGGGATATCATTTTTTAGCGTATTCACCGACAGCACATCACGGAGAGGAGAGGAGGCCAGCATAAGAACCGCATTGTACAATGGAGTGGGACGATTCTCATAATCCGAGCCG
Organism: Lactarius vividus; assembly: GCA_021527035.1. NCBI lineage: Eukaryota > Fungi > Basidiomycota > Agaricomycetes > Russulales > Russulaceae > Lactarius > Lactarius vividus. The sequence continues at coordinate 467,085 of JAKELG010000020.1, read as the reverse complement.
GCAAGTTCATGAAGGTGGACACGAAAATTGCTTCGGGTAGGGGAACACCGCATCTGTCGAATGGGAGAAGAGATTGGTAGTGTAGGAATTATTCGTATTACCGCATTCAATTTCGAAAAATCGGTCGGGGAATTGTCTGTAGGACCGTCAGCATTGTCAAAATAAGACCTAAATAGAGAAACAGGCACCATGGTTTGGTCGCAGGATCAACGTCGTCAGCCGTGTATCCCCTCTTTTGGACTCGTAACTGACGTCCACATTGAGGTGGCCTTTTGGGTCGGACACGTGCTTCGCAATTACGGCGAGGTAAAAGGCTCGCTTGTGGAAGAACCGGTGGTTCATATAGTCCTTTTCCTGGAACAGACCCTGCATACCGATGATTAATGAGATCAGTACCACATTTAAGATCGACATGCCGAAGGCATCTCCACTGCTACGTCTACAATCCATGGTTCACCATCTGGAGATTTGACAGCAACATTATTAATCCAACTCCCAACGATTGCTATGTTCGATGGTTTCTCAAAGGAAACCTTCCAGTTGGCATCTTCAGTCGGTGTAGGCGATGAGTAAGGGACAGAAACCATTTGAGAGGGTGGGCCGGCTCCATCCCGACGAGAGCCCTTCTTCTTTCTTGAATTGTTAGACAAGAGGCTGCCTTCGGCAAGAGCACGAGCTGCCGCCAAAGGATGCTGTGGTTCAACGGGCGGGAGGGATGAAAGATAAGCGTGAAGAGAAAAGAGGAACCTTTCTAGTGGTGGCTTCCGTGAATCCTTTGGTCGAACGTTTGGTAGGAGGGCATCAACCTATGATATTCCAATAGTGAAGACACACTAGAAACAGAGAACAGCCTAAGGAGCACCTGAAGTTTGAAAGAGCTAGACAGAAAAAGGTCTTGTGCAGCTTTTATGGCTTTGACTTCTGCCCCGGTTGGAGGTTTACACGGCTTGCCGCTCTCGGTGTGACCTTGGGCAGTTTTACATAATGTTGTTTCGCCAACTAGGGCGTCATCCTCATTTTCTGTAGGATCGTTTTCTGAGCCAACAGACCCACTGTGACTACTGAGCCGTCTGTCCGAAGTTAAAGGATGCTCGACTTCCTCCAGTAAAAGCGGTCGCTTCTATAAGAGGGTTCAGCCCGATGGCTCAAGCACACCAGAACACATGCCTTGGATAAGCGGTCTTCTTCATCAACGTAACTCCTTTTTAGGCCTGGAGGCATGCGCGCGGGGTCACGGTGGTTGTGGTCGTTCGAGATCGAGTGTGGTTATTTGGGCACGGATTCCGGTCCGGCCCGCGATAACCGACCGAGACTCTTTTTGGTTATCAAAGAATACAGCCCCAACTCTGACTCTACGCAGCATCATACAATTCGATTATAAATTCCACGTCCCCGATCGTGGGAAATCGTCTTAGCTACAAACGACACCATCCAACTATTGGCCTCGGGAGGATTCGGTGAGCGCCTACGAACTTTTCAGGGGCAGAGGCAACCTTTGTGACTATCTTGTGGATTTGCCTCCGATTTCCCCACCCAGAACGAGCTGCACAATCCTCCTCTTCCACTTCTCGAGTGTTGTGCGACTCCATTTGAAACGGGGACGTGTGATGGTAAAATGTCTTGCTCTCTCGCTACCTTTCTTTTTTATAGGTTTGGGGCAGAACGGCGATCGTCTCGAGCAACTTGTTCTTTCAGGTGAACTCTTCCAGACCCAGGACCGGTCGTCCTCACCAGCACGCTCTCTCTCGTCCGGCAGCGATGGTGGTAGTAGTGACCTACTCTGGGGGAATCAGGTCGGCGAAGTCGACGCTCAAGCACGACTAGCAAACTCGATCGGTATGGGACCCGGACGAACTGGAGTGAAAGGTGTCATCCGTGACCGCAACGAAGCCGCCGCACGGGAGCGCTCTAAAAAAGCTGATGAGCTAGCGGACCTTGCTGCTCGAATGGAGCGTACGAACCTCGGGGGAAAGACCTCCCTCGAGGATCAGAACGAACGCGCTACCCTCGAGTGGCAACGAGGACAATTCGGGCACCTCCGCGAGGTTGGATTGAAGGGGTTTGTGCCTGCGGTGGAAGAAGGTCAAAATGTGTGGGTGGTGGTGCACATCTACGATCCCGTGCGTGCGTTTGGATTTGCCTTTGGACTAGCGCGAGAAACTTATCATATGGTCTTATCTTTCTGTTCGGCCGCCGACTAGTCACTCGACAGGTGCGATACAATCGACGATAGGCTCGCGCGCTTAGCGCGCGAGCATCCAAACACCAAGTTCATCAGGTGTCGCGCGTCCACGATCGGGTTCGCGCTGATGCCGGGGGCAAAGCCACGGAGTTCTCGTCCGCCCTCATCGACGTATCTTTCCAAGTCACGTATCGCACCAAGGTTTTCAGAACAAGAAGAGGACGATCCATATGGTGATGATGTGCAGGTTGCGGTTGTTGATACTCTCTCCGAGGACGAGGACGAAGAAGATGCTGACGTTGACGTGGACACAGACATGCTCCCAACGATGCTTGTCTACCGATCTGGCCAGCTTGTCCATAACTGGGTGCGAGTAGATTGGGAAGCCGGCTCGTTGGGTATTGATGAGTTCCTCAAGCAGTACGTGGCAGCGTTGCTATTCCTAAAAAAATCTAGACTCATGGTGCACCTCAGACATCATATCATTCAGCCGACTAGGGTCGGAGAATCTCTGACCGTACCGCTCGATGACGAGGACGATCTAGTCTTCGGTAACCCGGAGGTCGTTTAATAACTTGTGGCCATGTCCTATTTCGACCCAGTACGATTCCGAACTTCCATAAGAATGGATGGTTCCTCACTATGACTGTGACAGCTGCTTGTGACTCGTGTTTATGATTAGCGACTATGACGGAACGAGAAGTGAAGGTGGTACAGCTTTGCAAATACTTCTCTACTCCAGAACCAATTTGTGAATATTATCGGTTTCTACTCCAAGTACGTGGCGTCGTAGCCTCTCTAAGGGTGGTAGTCCTGCCGCACGTACTATCTTAATGCGAATCATTGAATAGAAATTTGATTGAGATGCCTCTTCTAGTCAAAAGAGAGTACATCAAATAAGTATTAAGATCAAGGAGAAAGGCGATTCACTAGCCTAGAATTGCATTTCAGTCGCTTATAGCCCATTAGTCGGTGCCTCTCAATAAGAGTTCAATCGTCAAGCCCAAATTGAACCGGGCTATGAACGCATGTGAACCCTCGTTTAGCGATTCTTTTTTTTTTTTTTTTCGTTTCGGCATTACACCCCTCTGATTCGATGTGCCTCACAGAAGATACGTCAAGCTGGATGGCGGAATAATTACTGTGCGAGCTAATTACAGTGCAAGCGTTGTAGATATAGCTGTTAGTAAACTGATGACACCAATCGGTGATGTCAGCATTGCAATTGCCCCAGAGCTATGAGAAATTTGTGAAGGTGGGGCACTATGTGCTTGAGGAACACCCGCAACGCCAGTCCCGGAAGATGGAGGAGAACCGGAAGGCGCAGCCTCTGAGGTCACTGCAACAACATCAGCTTTGGTGGTTGTCTGGTAACATAAAATCGCACCGGGAAAGTTACCACCGAGGGTGGCATTGGCAAGCTGAATCGCGGCTTGTAAGCGTTGCGCAGCGTCTGAAGGTACGGTGGAGAGAAGCCCGATACGAGGCTGGTCTTGGGAAGGATGTGTTAGATTGCCGTAGTAGAATGCAGCGAAGACACTGCCCAGAGACGTAGGTAACTTTCATCGGATCGACGGTCCCGCTTACGATTTAAGAAATGGGTCACCAATGCTCCAACTATATAGAAAGCCCGAGCCTGGGGGATCCGTCACAGCAAGGTTTGGGGTGCACTGAGAAACCGTATTTTCGAAAGTCTGTGAGCCGAAGTCACGTGGATCAACTGGGTAAAGATTCCCGCCAATTTGGAAAGCAAGGGTGTGTGCTTCTGCACACTTATAGGTGTTGCCTCCGAGCTGCGCTATAATTGCGTCCAAAACGTCTCTGGGGCCTCGAATGAGTGAATTTCCCTGAGTGTGAGGACTCTATGAATGATATCTAAGAGCCAGGTAAGGGACGAACTGTGTCAAGTAGGGCAGTCAGAGTGATGTTCGACGTAGCAAGGGCTGACCGTGGTAACTTCCGCCCGTCGAAATATACATCATCGATAGCAACTTCCCAAGTGATGGGGTAAACCTACTAAATGTTTAACTTGGGTAACACATGGAGATGGATGGAGGTTGTACCTCGTTTGGAGAGTCCTCTGGCGCCGGAAGTCCTCCTTCTGCAACGGTGTATCTGCGTAAAGGGACCCACGTCAAATTTTCTGCTGCTATACCAGCTGGAAGCTCGCCAATTGAGAGCATTCCTTGATTTCCACCAATGTCGACGGTATCTCGCTGCAGCGATATAGCAAAAATTGGGGAAGCCAATGCTCCAGTCAATATAAGTCGGGGAAGAAGTGGCCCGTTCGTAGCGAAACTGGCGAGCGCATCACCTACGCTCGGAGACGACGACCCGCCCGAGGTACCACGTGTGACTAGAGTACGGCGTCCACGGATTCTCGACAGGTCGGGAAAGATGCGAGTGCCGAAAGAAGGGTGACTCCGATCTTCGATGCCCGCTTCTCGCGCAAATTTAGTCACCAGTAGCTTGTTCCAGATTACACTGTAGCAGGATCGTGTTGTCAGCGCAAGTACAAAAAGAGACGATGGAAGTAGGAGACTGTTCTGAAGGGGCCACGCGTCGAAGCAGCACAGACGGGACCGAGACCGCACGAGCCGCAAAACAGCTAGGCAGAGACGGAGGGTAAGGAGCGCCTCTTAGCCCCAGTGGAGTGCACCGGACAGCAATCTCTCGTGACACTGGAATAAGAAGACCACAACCACACAGTGAAGGCGCCAAGTATGGACATGGCCATTAAATGTCAGGAGTAAGGGCGAAAGAACCCATGGGAGATTTGCGTTGATTTTCGGGGCTCACAATGAATAGTGGGGGGTTGTCGACCCGAGTGGGCATCATCGACTCACCTGTTGACCGGGAATCCCAGTCCAAATATTCCGGCAGAACCTGTCTGCAGTACGCTTGTATTCGTCTCCAAAATCGCGGCAATGTATTGATCCTGGAGCCGCAAGCTAGCAACACCGGCGACGTCCTTTCCAACCGGCCCTTGGGCATAAGTTCCGGTCTGGGAATCACCATAGGCGAGACGAACAGCAAGGCCGCTTGGTTGGAAGGAGGTTTGCGGATACAACGGTACGGTGACAGAGAAACAGTCTGTGGAGCAGGAGCTTGAGAGAACCCAAAGGTCGGAAGAGCCGGTGTCTAGTGAGAAAACAGCAGGTCCCATGATTGCACCGTCCTTGGATATATCGAACGTACCGAGAACAAGGGGTGTGAGAGTCTCGCCTACTTGAATTAGCACGTTGTAGGTTCTGTTCGCACAATGAGAAGAGCCAGGGCGGTTTATTACGAATCCGCACATGTCGATATCGTCTCCCAAACCGATAGCGTCTTGTTTGGGTGCTCGCCTGCGAATGCTTGGAGCAGCCTCCCGTTTGTACAACGGGAGATGGAGCGCGAACCTTGCTGGGGTAGCCGGTAGTGATAGAGGGGTCCCCCTTGACCAGGGACTCATAAGAAAAAAAATGTAGAGAAGGGGAAGTAGCATTGCCGAGTCGCTAGTGTGTGCCTCTGAGGGAAAGCTGTGGCGCATAGCGCATATAATCGCATCGTGTGCGGTGGAATAATCCTTTGACTCGATTCGGCCCACACAACAACACTCGACCGTTCTTCATTGGCTAAGGAGCATGGAAGCTTGAGCTGGGTCCCAAGGGCCTTTCTCTCCTTCGAGCAGAGCTCCTACCCGTTCTTAATACGGCGACTTGCCACCAGGAATGGATACGACATTATCAGAACAACAACAACAAGAAATCACCGCTCTCAAATCCATTTATGCCGATGACTTTATAGAATGCCAGCCTAAAGCGTGGAAGGTGCGTTGTTTTACAATCCGTCGAAATACGACAGTAAGGCGAGCTCAACGGCTTGGTAGGGCGCTGCGAGGCTTCCTGAGTTCGTCCTCAAGATTGCACATCCAGACACCGAACACGCTGCCAAGATCTATTTTCACCTACACACCATGTGAATTGCATCTTTCTATTTACCATTTGTAGCTCATTTTGCACCTTTATGTTAGATTTCCTAGGACTTATCCTACAAATGCACATCCCATCTTCGCTGTTCAACAGCCCATCAAGGGCATCTCGGATGATCATGTTGCGAAACTCTCGAACTTTATTCGGACTGAAGCACAGCAGTCTCGCGGGACAGAGATAGTCTTTCAGGTGGGCAAAATTTGAGAAAAAGGAGCATTCCTTCGCTATCTCTTCGAAAGTCATTGGATGTTAGAGGAACAATTTTGATCCTCAATTCATGCCACTGAGTACATCTCGTTCTGATTACCTTCGTGTATTCAGGTTGTCATGGCTGCGCAAGACTGGATTGCCACCAATATCATACCACCCGCACAAGTTGTCGGTTCATTGGCTTCAGAAATGATCAAACGAGCGTCAGAAGAGGAGCAGGTGGGTGGTCCGTTGACTGTTGTGACCTTCGTTTTTGCTGAAGGATAGTTTACTCCATAAGGCAAAGAGGCGACGTGAAGAGGCTGAAGCGCAAGAGGAGGCGGAGCGTGAGCGTCTTTTCGCCGAAGCTTTCAATGAGCAGATGCAAGCGGATGCACACCGATACCAGATGGAACGCGAGAGGTACAGAGCCCGTCATCGGGCAAGGTCTGATGCAACTGAGGTGCCCGAACTTGCCGATGATATCCTCACCCAATCGTTTGACCGCGATATTAACGTCAACGAGTTGTGTTTCCGTGCCGTCAAACTATTTCACCCACAACACGGTGGGTCATCATTTGACATTGTCTTTTGTAATCTAAAGACATTTCAGATTACCTTGGCATTATCTATCAAGCTGAACCTATTTGCGACGATATTGCCGCAACGCTCCCGCTTGAGGTGCATCTCGTCACATTCGACACTCACTATTACACCACACACCAAGGCCGCAAGAAGTTGAAGCTCGTTCAAGAAGAGGTCCAGCGTCTCATAGGAATCCGTCACGAGAACGTAGCCAACTTGTATGCCGTCAAGCTCTCCCTCCCTCAATCTAGCGGTGCACCCCAGCTTGCGGTCCTCATGGAACAGAGACCGCATTTCACCTTGCACGACTTGTTGGAAGATTGTGAGACATTGCGCGAGGAGCGCGCGTCGGTGCGTATATCAATATAAGTCACGTTCTACTTTTTTTAACGTTACAAAGAGCTATCTCAAACAAATTCTGACAGGATTGAATGAGGTACATACTGCGGATCTCGTCCACAGAGGTAGAGCCGTTCCTTCTCGCCTAAGTATCGGCTTAGGCTTTGATAAGGGCTCTCGCTGCACACTATTGGTCTCTCAAGTCGCGTGAAGTCCGGCCAGTCTAAGCTCCTCAAAGTTATGATGACAGGTTATTATGTCAAGCTGCTGGACCTACACCGATCAAACCCATTTGGACCCAGTTCCCTCCCTGTGGCAGATTCGAATAGTCTTCCGGAAAGCTGGTGGGGTCCATTTTTTTGTCCCGAGAAATTGTGACCGATTCGCCATAGGCTGGCGAAGGATGTCCATGATTCGACGTTCATCTACACGAAGGCTCGTGACATACATTACGCCGGGGTTATCTTCCTGCAGATGCTACTTGGACGCGATGTTGTGGAACATTTTCCGGATGCACAGGCTGCGCTCATATCTTGTGAGTCATGATTATGGACCATTTGCCTGTCTTACATACCTTAGCGCCGATATCCCCCGCCATTCAACGGATTGCATCGAGCATGGTCTCTCAAAAGAGAAAATACACATCGTGTGCCACCATTCTCATGGAATTGGATCAAATCTCGTTCGCCAAGTCTCGTGTTGTTGCGATTCCTATTTCAGGTAAATTTGGGAGACTCAGACCATGACTGTCGCATTGATCACGACCTATCAAGATCAAAGAACTCCTGTGCCCCATTCATATGCGAGTTCACCTGAAATTGACTATTTTAGAGCGCCAATTCTGAGGAGGCAGCAAACTAGCCGATGGAAGGAGGATTGGGAAGAACTGGAACTATTAGTGCGTGTCATCGGATATGGTATTAACGGACAGCTCCCTTATTCAGCGAATAGGGTCGTGGCGCGTTCGGCTCAGTAGTCAAAGCGCGCAACAAAATTGACTCTCGCATCTACGCAGGTATGTGCGCCCCTTAACAGGCGGTCACCTAGTGACCACCGTTTTCAGTCAAGAAGGTGCGCTTGCGGACCCCGAATACCGACAATAAAATTCTACGAGAAATCAACGCGCTCAGCAGGCTATCGCACCGGTTCATTGTGCGATACTATACCGCGTGGTTCGAAGACTCAGAGTCGCTGTCTACGACTGCGTCTTCCGATGACTCCGGTGACGAGACCGCGGATGGAGTCACATCGTTTCTGGGCGCAATCCGTCGTCGCGATGACTCGTCTGACCCGTTCAGTATAGATCTCGATGACCTCGGTTCAGGCAGCCGCTCCTCTACTTCTTTCCCAAGCATTCATTTCACTGGCTCTGGATCTGGCGTCACAGAGTGCAGTGATGGAGATGTTGACGACGAGAGCGATGCTGAAGATCTTGGCAGGGTGTTCGAAGCCCCACGCAATGGGTCCGCAGTCATTGACGTAGTACCTCGCCCGCCGCCCCCTTCTCGCCCGCGTACGCTTTACATTCAAATGGTTGGCTCCTTATCGGATAATGTCAAGGGTTATACCTGACCGCTGCACAGGAATTTGTGGAGCGGCAAACTCTCAGAGAGGTACAATAGCCTCTAGTATTCCCTATTTTATCACCGACATGATATTTGTAGCGCATAGCAGAAGGCCTTTCAGAGGATGAGGCATGGCGGTTGTTTCATCAGGTCGTTGATGCACTTGTTCACATGTCAAGTTTGGGGATTGTCTGTGAACCATTTTGATAACATTGCCTTGTAAACTAATAGCTTGCAGCTCCACAGGGATATCAAGCTGACGAACATTTTCATCGGTGCGGCAGAAAGGTCTTGATCGCTAATATTATTCTTATGATCAACACAGATGGTAAAGGGGACTGTAAAGGCAGGTCGTCAAGACTACTATACTTATACTCGCGTTGATGGGCTGCCTGAAGTCGGTGATTTTGGCCTCGCTACATCCAGTCTAGCAGCGGCAGTCGAACCATCCGAATTGACCTCGCACACGATTACGGCTGACGCTGAAATGACACTGGGTCTGTCCCCGATTTTTACCTTTTGAGCACTTCTCATGATCGTCTGCACAGAGGTCGGGACCAAAATGTACATTGCACCGGAAGTGCAATCACCGAAAAAGGGCCCGCGAAATCATACCAAGGCGGATTTGTATAGTCTCGGGGTGAGACTGCCTGCGACTATGTGGAGAGATGCTGACGATCTGTAGATTGTATTTTTCGAGATGAATTACTCCTTTTCAACTGGAGCTGAACGTATTGCTGTCATTGAGGATTTGCGCAAGAAAGACATTATCTTCCCTTGTGACTGGGATGCCCGTCGAGCACGTCAGCGCCAGAGTGAGATTCCGTGTAAAGTTTTTTTCGAGCATTTAATGAGTGACAAATACTCCTCAGTTATATCCTGGTTACTCAGACATAATCCAGACGAACGTCCGACTGCCCTTGAGTTATCCCAGAGCAGCTTACTCCCTCCGAGACTGGAAGACGAGTATTTCAAAGGTGCTTTGAGGATGATGAGTCAGTCAGTGATCAAGGTCTTGAGTGGTCACTCAGTATTCTTTAGTTAAGCCCGATTCTCCTCACCGACAAGCGGTCCTCGCAGCACTCTTCAATCAGACATCCCGTGGGGTACGAGGATTTCTCTACGATAGCGATGTAGAACACCCGGAACACGCATCGCTAAATGGAATCGTTCGCGACACCTTAACGGCTATATTCCGCTTGCACGGCGCGATCGAAATGGAGCCTCCATTGATGATGCCGACCACCGACAATAGCGAGGATTCGACGCGTGTTTTATTTGTGGATAGACATGGAGAGGTCGTGGGCCTTCCTAACAACGCATTGATCCCCTTTGCACGCATCGCTGCACGGAACAGCCTCAAACGAATCAAGAGATTTTATATTGGTGATACGTACCGCCCCAAGTAGGTCTAAAAACCCGTATTTCATTGGCCCGTCCCTCTCAAGGACACCTCAGTCTAGTCGCTGGTCACCCTAGGGTCTTCAAAGCCGCCGTTTTTGACATTATCTCGACTGACATAGCCAATGGCGGGCCCGTCTCGACTGCGGAGTCAATCATTATCATGAGCGAGTGCTTAGATTCGTTTCCGAATCTTTCACAACACTACGAGATTCACATTTCTCATTCGAATGGTAGCGTTTATGATTAGTGTCGTCAAGTATGACACTGACTATGACTAAGTTGTAGAGTTGGCTTTGAGCAGAATCCCACACGACATCCGTGACCCTATCGTTGAGATCATCACTCAAGCCAAGTCTTCCTGGGCCCAGAAACGAGCTATGCTTCTCAAAAAAGGTCTTCTGAGAAGCACGGTTGATGAGCTCGAAGTCTTAAGTGATATAGGTAGACCCTTATCTGTTTCCTGGGCCTGCGCCAGCTGATTCAGTGGACGTAGATGAGGACATTGATTCACTCATTGCCCGACTAGAAAAGATCTCCCCACCTCTCGTGACGCTGATGGCACACGCCCTGGGCGAAATCAAGAAGACTATCCAATACACTGCTCTTGCTGGGGTTGCAAGGCCTATCCTATTCCATCCTTTGATGATAAGCAGCCATAATGCCTATTTTAAGGGCGGTGTATGCTTTGAGGTCGTCAGACGAAGCAAACGCAACGATATACTGGCAGCTGGTGGCAGGTTGGCGAACAGGACCATAGATCGCTTCAAGTTGATTGACGATGAGCCCTAGATACGACGACCTCATCTCTCAGTTCTCTCCCCCGAGAGCTGGGGGGAACAGTGTATGCGCAGTGGGGCTACAAATTTCCTTGGAAAGGATCCTCGTCGCTTTGGCCGCGTATCAGGCTGTCTCTGTAAAGAACTTACTCAAAGAGCAACGTTCGTTTGGGTTTTGGAGCCCCAGGCGATGCGATGTGTACATCGTGTCCTACCAACTTGGGTATCTCAGTGAGAGACTGGAGGTCGCGTCGCTCTTGTGGAGACACAGCATCAGTGCGGACGTTATGTACGAAACGAGCATTCCCGACGGCGAACACGAAAATCATCTGGATTTGTGCAATCGAGAGGGCATCCTGTGCGGTTCTGTTTACTCCCTCCGACACGTCGTCTTGACACACCCGCAGGTTTTCCGTATGTCCCCGCCCGCGTTCTGCGCGGCGCGATCAACCGGCGTTTAGAATCAAAAGCATTTTGAAAGGCACGGAATATGACGGTCAGTCCTGCGGTCCTTAGTAGTGTGAGTACGACTGAGACAAATTAGTTTCAAGACCAGAGCTCGTCCCGTGGCTCCAGGAGCAAATTTTAGAGCAAAAGCGAATTGATGCCGAAACGTCAGGTACGACTCTCTTAGAACATTCCCAAGGTGCAGTTCGGTCAAAGCCATCTGGTCCTATGCCGGATGTTCGGCTCGTACTTCCGGGAGACTCGAAAAAACAACGGAAGCAAACCAAACAGATATTCCTCGAGAAGGGTGAGAACTAGAACTGCTGCTTACGCTGTTCTCTATTTAAAGCCTCATTTTTTATATATTAATAGCGTTTGAAATGGCTTTACGGGTCTGTTCTGCTGTCCAGTCAGGCATCCCCGTGGTGGCTATTGATACACCAGCGAACGTCTTCGATGTCTTGTGTAAGTCCCCCAGCTGGATCACCGACGACGAGACATGGAAGGCGGTGGTGTCCGCGTTCCCGAATTCAAGCACGAGTTATGCTCTTCAAATCCGCGATGCTATCTCCCGTCGGCGGGCAGAGGGCCACCAATTTGTCCTGCTGTTCGCTGTCCGAGATGAGCGCGTCCACCTTCTCATGTTGTAAGTGAGCTCGAAGAGGGCCCTGATTATCTACTACGTATACTGAATGTATCACAATCTTGACATCGATTTTCCTCGTAGTTCGTGTACAATATATCACCACATTCGTCACCCTGACAGCACATCATTCTCATATGGGTAGCTGGACATATCCTTTCTTTTCGGCTACCAAATTATCCCGTTGAACAATCACTAACCTATATCAATACAACACACAATACAGCATAAAGACAGGACCAGGCTAAAGAATGATCAGCATTAAAAAAGGGACAGAAGTTGGAGTTCGCCACGGTACATTGTTTTCACACTCCCCTTGCGACGACTATACACTTAGTGTGGACCTGGTTGACTATGGTGTGCCCACAATCCCTGCCATCCCGTTGGATCCTAAATATGCGCCTTGTACGAAGCACTGTCCGTATGAAGTGCCGGCTTGAAGATCTGCCATAAACCCGGGAACAGATTGTCCAGGAAATAAGCCCGCGACGTCAAGACCACCGCCTTCGACGAGAGCCATTAACTCGGCCGTCGGTATGGGAATTGAGCCCGTATCGGAATCGGACTTGGGAAGCTCTAGATTACCAGCCCCCGCTCTCGAGGGGTCAAGAAGTTGTCCTGTCGGTGAAGCTGTTTCCACTGAGAACCGTCGCGGAGATTGAGTCTGTGCGACAGGAGAAAAGCCGGCTGTAAGATTGAATGGCGTATTTAGAGGAACGGTAGAGACAGGGCTACTAGCAAATTCCGACGCATCCTGTGTTGGAGATTCCACACTGCTTGTGGAACGAGGGCCAGAGGGATTCTTCTTGCGAGCAGGCCTGATCCAGGGTGGCCGCGTAGAGCTTGTTATGAGCTCTTGGGAAATGGCCGGGTTGTTAAGTGGAATCTGTGTGACTACAGGAACTATTAGGAAGTGATACCGCGGCCACACACGCGCGGACATACGCCTGCAAAACTCCTCCATCATATCACAGGAGCGCTGGCCACACACATAACGACCACTGAACCGCCGCAAAAGGCCTACACAAGATCGCAAGCCGTCGAGCGCGGGTGCGATTAAAGGCCGCAGAACGTCGGATTGGCAATTCAATAAGAAACCGATAAGGGTGCGTCCCGCTTGGGTAAGTTGATGAATCACGTGGACTCCATCTAGAAAGCCAGAGACATGTCAGACATCGAGATCACAAATGGTGTTGACTTACAGTATGTCATTAGACCTTTTTGTGCGATTTGCAGCTGACTAGAGATGAGTTGCAAGGCAGCAGAGTGTGCAATAGTCATGGCATCTCGCTCTTGCTCATTTTGTTCTTGTTCGCCAATAGCTTGACGTTCCGCAACAAGGTCGGAGAACCGGTGGCGCATGATGAGCATGCGTATGAAGAGTGAGAGACAATGAACGCGCTCGGCGTGTGTGACGCGAATGACATCTTCGCTTGCAAGCGTATCGGGTGAATGTCGCCAATACTCGGGCACCGCGGAGCAGACCTCGTCAAGTAGTATCTCCTCCTCACGCAACCCCTTGTGTCGTCGGAAACCTGCTAGAGTCGACGTTGCGCGCCTCAAGAAGGGTGACGAGTCGCCAAAATCTTTGGAAGGAGGTGTATCGAGCACTGACTCCAGCACCACAAGTAAGCGTAGTACACATATAAACGCCCCCATCCTACTCGGTGTTTCTGTTGGCTGCGGTCCAACGGAATCGCGGGCGATAAATTCATCATCAACGGCCGCAGGCTCAGAGACATCACAGTCACGTAACCGCACGAGCGGCGGTCGGCCGAAGTGGGCACCTGCCTGCTTATCCCACATATAAACGCACCAAAAGGTACGCTTACGGACTTCCTCCTCAATCGCGTCGAAGATGTCGTACGCATCCGTAGATCGATGTAGTCCGGCATCAAGCGAGAGCGTGACTGACTCGGAAAAAAGCGCGAAAGCCTTAGATAGTTTACCCCACCCAACAGCATACACCCCCGCGACTAGCGTAGCTTGAATGGTGTACAATGTAGGGCGGTCTGCCCCTGGAAGCGTATGCAAGCGGCTGAAAAGGTCGAACCACATGGTTCCCGAGGATACTCCTTCGTTCGGGTCCGCACGTACTCGTGGATCATCGATATGGCGCGAAGCAAGGCAACAAACCGCAACTACGAACGCGACAAACCCTGGCTCTCCCCATTTCTGAGGGTCGCCATAGTCCTGAAATAATATAAGAATCTGGAGGCCTTTAGTCCTTAGGGACGTACATTGAGAAAAGTTGGGACGTGGAGGAAAGGCATTAGGTAATACGAGGTCGATAAATAACATTGTACAAGACTTGATCATGAGTAGGTTGGCGCTGCAGTGGTCGAGATTCATGAAATGGACGTACCTATCCATCAAATCGGGAGCAATGAAAGAGGTAACTGACTTCCAAATCCGCTCTGGGTTCATGTCTGTACGATGAGTGGTGCGATCTGGGAACCATGTACTGTCTGGGTTGGATGAGCCACCATTTGACCAATCATGTTGTGGACTTGGGTCTCGCTCCATTTTGGGTGAAGGACGGTGCCGTTCAATGAGAAGGTCCAATATAGGGAGACCAGATGTTTCTCCCTGCCAGCGAGTGAAACCTTCGTCGTCGACATAAATGTAGGAGGATGAGAGCGACATGCGGGCAGTTTCTTCAGAGGAATGCTCGGAGGCAGAAGCATCGCCGTTGGCTGTACTCTGATAACCAAATGGCGGTGCAGTAGTTTGTGGACTGGGCTGACGGGACCCGTTCGTCCCAAGGGTGAAATGGGTTGACGGGTTTATCAAGGGGATTGCATTAAGAGATGGGGGAGGTATTGCAGTCGGATAGGTGTGGTTCGGGGGTGATGGAAACGAAGGGTGACGGTCGAAAGGGGACGATGGGGAAAGACCTGCGCCTCCGGCGGCGAAAACAGCAGGAGGTATCGCTTGAATCAAACTCTCAAGATGGTGCATACGATCTTCCAGAGTGGCAGTACGTCTAGAGAAATGCGAGCGTCAGAGCACATAATCAATTAAATTTGGTGATTGACATACTTGGATTTGTGGGGATTGCTTCTTTTGCCAGGCTCCTCGAACGTACAAGCGGAATGTGCTCCCAGACACGCCTGACATGGGTGACCTTCGTCGCATTTGATCCTCCTGCGCCTACAAAATGAAAGTAAGCACCTCAAGGATGAACAAAGCATGAACCGACACCCACCGACACCGATCACAAGCCCTGTTACGGATGTAGTGAGACCAAGATGGTGCTAGACCAAAAATAAATACCTGCTCAGCTTGAATCGACGCTCTTTCGGTATAGACGTGGACTTTTCTGAGGCAGGGTCCTCTGCCTGTGTGGATGACATGATGTGGGAGAGAGAGAGTAGCAGAGACGGCAGAATGTGCAAGAGATCTCGTGCTTGTGGGAATAAATTCCCTCTTATGGTAGATACCCCCAGATTTGACTTCCCACGGTCATTAGCGGTGCTGAAACCGACGGAAATCCATTGCGTCAAGTACATACACACAACATAATAGATCACGACCATGGATCATAGCTGGCCAAGGTAGTTCCATACTCTTCTCAAATCACGAATCGTCGTCCAAGATCCTGAGATAGCTCAGCACCCACCGTGGAAACATTGAGGACACTTACGATCTGGTGAGACGCCGACAGTTGCGGCTTTTGATGGTATTTGCGAGTGGCACGTCGTAAGTCCCGTAGTAAGTCCTCATACGTGGGCCGCGGGTTATTACCTGTCAACGTCAGCTATCGTGACACCGCTCCCTTTAAAAGAAGACCGACGTAGCACTCTCAAAAACGCATAGCTCATTGCACCCACGGCAATACCGCCTTCCTTTTCGCCAAAGGCAGTACCTGAATCCGCAGAGCCGCTCCAACAGATCACGTCAGCCGGAGTGGACTTTTCTCTAAGAAATTCTTTCGTGATACTGCTGGATTTGACGCGGCCGTCCGAATGATACTATTTCACATGAATGAGCCTCAATGCCAAGAAAGTGAAAGTAAGCTACGTACGACAAAAGGTATATCTGTCGGAGGACAAACAGTCAATAAAAGAGGCCTACATTGTAGAATAATACCTACCAAGGACAGATCCGGAATGACACGACTGGAGCTTGTGAGTAGAGCGCCTACGCGAGAGAAGACGCCACGCACATCGATAATGGCCTAAAAACGGTTCGAAGGTCATGCATATTGAAAGCACGTAGGTAACATAGGTGGGCGTACGGTTAAACGACACCCAGGTGGGAGAGGTTTGACCTATATTACCAGTCCTAGCGTCAATTCGGCAGTTCGACGGAGAGAAAGGATCAATGGTACTAGGTTGGAATGGAGTTCCTGTGTGCGTAATCAGTGTCTTTAAAAGGAAACGAACGAGTCGTGAAAATCCTCACATCGTCGATGATTGTCCCGGTTTGAGAATAGTCCACAGGAAATATCACTGTCATGCATCGGTATGGGAAGGCACAAAAGATGACACCCGTGTTTTACCTTCGTCAAATCCATCTACCTCGTCTCCATTCCGATCTCGGACTTGGGCACCGTGTCCTGAGTCTATAGGAGTGTGTCAGTAATCCCAATCAATACCCCCAAAAAGGACGCACAATGGAAGAATAAGGAGTCGTGTTTGCGTGCACCGCGTACGAGCCAGCGCATTGCGCCAAGGATGTTCGCCCTCGTGGGCAGGTTACGCGGATCGCGCGCCTCATCGGTCAGACGGATGATATCGCGAGTACGGAAGCCCAGCCGATCTGCAAGGCAACGCGAATTCATTAGCATCGACAGCCATAACGAAAGAGTCGAACCAATGCTCACCAATCAAAAAGTGGTAAACGTTCTTTGCATCGTTCACACAGCCGTCAAGCTGGCTATTTTGACCAGTATAGTTAACTCCGATCTAGAACCAACATCGTTATACACAAACGCACGTTTGGCAGGGTCAGGCGATCTTCACTCACACATACAGCCCTTTTGCGCCCGGTGCATCTCGAGAACTGAAAATCGGGATGGCCATGTGGTTCCATATGCCTAATGAAAGAACGCGAGACACGTCCTCTGGGTAAATCGCCCGCAACTTGCAAAGACTGCTGACGATGAGCGCATAAAACATGAGTCACACCACACCTCTAGGTGTACGGCCAACATCTCGGACACTTACCTTTCCATTGTGGACACGATCGTAACCGTGGTCATGGTCACGGCGGCGGTGGGAACGATGACGTTCCGGGTCACCGTGATGGGCCCTGTCGTCACGGTAACTGCTCTTGTAGTGGGGAGGCGGAACAGGCAGAGGGTCTGGTGAGCCTGACCGCTTGTGCTCACCCATATTTGCAATAGAGGGTGCTGTGAAAGTAGAAGCAGCACGCCCGAAGGTACTAGGTACATCACGTACGATGAATGAATATATCCGGCGCTTTGCTACTGTGACGAGAACTAGGTCGGTGCCGAGAATGCGAGCGCGACAGTGATTGACGCCGCGAACGAGGGAAATTCTCACTTCGGGCTGCTTGACTCCCGCCGTAGTCGAGCTGAGTGATAGCGCGCTCGCCATAGTGTTGCGAATGTTGCGATACTGGCACAGCAATGACGCTGGGGGTATGGTGGGAAGGTGGGACACCGAAGCCCCTGGGTAGCATGGACGCGTCAGTAAAAAAGCCAGTGCGGCAACACAAGGCGATGCGCTCACATCGGACGAGGAACGGCCTCTTGAAAACGTCCATAGTCGATGTTCAAATTCGGCTCGCTGTCGTGACGGGAGTCCAGAAGAAAGTTTTTTGACTGGAGACAAGAATCGCTTACACTAAAGGTTGGCTGAGGGAGGACGCGAAATATGGGAAGTTTTTGAGCTACCGAGGAAAGAGGAGCTGAGGGATGATACACACTGTTGCTGGGCTGAATACATTTGAGGCATTTCGTGAACTGATCCTCCGTCGTGCATCATGGAGGGCTCCTCCAATATGGGGACTGCCTGTATTATCGGGTCTTCCTTCCTGTTTCTACGGCGCCCTGGCAAGAGACGACGCAAGCGCGACTTGGAGAGCATGATAGTAAGAGTGGGAAAGCGTGGATTGGTTGGTCTTAGTCGAGCTCCGCCATAAAAGGTCAACCCGGCACGTGGCCGATTCTCTCGATATTAAGCCAAGCCTAGGCTGGGCTCCACCGGCGGCCATGGACAACGCCACGCAGAACGGCAATTCGGATTCAGAGTCTGGTCAGCCAGAATCCCTCTCTTTCTCTGCTTCTGCATCAACAACAAAAGGTCATGATCACGCTCTGAGGATCCTTTACGCCGCCCAGAAGCTGCAGGATAAGGGAAACGAACAAACGGCGTGATGAAATTCTCAAGGCTCAGGCAGGTCGGCGGCGGCGCTCCATGATTGCTCCAGGTGAGAATGGCGAGCGCGACCTGGAGCATCACGAGGTGGAAGTGGATGACATTGAGGGTGGGAGTGGCATGGATGTTCGTCTCCTTCGGCGGATGACACGTGCCATGGGTGAAGCCGAAGAAGAGACTGAACAGGTCAGCGGGAGCGAGAGCGGGGAGGAATGGGGCGGTATTAAATCTGCAGATCCGGAGAGCTTCCAGAGCCATCCGGCGGACGAAGATATGCCGATATCAAGTGGTGATACGGGGGCTCTTGACACGGAGGGAGACAGCGTCAGCAGCGATGACCCTAGTGCAGTACAATCAACCGCAAGCAAATACCTCCCGGATCACCTATTTGCTGCCGCTCTGGAAAAACCTGGACCAAGGAACAACGTGCAGCCATCTCGGACCACACCTAAAGCACGATCCACCACCAAAAAGCGGCGACCTCCGCATTCACGCGCAAAAGACGTGGTTGTCGGGTGGGTGTAATATCTCACTTTGACACAATATTTCTATGAACAAAACGTCTTTTCAGTACACGTACTCTCCGCACCCTCTCATCTCCGGCAGGCACGCCTCTCCCTGCACCTGGAGCGACCGTGGCACCCCCACGTATCAAGAAATTCCTAACGAATGCATTGGCACTTCATGGGTCAGGGAAGAGGAACTCGAAGCTCTCTCTTCGATGGGAACGACGCCCTTGTATGTCATATTCCTGTGAACTCCAGTATCTACCGCTCACCTAATCCCTTTGGACTCACAGCCCACCTAGGTGTGCTGAAGCGCACAAATGGTGCGCCTATAACGGCGTTCGCACGTGCACGCCAACATTGAGTCAGTACATCTTTGCATGAGTATGATTCATATATCAGAGTTATGCCAAGGCGTCGCCGGTCACTAAACGGAGATAAGGTCTGCACGCTTTGTAGTAATCAAATGAGTACCTCGATTCTCAACCCGAGGGAGTAAACGATGATAACAGCAGATATTAACAATTCCTTCGTGAAAACGTGAGTATGGTGTTGTCGTAAGCGCAGATTGTGAGCAGCGTCAATGGTGATTCGTAAAATACATGATCGTGAGCAAGAAACAAAGTTGGAGCACATCATGCATCATGCCTTGAAACAAGACCATAAATAGATCAAGAAATAGATGGTGCAAGAAAGCATAGTTCGATAAAAGCATGGCATAGACGCCAAGGGTATCTGGCACAATGACAATGGTTTGACGGCTTGGTAATTTGTAGCGGACGAGGAGTTACGGCTGGCGTCAAGCTCCTAAGGCAACAGCCGGGCGCGTGGGAACGAGGCGACCACGAGGTCGGGGGCGGTTAAGGCGCAAGCCGTCACCAGGGCTAGAGTTCCAAATGTCAGTGGCCAGCAATTGTAGTCAAACTGATACCTACGCCGTCATTACCCCAGAGGACATGATATTCTCTTTATTTTCCTTGCCAACACCACGCTTTGCCCGCCCAGGCGTGTTCCGCCGTGCATCAAAGCCAATGCGTGACTGGGAAAACGGGCCAGAACCAGCCTTGGCATTCTTCCCTGTTACCAATGAGGATTCCTCAGCAACTACAGTGTTTGGGTTCAGTGGGCGCTGCTGTAGTGCTTGTGGTACCAGAGCTGGTGTTGCTGAGGGTGCCAGGACTGCCGATGTTTGAGACGTGGGGATGACCGGGCGCACGGTCGAGGGTGATAAAGAGATCTTGACTGCTCGTTGTGGCTGTGGATAAGGGGTTGGTCGGGAGCTGGTACGTGAACGAATACGGCGGAGCTCAGCGGGGAGGGACCCATAAGTCTGTCGTGAGTGCTCAAGGAGAGCGCGCATGCCGGAACGATGAGCAGGTGGTTCGAAAGCTGCGAATCGCGTGAGCGGAAAGTCTCCGTCAATTTGATAGTGAAGACGTACACTGCACTGCATAGATAGAGAACGGCGTATCCAACCAAGCTTGTTTGCTCTCGCTGATCGTGACATCCGCTTCATCCTTGAGTGTGTAGTACCTGCGCAACGCCGCAATTCCGCGCTCATCCCAATCTGTTGAAGAAGTGTCGTTGGGATCTACAACGATGACATTATCAATGACGGGCGATAGCGGCGCTTTCACAGTGTCTGGGAAGCAATCCAAGACGGGGGTGCCAATCGCCGACATTTCCTCTTCGATGGTCTCATAAACCGATGTCCGAGAGATCCGGATACCGGAGATGCGGCGGCGATGACCGCTGCCCCTGGAGCGGATCCGAGTTCGCGGCTGCACGATCGATGGGTACGACGTTAGTGAAAGGTTGACCCGTGACAGGTCTATGCTTGAGATTGAGTCGCTAGCTACCGATGACGTTTCGCCAGACGATGACAAAGGAGGCGTGTCTATCCCTGAACTGATTGAGGAGTTTGTACCCGACCTCGAACGGGAAGCTGGGATAGGGCGGGAGAAAACGGGTTTGGCTGTGACTACATAGTCGATGAACGGTGTGCAGTAAGAATCGGGTATCAATTCACTCACAAGATGTGTCCATCCCATCGGCACTGAGGCAATGTTCTTCCAAGCTGTTGCGAGAGAGTAATCCCTGTCGTGCAGACATCATGCGCTCTTCGCCCAACCCCCTGGGCGAGTTCTCAACTCGCCGTGCGAGATTAGGAGACTCCACCAGATCCTCATGCGATGAAACAAGATGATTTCTCCGTGCCGAGGTTATCTTCCTCTTCCCGACGCGGAAGAAGAGCGGTGAGCTTTCGACGAATGAGCCAACTGAGCGCCGACGGACACGGCCACCTCCAATCATCTATGTGATATGGATTATGAATGAGCCAACAACCCGAAGGAAGACACTCACGGAAATCATGGTGTCGTCTTCACGTTTGGGGTCGGAAGAGTCGCCGTCCGCGCTAATGAGAGAAAACGGTCTGATGTCGTTCATTTGTAGCTGGTTGGGAGAAGAATAAGCCGCAAGAGACCCGACACGACCAAACACAGAGTCGGAGTTGGCTGAGCTTCCGGTGTTACCCTGGTCGATGATCGAGTCTCTGGAACGCCAGTGATGTTCCTTCTCCACCATTGAGTCAAATGAACCGCGTCGCCTGATGTGCTCATATGAGCGGCCAGATGCTTCGCTTTCAGGCGGGGATGCTGCGATCGAAGCGAGGGGAAGACAGTAGTCATGTCTGGAATCAAGCATCTTGTCTCCGAGCGTAGGGCGGGACATTCGTACAGACACGTCACTCATTACAGAATCAGCCGACATCTCCCGTTTATGGCCGGGAGCCCAAGATGAGCGGTTTCCGCCAGAGAATCCATACGAAGGGTGAGCCTGCAAGACAGAACCGATACTTGAAGCCGAGTCAATCCTTCGGTGTACGCCAAAGCTACGATTATAAATGCTGACGGGGGGAGCTACGGAAGTCGCTGACATCGCAGAATCTTGACGGACGTGTCCTTTGTGCGGCCGCGAAATGTGGGACATACCAGGCGCCTGGAAATAGAAACTGGAGGAATCACTATCGACACGCTTGCGATGAGGGCCGCGGCGGAGGAACGAAAAGGTGTCGTCGACAGAGGTAGACATTGTCATGACAGTAGACATGTCACCAGAAACGGGTCGACTCTCGTAGCCATAGTCAAAGGGATCCTTGAGACCTGGATTGATGACAAAGCCATAAGAAGATACTGACGCGATGCTCATCATAGAGTTGCGTAGTTGATTATGTCGATTATTGAATGGTGGAGGGTAAAATGCGGGCCGGTTATCAACGAATTCAAACCCGCGCCTTATCTCGTCGAATGACTCTAGACCCCGGAAGCTGCTTTGCGAAGACGCACGAGAGTGAGAGCTGTATGCATCAGCTCGCGAGTCTTCGTGTACCGAACGTGTGGAGCTCGGATCTGAATTAAATTGTCGGCGCACAGAGGAATTTGGCGAAGCGGTGCTCATGGCCTCAGGAGTTTGTTGTGCGGAGTCGTACCCTCGAGCGGAACCTAATGAAAACGAGCGAGCATGGGCAGGAGAGGGGATGATGTCGGAGAGTGTCAACGGTGATGCATCTGCCGTTTTCGCAGACAGTGGAGGGCCACCAAATTTGAAATTGAGATCTAATTGTCCGTACGATGGTTTGGATAATGCGTGCGGCTTCTCGACTTCATCTTGCAAAATATTATATGATATGGTACCCTTAGCCTTCTTTGATACCACGATTTCTGGGCTAGGCAGCAGAGGTGGTACAGAGGCTGATGTCATCACGTGTGGGTCGCTAGCCTCGGCCGAAACAGGACGTCTAGACTCGAAAGAAACCGCTGGTGCAGGGGGAATATCCTCGTCTGGCTCAAATTTATCCAGGTGGTATCTTGCCGGGGTACGAAAGGCGTTCTCAAGTTGTTCCACGAAACTGTGGCGGTGGGTTCCAGCAGACGAGCTCAGCTTCTTGAGTTCGCCGGTAAAATCGAAGGATTTCTTGGTGTTGTTCTCCTCCAGTGAAGACGAGTCGCTTTCGTCATCCTCATCATCACCCTCGGCGATTGGTTGCGTGGAATTCATAGACCCACCAGAACGCGCAGCACAAGTCTGCGACATCACTGGTGTGGGAAGGGGACACTCTGGCGGGAGGCCTGGAGAAGGTGGGAGGTGTGGGAATGGTGCAAGGGGAAGTGCAATTGTGTCTTCGGAATCATCAAGACGCTCAGCGTTCCCCCCAGTCAGGATGTCTTGCAGTTCATTGGGGATATCAGAATCAGGATTGTCGGATTCTAAAGATAGGTCAGGGTTCTGCGAGCTCGTGGAACCGCCAAGCGTGCCAGCCAGTCCCAAATTTTTCCGTGCTTCGCTAGACATTAACATACCAGCGCCTTCAGAACCAATGCTCCGTTCACTTTCTTTAGCACGCAACGAGAGCGTTGACATGACCTTGCGGAAGGTCCTACCAAGGGTGGACTCTTTCTGGCTACCCGCAAGTAAGCCAACACTTGTCTTCGTGGACACGGTTTTAGACTCGAAGGTAACTGACTCGGTGCGCGCACTTCCAGAATGACCCTGTGGTAGAGGCACTGGCGACATAGAAACAGGCGCCACAGGTTGACTCGCCTTTCCCGGCCGGAGAGGTCGGAATACAAACGAAGATTCATAGCCTGTTGTGGAGTTTACGATTTGCCCAGGGGTCGGAGATAGAACTGAGGTTCCAATGGCAGTGGAAGAGGCAAGCGGCGCAGAATTGTTAAATGAAGTCTCCAAGGGCCTTGGTGGGGAAACTGGCCACGGAGCAATCTGCTGACCGTAGCGTTGAGTATCAGGAATTGCCTCCTGCGTCCGGGGTTGTGGATAAGGTCTAAGCGAGGTTAAGGATGCCGTACTTGGGCGCATTGCGAGTGCCCCTGGGAAGCTACTTTTCTTAGGGCTACCCTTCAAACGGGGAGATTCCAGCAGGGTAGTAAAACTAGGTGAAAGACGCAGGGTGCCACGGGGAGTACCGGGTGTCGCCTCGAGATCGAGGCGGCTGATGAGTGATGCTAGTTCGTTTGTGGCCGCATCTAAAGCGGAGAGGGTTCCTACTCACGCACGCTCGTCAGACCCAAGACATACGGATCAAATTGAACCCACCGTCTCCAACACCTCGTATGCTTCTTAGCCGCTCCATTCCAATTTGATCGGAGGCGGGCCGAATTCTAGTTTGCTTATTTGGCGTCGTTCCTGGTTCGCTCTCTCGCGCAGAATGTCTGTTTGCCTCCTCGACCGCAAGGACAGGCAGTAAAGCCGGGGGGATTGACTTCGACGATAGTAGACGTGACGATTTTTCTGGAACGACATCTATGACCTTAGTTCGAGAACATGCTCCGGTAGAATCGCGTTGTATTCCATCACGTCGCTCTCGACGACAGGCCACTCGAACTGTCTCCAATCGATCTTCCACCCACTTGACGGAAGAGGAACCAGAGGACGAGATGCGCGACTTCGCAGATCTTGGTCTAAGGGAAGAGGCCGCAGAGACTGTTGACGAGGAGCAACCTTGACTTTCGGACGGCGTATCCCAAGCGGAACTGTAAGAAATTCGGTCTGACGACCCAGCAGATGAGCTGCGTACAGTTCCAAAACGGAATCCAGAAGGGAATCCAAGTCCCAGGACACCTGGTTTCCTTGTTGTGGAAGGCTGGGGATGAGGTCCGCTAGATACACCCGCCTCTGAGCTGCTACAAGAAAGCCGTGAAATTGTCTGATCTCTGCCTTTGGTTTTAGTTCTCTTGCTTTCATCGTCCTTCTTCTGAGCTGGAGCCAGTATTGCAGATTTGTTTTCCTTCTCCATTGGTTTTCCATTGGTCCGGCTAGTTAGTCGTGCCACTGAACGCATTGAACGCATGGCGCGTATGGCGATGGAGCCAGTCGTCGAGTTGGGAGGAGCGAGAAGAGGAGGCGTAGAGTCATCCTCTGGAGCAGGGTAAGACGGTGCTACGACACTGGGGAGATCATTGAGAAGGTCAATGCCTTGGATGGGAGACTCCGACGCAGACGCAGACCGAGGCTGTGCTGGGCGCTCGGCGGTCTTAGAGGCGGTATTTAGGACGAGGCGGGAATCTAGAGAGTTGAAGCGTGCTCGGGAAGCCGAATTGTCCGTAAGAGTGCCAGCAGCTGGATATTGTTACAATATGAGCATCAACGCCTGGGGGATGTTGATAGATGTACCCACCGTTCATTCGGGCGTCCTTCTCGACAACCCTCTTGTCCTTGGAATCCTTACGACTCCGACCAATGGTCCACCATTTCTCCTTGTCCTCGTTCTTCAATCGAACTGTGTCTTTGGTCTGTGCAGCGTTAGTCACTTCGCCCAAAGCCCCCCACTTCAATGCACTTAAGGATGCACGACTTTTCTTCTTTTTGACCATAAGGACCTCATCAGTGCCGTTGTTGGACTGGGGGATTGGGTCAATATAGATTTCAAAGCCGGCTTTGCCAACAGAAGCAGTCGCAGCGCTTCCCCCAACACGACGTACGACGTCGGAGAGATCATGCTTTCCATTGGCCTTGCTACCTTTCCTGGAGACTAGAAGGCCCAGCTTCGACTTTTTTGGAACAAGACGACGTCTAGGTGCTTGCGTATCTTGTTTGGGAGCAAGAGGAGTGGGAGAAGATGAGGGGGATTGTGAGGTAAGAGGGTCTCCTAAGGCTTGTACTGAGCCTACAGCAGATGGGGTTGCAGAAATCAAACGAATTGTTGGGATATGCGTCGGTTCAGGTGTCGTTTGCTGCGGCAATGTAGACAGTGTTCGTGTTTGATCCGGTGACTGTGCAGGAGAGCATAGAGGCAAGGTGCTTCGCATGTCGGGAGAAACGTGAAGTGTCGTATCGAAAACGTCGTGAAAGAAAGGAAGTGAGGAGGCAAGCGGGCCACTGCCAGTGGCTTGGACGTTGAGATGTTCTCAACCCTGAACCCGAACGAGAAACCAGAACAGAACAGAACAGAACAGAACCCGACCAGTTCAAGTTACGGCAACAAGTAAATACGCGCATACAAGCTTGCAACACGCTAGTCACGTGATCGCGAATGACTTGAGGTCCATGGACCAACGATACAATTTTACACCCCCATCAGGCCCTCTCTGCCCGCGTTATCTACTGTATGGGCGGTCGGTCTGACTCGGAAGCCGTACATAATGCCAATAGACGACGCTAGAACACCCACTTCTCTCTCCTGAACAACCCTCTGCCTCTGCGAAGACGATTGACCCAGTCGCTATTATCCCTCAAGGCCTTAAATGTCCATCCCGTAAGCGGAATTGATCTTCTCCACTCTCACAAACCCTCCGATAACTTCTCGCAGATTTCCGTAAGTGCCTTTATCAGTTCACAATTCTTCCCTGATGGTATCGTGTCTACCCCGTACGGATTCTGCAGGCAGCCTCAGTATGCACAACCAATCGCAAGACCTCCCTCAAATGCACCAACTTTGATTCAATTTCCTATCACGTATGTTGTACATCCCGTGTTCGTAGCTTCATTAAGTACAAATGTCGTAGGACGACCGGTCATCTTCTTCCTCCGGGCCCCATCCCTAAGTGCGTTCACCTCATAAAATGATATCCCTATTGACTTGGCTCTCATGCATCATGCCCAGCTCCCACGGACATCGCTCTCGCTCGCATTCGCACTCCAGCAGTCACCGTGATCATCCCCACCGTCATAGTCATAGTCGCACTCGTTCCAGCTCGCGAGCACCAAGCCCGGCTCCGTCTGTTTCTCTTAACAACATTCACTTCTAACCATTCCTGATGTATGCACAGACCCCCAGGTTTCATACCATCACCCAGTCCGACGCCGATGTGCGTTGATAACCTTCCAGACATAATAGCTATTCCTAGCGGGCTGACGTCTTCATATTCTCAGCGTACAGGGTCATCATTATCGCCCGCGTACACATTCTCACTCTAGCGATAATCATCGCCATCATCATCACCACCGCCACCGGTCTCGGTCCTCTCAAGGTCATAGTCATTCGCGCTCCCACTCGCACAGCAGGCATCGGAGTCCCAGCGTGACCTATGCCCCTCCGATACTCATATCGCGCAAGTACCTTCTATTTCCTTATGTGCGCCCGTGCTGAAAGGAAGTACAGAGAACTCAGAGCCCATTGCACCCTACATGCTAGTGCCAACCACAGCATACACCGCGCCCGAATACCAGCAACCATACGTGACGCAGCCCAGCTACGGACCGACGCTTGCACCTGCCGCTACCGCTTTTCCCATGCCGCAGACACCAGCGGCAACTCCGTCGCACGGCATTCCCTCTCCGCGGTTCGCACCCATTACCGGCGCGCCCCCCGTGCCATCTGCCACCGCGCCGGTACAGAATCGTGCGCTTCACGTGCCGCATATTTCACGCTCACAACCACGCAAGCCGCTGTTAGCTCAGGAAGTAGATGCGAAGGCAACGTCTTACGGCTTGCATTCCCATCCGCTGTTCCGTCACTCGCGGTGTACGGGCAAACGAAAAGCTGTTTGCGTGCGTGCTCCTTCCCGATGCCTTTGATCCCTGCTTAATGAAGACGTAGGTGGGCATCAACTACACCGGACAAAAGAACGAACTTCAGGGATGTGTGAACGACGCCCAGAACATTTTCCGATTTCTTACGGGTTTGCATCTCACCCTTCTAATATCATGAAGCTGACACAATCGTCGAGTAGAGAAATATCGGTATTCGCGTTCTAACGTTATCGTGCTCACTGACGACGCCACAAACCCGCGTATGCAACCCACGCGAAAGAATATGCTAAGTGCAATGCGATGGCTTGTGGAAGATGCGTGCCCCGACGACGCTCTTTTCATACATTGTGAGTGGACCGAAGTGCCGAAACGTCATTTGATGACAGTTCGCCGCAGATTCCGGACATGGCGGCAGGACGCGCGATCAGAACGGCGACGAGATAGACGGATGGGACGAGGGTAACGCTACTCAGTCATTGATTTTCCTCTTGGGGCTGAAGACGCCCAAAGTCATCTTTCCAGTCGACTACAAGACAACTGGAATCATTACGGACGATGTGAGTCCCCATAATCCCTTATATTCCTTACAATTAATTGACCATACCCTATAGGAACTGCATAAAGTATTAGTATGTATGAGTACTGGTAAGATAACCTAGCCCTGAGCCTTCGCATCAACAGGTAGATCCCCTCCCACCGGGCTGCCGACTCACAGTATGCGATCTTCATTCACTACCTTGTTCCCCTACTGACCCACATCACAGAGCGTATTTGACGTGAGTTCAGACACTCTATGCCGGAGTAGACACTTATTCGCTGTGTAGTCCTGCCATTCGGCGTCCGTCCTAGGTGCGCATTTTACTTGCTTAGCGTGACTCGGGCTGAAAAACAGAAGACCTACCTTTTGAGGTATTTTGAATGATCTGACCCGCTTATTCCATGCTTGACATTGAGCTGGTGATACAGTACCATTCCAATGGGAAGTTGAAATCGAGTCCGGTCGCACCCGCATTCCTCAACGCGATGACCTCCCCAGCCGATGTGGTATGTTCAAGCGTATACGATAGGAAATAATAAATGTTTACTGATAACTCGTAGGTCAGCTTCAGCGGAAGTATGGACTCGCAAACAAGCGCAGATGTTGTCCAGGGTGGTGTTGCCGTAGGTGCTATGAGCTATGTAGGTGATAGTCCATCCCGACAAACTAATGGCGCTGACCACCGATGCTGTAGGCTATGCTGAAGGTGCTGAGTACGTGGTTACAACCTTGACATCTTCTCGTATGATTAATTTGTGTTCAGACCGTAACCCTCGTATTTCCTATCTTGATCTATTGCGCGGCGTACGGTGTGTGTCATTGCTTGTCACAGTGTCCTTCGTCCTCATACCCTGGCCGGCTCTCACAGAGCAATCCTGAGCACGAAGTATAGTCAAAAGCCACAATTGTCGAGCTCGCACATTATGGTGCGTGAATGAATCATTTTCTACCAGACGCTCACCCCCTGTTCTCTCAGAATATGAGTTTGCAATTTACCATGTAGTCGGGGACCAAAGATGGTGGTAGGCCTTTGGCACTGTTCAACACCTGATAGACAAAAGGTGCTAATTTTTGCTGAAGTTAGTTTCGCTATTGGTGTCACCTACTAGCCTATTCTCTTCAGTGGTTTGTTTGCGCTGGGGCAACATTATCGGAGCTAATAATAATGGGTACTAGTGAGAAGTAGCAGATAATAGGTTACGTATAGTTATTTTTCATGTAGTGACGTTCTGTACCCCTCGGCGCACCCTAATGGACTCGAAAAAGAAAAGAAAAAGGCAGATGATAGGTTCCTCGTTTACGTTTCATGACTCCTTGTACGATAAGCTAGTCATGTCTTATTCCAATTCTTCTCAGTGCCAGTGTGGGCAAGTCGATGAAGTGAAACGCAGCTCGTGTTAGCGCTAATACTAGTAGCGTCCTGCTAGCGAGGGACAAAAATGAAATATGGTGACGTATCTCCCTGGCGGGGAGTCGAACCCCGCTCTCGCGCGGCCAGACTGATGACAGGCGCGTGTACTAATCCGATATACTACCAGGGATTGAGAAAGCGACTGAATTATATGAATATGGGACTGGAAAGGTATAATGCCTGACTTCTATTGGACGAGACAATGAAGATTCAGTTACTATAGACCTAGCATTTGTTTTGGGGGGATGCGGTCTTTACACAAGCGTTGAAAAGCCTCAGACCGAAAATATTAACGAAGCGTATGGTATCTTTTCGTCCAATGAACGACGCGACGGATGCATGTGATCTCTCACGTGATGCACGTGCCGGGTAAGACGCGTCTGACCGCGCGACTTGTGCTTTTGTGTCAGTGGTCGTGCCCATCATTCGAGGGCAACCTCCTCATTGGCAAGCCTCAGGTTCAGAAAAATGCAGTCCAACCTTCGATATCCTAGAGTCAATGGTGCCAGATAGATGCTCTTCCTCGATACAACTTATTTCTTTGACTAACTTGGGTGCAACAGGCTACCGGCTGATCCAGCAAGTCGGTGGTGGTGGCTTCTCCACGTGCGTTCGTCGCGAATCAAAGGAGAAAAGGGAGCGCTTATATTCCGCAGAGTGTTTCAGGCCGTCAATACTGAGGACCATCGAGTTGCCGCATGCAAGGTTGTCGCACTGACGCCCAAAACCACCCAGGCTGAACGCAAGGCACTCGACAAGGAAATGCGAGTGCACGCCGCCCTCAAGCACAACAACGTCCTCGAGTTTTTGACCGCAGTCGTTGTGGAAACCGGAACAGATTCGCCATATATCCCAGCGATTTACATGCTCCTCGAGTTCGCGGCTGGTGGCGATCTCTTTGACAAAATTGGTGCGTCCATTCGCATCGATTCTACCTTCCCCGAGCTGAACCACCCCCGGGAAAGCTCCCGACGTCGGGGTAGGCGAAGAAGTGGCCCACTTTTATTTTCTTCAACTACTCTCCGGCCTAGTACGTTCTACGGCCGCTGGCAGCACGCACAGCAGGACGATAGGCTGATTTCAACTCGGGGACGCCGTCCAGAATTACGTCCACGGAGAAGGCGTGTGCCACCGGGATCTTAAGCCCGAAAACCTTCTCCTCGATGCCGCGGGGACGCTCAAAATATCGGATTTTGGTCTTTGTTCGGTATACAAACTCAAAGATTCGGGAAGGACCCGAATGCTTTCAGAGAGATGTGGGAGCCTTCCATATGTCGCCCCAGAAGTATGCCGTTAGGATGACCTTGTCATAACCAAATCCTGATCGATGCATGCAGCTCAATTCAGACAAACCTTATGCTGCTGAGCCTATCGATGCCTGGGGGGTCGGTGTCATCCTCTTTACCATGATTGCCGGGAGTGCGTAAGACCATCCCCTATCGAAGAGAGGGCGGTATCTCACTCAACTTTAACAAGATACGCCCTGGGACGAACCATCAGCGCGTAGCTACGAGTTCGGTCGTTATGTCTCGGGTGCATTTATCGACGATGCGCCGTGGGACCGAATCCCCGCGCCTGTCTTTTGTGCGTTACAGTCGTTTTCTCGCGACGCGTTTTCCCCTGCCCACGCTTACGCACCCTTCGCACCAGCTCTGATCACGGGTTTGCTCACCGTCAATCCACAGGATCGCATGTCGCTAGCAGACGCATTCCAGCACCCTTGGGTGCTCACGTACGTATTGATCGCATTGAAACACTCTCCTATGTTCTAATGATTGTATCCGGTCGCAGACAGAGCCAACTAGCTTCTCAAGGTCCTGTGGCCCTCGCGGAGAGGCTCACCCAATCTCTCCGCGATACTGGCGATCTTGACCTTATAGAGACCGATATGCAGACGTACGTTTTACGTGCAGACACGCGAAGGTTTTCTCTCAAGGTCTGACCTACACAGGGAATCACCACCTTCGGCCCAGGACGACGATCAGATCATGCTTTCGGCGACGCGGGGATCGCAATTCATTCAATCTCTCATGCTCTTCGTTCGTTCATCTACTTGCCAACAATGTTGTCCCCTCTCACCCCTCTTCCTTCAGTCGCAAACGCAGGGCGGAACGCGCTACACGCCAAACCTCACGCGCTTCTGGGCGTCTATTGCGCCACCCGAACTGATCGTCGCTATCGAAAGGGGTCTAGGGGGGCTATCTGTCCGCGCTGTGCGGGCACCCAATGGACCGAACGGCGAGCTGCGCTGCCGGATTGGCGCGTTCGACGCCCGTCGCGTCCCGTTCAAAGGTTGGGTGATAGTCGAGCCTTTTATTACGGCGGATGGGAGTGTGCGGAGCTTCTGTATCATGCAACGTGATGAGGTGATTCTCTCCCCTCTACGCCCATGACACAGATACCAATGAGGCACACAGGGTGATCCTATATCTTGGCGGAGGGTGTTCAAGGCCGTCGTACAGTCACAAGAAGTAGCGTCGTATGTCCTCCGCCGGGGGGTCAAAGGATCTTGAATGGAACTTTGGGAATGCCATGATCTGACCGATTTAGCAATACGTCTGTTATCTTTCCATCTCGGGTCTATAGAAAGGGTATTGCTGTTGATGATAGGGCAGGATTACTACGTAACGGAACATAGTAGTATAGTGCTAGGATTCTGTACCCCAAGTAGAGGAGGTATCGCCGTCAGATACCAGTCTACGTACTACATATCACCAGAGCCTCGATCGACATCTCTCAATATCTGGTACCACGAACAGTGTTGGCGGTCATTGCCCGCTTGATGTCTGCGAGGTCCTCGGCTGTCAGCCCGATATCACCCGCCGCACAATTCTCGATCGTGCGCCTGGCATTACTATTTGTGCGATGAGCCGAGGATATTGGGACAAGACGGGATGGAGACGTACGAGCTACCTGGGATGGGTACGACCCTCGATCCAAGCGAGGCCACCCATGCGATACATAGCTGGGCCGCGGTAACGCCCTTCTTAGAAGCAATTGCCTCTAGGGCCGAAACAAGGGCAAGGTTGTGATTGAAGTTCTAGACGGCGGAGTGGTACATTAAACGGCGGAGGTAATAAGACGGTGTGGCTCACATCTTTTTGGAAGCGACTGAATTGGCGTAGCATGTTATCGGCTAGAATGATGTTGGCCGATCCCTACACCAGGATGTATGAAAGCACGCACGCTCAAGGTCTTTGTAGGATTTCCATTTTCCTGTTAAGAAACCGTGTCCTAGAGGCCTAGAACAGAGTGCTGAATATCCGGATACATGTACGTCAACAGAGTACCCACGAATATGCGATGACAGCAATTCCGAGTTCTTCGCATGTAGAAATGACTGACGTATAGGTAAGGTCAATGATTGGGGGAAAAACGAGCGGTGTGCGAACCATCTTTCGTCTCTTGAGTGTAGCTCCACGGGCTAACCTCAATTTCAACGGCGGCGATTGGATGCCCCTAGAACGCACGATAAGGACAAGTGACGTAACTGATTTAGAACACAAGGAACTGCGCGCTTACCTTGTGCGCCTCACGGACGTGTTCAGCGCGAACTTCAGACAGACCAATATGGTCAAATTTTCCTCGCGCGATAAACTTGGCCATAACTCGTGTGCTCTGTTCGAGAGGGACACCGTGTATGACACGTGCAGGCTCGAACAGGTCAAGTTTCTTTGTCCCACGAAGCTTTGCGAGGATGAAATTGACTTTTCGCTCAATTGCTGCTTCTCTGTAGTTTTAGAAATTGACCTCCTGACACGTGCAGGTAAAAAGGAGGGAGAACGCACAGATCTCCATATGGATTGAATGACATGCCGCACTTCGTCAAGTATCAAAACAGGTGAACGCGCCAAGAATCAGCGCTGCGCACCTTGACGGAAAGGAACGCCTTGTCAGCATATCCTGGGTATCGCTCGAAGAAACGCGCTAGAAGCTCTAGATTGGCGCTTGGGGGATTGATGCCGTAGAACTCGCCTGTATGTCGTAGGTGGATAATACTACATGTATATGGATATTCGTGTACGCACCACTGTTAAGGAACATCTTTGCACCAGGGGGAAGGCTATCCATGCCAGCCTTCAATGACGCGAACGCGTCTTCGTCAGAAATTGGTGGATCACGCCATCTATGACAGAAGTAAGAGAAGAGTGATCCCAATTCAAAAGATATACGGACGTCATCATCATCAGACCATGCTGAAGATTAAAGGGGTCAACAGGTGAGGGATAATTCGAGAAGGAAGCGGGTACTGACACCAATCTTCCCAACGGTAACATTAGAGGCCGTACCCCCGAGTTGAGCGGATTTGGTGCCGGTCATGATGGGTGGAATCGAGGATGAGGAACGAGAGGGGGTAGAACTTGATTTCTGGTGGGAATAAGAATGAAAGAGAACAGCGACCAAGACGAGGACGGGTACCGTTGTGAGGAGACGTTTGAACCATCTGGGAGACATTTATAACCAAAGAACGCGAGCGCGTCACTTATAATTTAAGCACCGACCCACACGGTAGGTATGTAATCCTGTCTACGTGATGACCATGGATTATGCAATGTGCGTTATTCATCATGTCTTGAAAACTATAATCAAAATCAACAGGACAAGTATCAGCAGCGCAATCGTCAGCCCTGACCCTGATTTCTTTCGTCAGCCGAATACAAAACTCAAAGGGTCCTCACTCACCGTGTTCCTTCGCGCCTTTCGCAACCCGTCCCAGTCGTTGACCGGCCCGGCTCAACCGGTTCCCAGTGTTGTCCAAATCATGATCCAGCTCTTCCAACAATCCTGTATGCACCTCCAGCTCGTCGTTGATCTGCATTGACAGGTCACGCTGGCGAGTGATCGAGTGCGAAAGAGAATCTAGATGTACATCCTGATCTTTACTCCCCGTTGAGAAGGGCGGAACTCCGCGAGCAGAGAGACCGACTTGACACGCACCATCCATCAAGCGTCGTTGCTCCTGCAACAGAAATGCGGGGTCCTGCCCGGCCTCCGGATCGTCCGAGTATGGCGTAAAATCGTGTTCCCCGACGTTGGGCCACGCCTTTTTCGGCTTCTCCGCACCTGGAGGAGTCCACGACCTTTCGACCTCGTGTGCCCCCGAGCTACCGGCAGTCGGCTCTGGAAGAGGCTCGAAGACCGCATCCGTTTCCACCATACCACACATTCGCGTGTGCTGGTTTCGCAAAAGCGTAACGGCCTCACGGTGCTCTCCAGTAGCTTCAAGTTCTAGGATGCCAGACCGCAACTGCGCAAGATTGCGCGTAATCTGCGGAATGTGCAGGGAACTTGTCGTGCCACTAGTGGAGAGAGACTGTAATCTCTGGCGTTCTAATAGAAGCGAGAGTGTTTGTGTCGATAGTGATGTGAGTTTGGGTAGTGACATTGTTACCAGAGTAAGGACAAGAACATGGTCCGTCGTTCATTGCACTGGTACTATACACTCGGAACCCGTGCCTGTCACACATGTCGCATGTCACAGTAACATGCGTTACATACCGCGTAAATAGGCATCGGGGCTATCATAGCATCGGGTTAGCGACCATGTACTTTGACTTGAACTTTTTGGTTCCGCCTCCCTCTAGAAATACTGGCCCAACCCATGCTCAATCGAATAAGGGAAAGGGGAAGCAGTTCCTACACTCTCAATCGACTTTGTTTTCCCAAGCTCAGCTCGAGGCAATCGAGGCGCGCATCGACCTCCTCGTCCATTGTGCGCGCTCTCTAGTTCTTGCAGTCAGGGATGTACTGATCGGAAGCCCAGTGGGTTACTCTGTATTTGCCTTTAATCAATCCATAAAAACGAAATTCGAGCCAAAAACTTTCGTCAATACGCTCGACCCGTTACTACACCTTGTGAAGAAGCGGCCAGGAATCATATATCTTAAACGACTCACGATTGCTCTCGATGAGGATAGCGAGAAAGGTTTCGGGCTCGTGCGTTCTCTCTCCCCCAGTTACGACTATGCGCCACTACTCTTCGCAGACAAACGCGCATTCAAATCTCTTCACCCCCTACGACATCATTGCACTTGCGCCAACGACCGAAGCCACCTTTTCGCTTGCATGTCTGACACACACACAACCCTCACCACTCTCGGCGCACATTATTTCAGTTCCTCTCGACGTCCCCCGTCTCCCATTTCGCATGAAGCACACCATGGTTCGCACTGCGTTGCGTAACGGTGCTGTCTTTGAGATCCCGTACGCGAGCGCACTCGACAACACTGCGAAGCGAAACTGGTGGGCAGCGGCACGTGAGGTCGTCCGTGTGACTAAAGGGAAGGGTCTTATCGTAACTGGTGGTGGTATGGACGTCGCCGACCTGCGTGCTCCTAGAGACGTTGGAAACCTGTGTGTGGACAGCACCTATCCTCTCATTCCCAAGCTGATCTGGAGCACAAGTGTAACATTCCTTGGTCTAGCCCAAGATATGGCCCACAATGCCGCGACCACCACCCCAAAATCTCTCGTTCTTCGTGCACGTGTGTCTCGCCTTTTCGTTCGCTGTTTTCTACTTACGTACCGGTCCCACAGAAACACGCAAGACCTATCGTGCTGTATTTTCAGAGCCAAGAGTGGTTATACCAGCCACTTCAGTTGCGGTGCCCAGGGATGTCGTGGAGTGCGAGCAATCGGGGGAGCAGCCGTTGGAAGCAGTACTTACACCGGAGGATACGCTGAGGTCATCAGACGGCGGGCGACAAAAAAAGCGCACCAGTGATGGCACAGAGCCAGTGCGGAAGAAGAAAAGAAAAAAGTAGGATATCATATTGGCAGTAATTTCGAATACACTTGGGTTTATGAACCATATGTCAAGGTTAGAGAGCCTGTGTCTTCCGACACCTGAGTCGGTGATGTGGCGTCGTATCATCAGTTCGTGTGACGTACTCGATTCCGGGCATCGAGTCGAGGTCGTTAGCGCCCCCATTAGAACAGGTAGTCACCATAACTAGAACACCCTAACTCCTACCCATCGACCACCTGAACCCCAATGTCGACGATTCATCCCCAGATATTTTACGACGCCCAGTCCCTAGTCAATGTGAGCACCGTTAGCCTGCCGTGCTCCAACGCATCCTCCTTAGTTAAGTCCCCCAGGTTCTTTCTCCTTCCCAAGAAAGACTGCGAGCGCGTCACGAACTCCATGAAAGACTTCGTGAACTGATTCGATCTTATGTTGGACAAGACTTTGACGTCGATGACATTAGTATGCTGAATTACGCTGAGGACTTGGATATCGCTCCTCTGGACCTGATGATCATCGTGCGTTTTGGTTCGCCTCTTCACTCTAAGTTTAATGATATACCCTCCTAAATATTTCGACATTGGATGTTGCGGTAACTCCCCAGGACAAACGTCATCCTACAGGCCTTCCTCCCGGTACCGACTCCGGCAACTTACCTGACGTCTATTACCCCAGGTACCTTGATCGAACTGCGTCCATGATGCGCTACTACTAACATGCGGTAGTCGTGTAGCCTCATTCTTACAGGATTGTGGGCTCGACGGTGTTATTCAATCAGCCGAAGTCCAGCGACGTGATGGCATCCCAGGAGGCTGGAAGCGGGGCGACCCTCCACCTCAACCAGACACCGGCGCGTTTCGATGGCCACGCTACAAGCGAACTCCTAAGACAGAAATTGTTTATCCAGCCATCCTCGAGGGGACTACACCGGAACCGTTCCGATTGTCTCTCCCTGGTCCCACAATCCGGCATGAGATGAATCTTTTCCACGTGTACGGTCGAAGAAACCCACACCTTCGTCTGATGATTAGCCTGATCTACGTCTGGATGAGATCTTGGGGCGTAAAAGATATGAGCCCAGGGACCCTGTGCCTCCTCTTAATCAGGTTTTTCCAGGTCGAGCTCACCTCCACATTCCTGAGCTGCTAATTCTGACTAGGCTTAGGAAGAAGAGGTGTCCAGACTCACAAAGGCAGGATACTCGACTTCTGTCTCAGCCGAGCAGGTAAAGGCCACCGCGCACTACGTAACGAATGTTTGGATGCCATTTGACACTGGGGAAGGGCCACACCAACCCGTTCTACTTGGCGTTTCTTATGCTTTATTCCCTCTGTCACACACACCTAGCGACTTTTCTCCATTCCTGCTGCAGTTTCTAAGGTGCGGAGGCCTTGCGCCGAGTACTCTTTCCGTCAGTGGACTGATAAAGAGCACCAAAGGTGGGTTGTATCCCAGAGGTTTCACCATATACACACGGAGGGCGATAAGTGGCCCATATTTCGCATCGACAATCCGAAGATTATTGACGCGAGGTTTGGTAACGAGTTGAGAAATTTCGATGAGACACGTTTACCATGGTCTCGGCACCAACTCATCCTTCCCGATCCGTTTGCC
The DNA here is from genome assembly GCA_021527035.1 of Lactarius vividus. NCBI lineage: Eukaryota > Fungi > Basidiomycota > Agaricomycetes > Russulales > Russulaceae > Lactarius > Lactarius vividus. Next base: position 429,327 of record JAKELG010000020.1, on the reverse strand, counting down.
TTGACCCATGTATGTTACCCCTTTGTGGAAAGTTGGTTCTCAAGATTGACAAGTCGCTCAGAACCACGCATTCAATGTACATCGAAGTACACTACATTACCTTTCCATGCTGGCAGAAACCTGTGCATCGCTTTTGCGGAGTGGTCGCCCGCTTTATACCGTGTTTGGTCCCTACTACAAGCCAGATATACTTGCCGAGCAACTATACTGTAGCTGTTCACCGTCTTCCTTGCAGCCCAGTGTCACCAGTTTAGCCATCGGGGTTCACATGGAGCGCCGACAATATATTTCCGACCCGCGCATGAGGGAGGAGTTAATGAGGTTGTATCATGTGTGTTTCACGCTTCACTCAACGCAAGACGAGTCATTCCTGTCTTAACTCTTCTCCTAGACGACTGTCCCAGGACCGATGGTACGCGAGAAGCGCCAACGAACATTGGCAAAGATAGCGAGTACTATTCAAAGTAATTTTGGTTCCGAGTATCGTATCCAGGTATTCGGAAGTACACAATATGGTGTCGATGGGCAGACTAGCGACCTCGACCTGGTTGTCATTGTAGGCTTCTTGAATTCTCGTTTCACGAGTAGAAGTGAAGATGTTTCAGGACCCAGATAGGATGACAGGATTCGCACCTGACGTTGACCTAAGTTCGTTACCCCGTACGCTCTTCACGTTTCTACAATGCAATACTTTCTGAACAGGCACGTATAGGGATTTACAAAATTAGGTACGCCAACAATAGCTCCACCAAATAACCCTAGCTTTATAGCTACTCCAGTGCGGTGAGCACTGTCCTCTGGAAGTCTGGCTTCCAGATTCTTCAAAAAGTTCCCAAAGCGACTGTCCCAATAGGTATGCTCCTTCGCATGAACTGTCGAAGTGCAAACCCTAGCCAACAACTTTCTCCCAAAGTGAAGTTTAAAGACCCCAGCACCGACATTCAGTGCGATCTGAATATCAATGACCAACTGGGCTCTGTCAATACATCTCTCATCCAACAGTATTGCGACATTTTGCCTGTACTTCGGCCACTGCTCCTTGCTATCAAACGATGGGCGCGTCCGCTTGGCTACAACAGTCCAGCAGGTGCTCCCGGGGAGCCAATTACGTTCAGTAGTTACGCGCTTGCAATAATGACGGTTGGGCTTTTACAGGTGCAGTGCGGAGGCTTCGCCTACCTTACAGCTCGGTAGCTTAGGGTGCTAACTTCTCTTAGGCAAGGGGCCTGTTACCAAATCTACAAGAGGGCACACAATTTACCGAAGGTAGGATATTCTGGCTACGGACAAAAACGCAAGAAAGAGTCCAATGTGATGCTCGATGGAAGAAAGTACAAGGTTGGACACCATCCAAGACGGTTGAGGTAGAACAGGCTTTCCAGGATTGGTTCCAGTGCGGCAGTTTTCCCTTTCATCACGCAATCTTTTGACTAAGATTATCAGATATTGGGGTCATGAACATGATTACCGCAACAATCTGATGTGCATCCGCCGCGGCGGAGTACTTCCTCGCCAGATCCCATGCAGCAGGAAGGAGGCAGAAAGCCTCAGGGATGGTCCATTTAGCGGCTTTCCGGCATCTGGGAACCCCCCGAAGAGGGGCAAGCGCGACAATAAGTCTTCGTCTGAGGCCGAGATTGAAGCTCAGGCAAAGCAAGTCTCCGTAGCCGCAAGTCCTCATGAGAAAGAGCCTCGTACCGTGGCCGTGGGTCAGGGCCCAGAAGGCGCGGAGGATGAATTAGACGAGGCACATTCCGTGGCCGAGGGGGACGAACTTGCAGAGGCCGAAGACGACGACTCTGGATATGCGCTGGGTGGGGAAGACGACAGAAGCGAACCGTCTCAATGGGAATCCCACATCCTCTGCGTAGTAGATCCTTTTATCCGAGCAAAGGTCAACGCCTTTTATTTGCTTGGGGGGAGTGCTCTTCTGCTGACGTGCTGCTTGGAACCACAGAACCTCACTGGGCCTATCAGACCTCCCGTTCTTGCACGTTTTCGGGAAGATTGCCAGCGTGTGGTACTGCGACTCCGTTTGGGAGGAAATCTCGATTCTCTGTTGCGCTTTGACCCACGCACCCGCCCTCCGTCTCCTCCACCACAGCCAAATCAACGGAGACGCCAGCGGCCGCAGGGAGGCGAACGAGGTGGCAACAGAGGTAGGGGTCGAGGCGGACCTTTACGTGGTCATCCTCGTGGCAGCACGCCGAAGAGGCCCGAGGCACAGGCGACGTAAATGAACACCGTTTAGTAGTCGTTACCCACAGCCGGAGTACATTTCTGCGGAATATACAGTTTATTAAATATCAATTCAAACTATTGGGGAATTTGGACATTAGTGATGACTCCTAATAGCCTTCATAGCCATAGCGATGCAGTACGAATCGAACGTCACCTGACAAACGAAAATCTCACTTCACCGTGTTCTCCGAAGCTCGACAACAACGCCACGACCCTGCGGTGTCCCAGCTGTTTCGCCACTTGCTTTGGAGTTTGCTTATTGGCGTCCCGCACATTCACCTTTGTACCATATTTTAGTAAGAGCCGGGCCACCTCGGTGTTCCCATTGAACGATGCGTAATGCAACGCGGTGTTGTGGTTCCTCATTTGTGCGTTCACATAGGCGCCGTGGTCGAGTACTAATAACCGTGCAACCTCAAGCTGTCCAAATCTTGACGCCGCAATCAGCGGGGTCCAGCCATTCCTGTCTCGGGGGTCCACATCGGCGCCGCGCCCAAGTAACAACTTTGCTACTTCCAGTTGTCCCTTTTCTGGTGCTGTAAGCAGTGCGGTCGCGCGAGAGGTGTACCCTTCATTGACGTCAAAACTACGGTCAAGTAATGACCGCACAATGTCAAGCTGTCCATCGTTTAAGGCGCTGTACAACGAGTGTTGTTGATTGCGGAAGGATGTTGCATCTTCTCCACGTTTCCCTGGCGGGCGCACAACCTTAGGGGGCGTACTTGTGAGATGATAGTTGACGGAATTACGTTCACCGCGCCATCCAGCGACATCTAACCTGCCATGTATCTGGATAGGAAGTCTGCAACCTCAGGTTTCTCATTGGCGAAATGCCACGTCCAAGGGTGTCCTATTGCTGTAATTACGAATGCTGAAATCCCCGCCGCGCTCGAGTAGGAGCCCCATAACATCAAGATAGCCACTGCTTGCTGCTGAATGCAAAGGATTCCAGCTTTCCTTGTTACAGGAGTCACATCTGCACCGTGATCGATTAAGAACTGTGTGACGCCCAAATGTCCGTAGTGCGACGCCGTCTGTAGTGGGGTCCAGCCGTCCTTGTCCCGGGTCTGCACATCCGCTCCTTGCTGGACAAGTACCCGCGAAGCCTCGAGTTTCCCAATTATTGAAGCCAGGTGCAATGAGGTCGCTTGGTTGTGATTTTGTTTGTTAACATCTGCGCCGTGTTGAACGAGTAATTCTGCGATATTGACGTGCCCTTTACGTGACGCTAAATGCAACGAGGTCGCTTGATGGTTGTTTTTTTTGTTAACGTCTGCGCCATGTCGAACAAGCAATTCTATGACATTGACATGCCCCCGCCACGACGCCGAGTACAAAGAGGTCCAACCAGGCCCCTTCCGCACCGCGCCGCGGGAGCCCCTTCTCGTTTTCACGCGCATGGTCCCTATGAGCGTGTACATCGACTTCGTCTCTACAGACTACCCCGGGCATCACAACTCCTGAGGCGCCTGGGCCCAGAGTGGTATGTCCCGAGCTGGGGGGACTTCCCTAGTGTCGTCCCATGTCTACCCGGTGTGCCCAGTCGCCGCAACTGTGCCCCTACGGCTTTAGAGACTCTCGCCGCAAGGGTCCCCTCGGACGGCCCTCGTGTCGACGTGGTCGCCCTCGCCCCCTAGGAGGTTCCCAACTGGGCGGGCCAGGTAACACACATAGGGGTGGGAAACCCCATCAACTGCAAGCACTGGCTGCGAACCCTCATCCGGGACGCACCAGGCCAGCGTGTTGTTCATCCACGCCCAAGCTCGGATCTCGGAAGGAAGAGCGGACGGCAAAGAGGTGGGCGCGGTGGCAGCCACCTTCTCAGCGGGGGGAGCGGCTCTAACGCACTTGAGCTGGGTGTTGGGCGAAGACACTCTTCAGTTCGACGCGGACGTCTTCGGACTCGCCAAAGCTGCGGAGGCCGTAGCCATGTACTATACAGACGAGGTGCCCCCTCCCGACTCGATTTACCTATGCTCGCCGAACAACTCGGCTATCCTCGCGGTAAAAAAACCCCGAGATCTATCACTGCGCAGTCCCACGCGCTTATGTTTCACCAGTCACTTACCACGCTTTCCCTACGCCACAGGCATTTTAGATTGTTCTTGGTCTGAACCCCAGTGGACATCGAACTAGAAGGGCAAAGAAGAGCATGGCACTGGGCGACCGAGGCCTGCACGCGGGACCCCCCGGAAGGGCTGAACCGCATCAACTCTGCAGCATTCCAGAGGGCACGCGCTAGGAACCTGGTCTTTCATAGGTGAGGCCAACGATGGTACGAACAACATCTCATCCCCACCTTCCGATCCATCAACCTCGGAACGTCTATCCTACCACATGACCTACTCAGACGTACACCCTCCCTCCCCCGACAACCACCACCCCCTCTGGCTGCAGGCCACAGCAGCCAACAAAGAACCTTCGGGCCGTCGACGCGCCAAGCACACAAGGCGCTCCACATCCACCCTCATGCAGGTAGCGACGGACCACGCCTTCACGGGCACGTACGTCCGCCGCTTCCGCAAGAACGACCCCCCCGAAAACCAATCATGCCCATGCGGCGCATCCCTCCGGGACGTAGTCCACGTCATCCTATACCTATTTCACAACCTCCTATCCACCCGCGAAGGCGCGGAAAGACTACTCAATTTCTTCGACCAGACTCGCGCGCTATCAATGCCGGAATCCGGTCCCCCTATACCCGTGCCTCCTGAACCCGACTAGGTAGGTGCACACTGAGGTTTGGTTTCCTCTTACGGTCTCGAGTGCTTCGGTCTCGTTCTCCTGTCTAACACTATGAGGCAGCGCCTCCCTCAAACTTCTGACTCGCTTCGATGTATCCCACCTCTCCCACCAAGAGGGGTTATTTGACCTCGGCTCCTACTTATTGGTTACGTATTTACGATATACTTGGGGGCACCCTACCTACGGACGGATGTGTTTCATAAATACGGCTTGTATCTGCTGTGACTGGTCTGTATCCCCGATACGCATCCCAGAATAAACATGGATCAAAAAAAAGGGGGTCCAGCCGTCATCGCCACGAGAGTTCACATCTGCACCACTGTCGATTAAGAGCTGAACAACATCCAGACGCCCGAAGTGCGATGCCTTCTTCAGCGGTGTCCAGCCGGTCTTGTTCCTAGAGTGCACATCCGCACCCCGCTCGACAAGTAGCTGTGAAATCTCAAGTTCTCCTCTCTGTGGCACCGAGTTCAATGGGGTCTTGCCTTCTTCGTCTGGAAGATTGATATCTGCGTTATGCCCGAGCAACAACTGCACAATGTCGGCGCGTTCACTAGGTGATGCTCGGTGCAGTGGACCCGTGCCCTCATTCCCCGGGGAATATACCCACCAGCGCCGTGCTGAGGAGGTGACAAAGTAGTGTTGCCATCTTCCTTTCTGCTGATAGCCGTGAGCAACGGAGTCCCATAATACCCTCCCCTGGCGTCGGCATCCTCTGGATGAGTAACGATGGGGTGTTCTATGAGCCAACGGAAGCCACAAAGTATGGCGTAATATAACGGGGCCGCCTCTGGCCGCTCTGGCCGCTTCGAAGGCATGGTTTTCGCCAGGGGTCGTCAATGTTGTATGTCCAGACCCATGCAGAGAAGTATGGCTTCTCTCGATCAAATAGGCATTTCAGGGCATCCTGGATGTTCGGTGACACGTTCTCCAACCGACAGTGGCTGAACCAGTGTTACGCAGCGTAATCTGCGAGCGAAAAGTTTCTAATGCTCTCATTATCGACGCAATCGTCGAGCTGGAGTAAGATGCCAAGAGAGGCTTGTGCGAGGGTGGCATGTGAGAAATGGGATAGCGAGAACGATTTTCGCTCGCGGTGGCAAGGCGGTCCGACGTCAGGAATTCCTTGACCGAAAAATGGGCAAACGTTCAGAACGATTTGAGACCCATTCGCATTGACAATGGAAATGAGACTGGAACATGCAGAAAGTATGGCTTCTTCTGCGTTGCCGAGTTGCTAGCCTGTGTTAAACTGGAGGCGTGCTCCTCTATCGAATCGAACCGCCAGAATTTCCGCGGGCTCCTCTACGCGAAGTGGTCTAACAGATACAGAGAGACATTGGAAGAGCCGATGTACGAACTGCCACTTCTCTTCGTCGATCCCGAGTAATAAGTGTTCATACGTTGCATCCAACGACTTCGGCAAGCCACCCAAAGTGACTCGGATACTCGAGGGAAAGCACCGGCGCAGATTCTCCAACTTAGACCAGTGACCGCTCGCTCTATGGGGGTACCGGCTGCGCTGAGGACCGCTCGGAGAATCGAGGATCCTCCAGTCGCTTGCGACCCCTCAAAAATCTTCATTCGAACGGCTGGTTACGAGTCTATCTCCAACTGGCAATAAACCCATCTGAACCTGAAACATTTGTTCAGTGACTGTTCCAGGAAACTATGGATGTGATTGCTTACATCCCGTCTGCTTTGTTTGAGAGCGTACTAATAACCAGCTGCTTATCCTTGGTTGACCAATATCGCATCCTTCGATCAGAATGCACGACAGATTTGATGTATGCCAAGATGTCCGCCTTTTGTCCGGTTTCATCATCAAACGACACGCGAAATGGCGTCAAGGGGTTCAAGAGAAGCTCGGATGTCGAACTCCGGGCGACTGGACACATATATGTACATTCGGGAATCGTGAACCGACAAGGCCCCCCAGAAACTCGATCAGCTTTTCACGCGTGGTCGACATCCTGGAGATATTGGGGCATTCGTCGAGAGAATCTATTATGACGTACGTCGCGGGCTGTCCTTGGACTTCAAGCATTTTAATAAGACATTGCAACAAGGCATCATCGGAAGGTTATCGTGTGCCCCCAGCGTGAGCAGAATATAGTTGGGAATATGATGGCAGGGATTAGATTCCGCATTGAGCTGGGAAAGGAGAGAGGAGAGAGGACCACGTCGATGTTGTTTCTGATTGTCCCTGAAATCAAAATAAAAGTACGCCATCGATGCTAATCCCGCCTGTCGACTTTTTCCCGAATCCGCTACAGAGAAGAACATAAATCAGAATCGTCACAAGGCGAATATTGGGAACGTACGCTTTCCGTGGATCCACAACAGTGAATCCTTCGCGTTCCACACGGTAAAGACGCTTCCTTGGAAGAACCACATGGCAGTCCCATCTTGGTGGGTTTCACATGCATTGTTGTAGTTTGGCGACGGATCTGGAGGGGAGAGCCAACTTCGGGACTTCTTTTGCAACTAGCCACCTGTGACTAGCTCTAGCCCCATCACCACATAGTACAGAACCACAATAACGAACGCCTGATCTTGTTTATGTCGCTCGCAATTTATTGCATCGTATCTAGCACCCTGGTCGGATTCTTCAAGAGCAATCCTCGAACGCGGTGAAAGCGTACCCAGAGCCCTCCAGATACCGTCCATTGACGCCTTTCCATCTACGAAGGCAACTCAGTTGAATGACTTTAATCAGCTGAGCAGACTTTGTGTACCGTTCATAACTATGTTCACGTTATTCATAAGGCCGTGAACCACTTCCAGGGTTTGAGCCATGGTCATCCGACCATCCTCCAGGGTGGGACGGTCCAATCTCTGCAGGACGGCCTCGATCTCGCTCTCTCCCAGAAGCTTCTTTGCAAATTTCTCTGCGCCGTGTCGAGTTATCGCACATCGAGACAAGGCACTACTTACTGAATCTGCCTTGCTTGGTCTGTTTAGTAGCGAGAGCAAGTACGGAGAGCAACTCGACCATAATGGATACGATTACATCCATCATTGAAGGGGCTAATGGGAGATCGCTGTGTGTTCGAAGGCGTTTGAGGAAGTTTCCAATGCATTCAAATAGGTCACTAAGCGCATCGTAGCTCGAGCTAACACCGCTGGCTGCCTGTAGCGTCCAAATATCGTGAGACTGTAGTCGTGGAATGTCAGGGGACACGTACTAGTGTGCACAGCCCTGTACCGAGGTGGTAAAAACCTCCGGTAGATCCGGAGTTCCGTGTTTGCCCGTTGCGGCTGGGCAATCGATTTGAAGATTCGATAACCGACTGTTGCCACTCACGCGTCCACAACTGACTAGACGAGAGCTGTCCTCTTTGGCCCGGACTCCTTACAATAGGCCAACATGTCCTGGAAACTCGGAGCATCAAAGAGTGGGTGTATTTCATCACATATCCACCACTCCTCCCGGACCTTATAGTGTATTCATCAGAGAACAAGGACCTCACCGCCTCTCCCTCTCGTTCCATCACCCCAATCCCTATCCCTTCTCGTTCGACGACCCCCATGCCCTCTCAGATCGCCCATCAACCCAGCTTCCGCTCAGGTACCCTCACAATCCGCATCTTCTCAGGTAATTTCGTCGTCCTTTGTCTCCCACTTCGTGCCTCCGTTTGCGACTATAAGCTCTGTCTCTGAAGACTAACTCGTCGCCAGGTCGTGGTCTTGTGCTCTCGCCAGGAGTCCGCATCCCAGATGTCATTCAAAAGGCCCTCGATGCAGGTCCTCCACCGCGCACATCATCCTCGAATCGCGAGAGCATGCAACGCCGACGCTACTGGTGGCTTCCTTATATCGTCTTGGAGTTTGACAAGAACGAAATATTGATCGACGCTCTCGGTGGCGATCTCGCCAACCCAGTCTGGAACTATCGCGCCGACTTGTTAGTCGAGTCGGAATCATCGCTCGGGACATTCCTTTGACTGACTTGACCCACCCCTCCGTCCGCAGCGACGTCTCGCGGACGTCTAACCTTTCGCTTTCAGCCTACCTTCGCACTGCCCAGTGCATTCCCGGACAGGACAACATGGGGAATGACCTTCTCATGGGGCGTCTCGACCTGACCCCCGTCCTGGATGCCCATGTGCGCTGTCTTTCGAACATATTCGCATGAGCGCTTCTTGACCTGACGACGAGCTTACAGCATATCTCCGACCAGTGGTACACCGCAACATCGGGTTCCGGATCGTTCCACCTCACCATCGCGTACAAGCCTGCTCGGCATGAGACCCTGACGATCGACGCGTTCGACTTGCTCAAAGTGATTGGGAAAGGATCTTTTGGAAAAGTCATGCAGGTCCGCAAGAAGGATACCCAACGTGTCTACGCGCTCAAGACGATTCGCAAAGCAAACATCGCAAGTCGTCCTGGTGAAATCACTCATATTCTCGCCGAGAGGACAGTTTTGGCCTTGGTCAACAATCCGTTCATCGTTCCTCTCAAGTTCTCGTTTCAGAACCCGGACAAGCTCTACCTAGTGATGTCATTTGGTACGTTACCCGGTACTTCCAAAGTCACCGCAAACTTCATTTCGATCTCATTTATAGTAAACGGCGGCGAGCTGTTCTATCACCTGCAGCGCGAAGGCAGGTTCGATGAAAGCCGTAGCCGATTTTATGCCGCGGAATTACTTTGTGCTTTGGAGCACCTACACATGTTCAACGTTGTCTATCGAGACTTGAAGCCAGAGAATATCCTTCTAGATTACACTGGTCATATCGCTCTCTGCGATTTCGGTCTCTGCAAACTGAACATGTCGGAAACGGACCGAACAAACAGTGCGTCCGCTGGCTACTACTTCAGGTTTCCATGTTCCCCCCACCTGACGCTCTTCCGCAGCATTCTGTGGGACGCCCGAGTATATCGCTCCGGAATTGCTTGAATCACAAGGATATACAAAGACCGTTGATTGGTGGACCCTTGGTGTACTGATATATGAAATGATGGTGGGTCAAAGCCTCTCCCACCTAGACCTCGTTGATTAACTCGCCTGTCAGACTGGCCTGCCGCCATTCTATGACGAGAACGTAAACGTGATGTACCAGCGAATCCTGGCTGACCCGCTACAGTTCCCGGGGGATATGTCCGGGGAAGCGCAGAGCGTGATCGCCGCACTGCTGCAGCGAGACCCAGCGCGGCGCCTTGGCGCCAATGGCGGAGAAGAAATCAAGCGACATCCCTTCTTTTCGCGCCACATTGACTGGAACAGGTGATCACTCTCGTGCAATTATTCGTTATCATTTTTGATTTGACACCACTTTTGACAGGCTGATGCAGAAGAAGATCCAACCGCCATTTAAACCGTCGGTTGAGTCGGCACTCGATGTGGCGAACTTTGACCAAGAGTTCACGTCTGAGACCGCCCAGGACTCAGTCGTGCAGGACTCGCAGCTCTCGGAGACCGTACAGGATCAGTTCCGCGGGTTTACATACAATCCCGCGGACGAACACCTTAGCGAAAGCGTCAGTGCCAGCTACGGCGTCGCAATCTAGACACACCCCCAAAACACTTGTCGCTCGACTGGAATTGAGACGACTCGTTTTTGGTCTTTTCTGACAACATGTATCCCCAGTGACCTACCAACGTCTCCCAGACGTGTCACCCCTTTATTGCGTAATTTTTTCATTATTCGAAGACGCACCAACTGTATTGATTGATGCACCCATTGTTTTGTGTTTCTTTGCTTTGTGGGAGACTAGGTCGATCTCGACGTATTCGAACAGAATTTGATAAAGCGCTCGTATACTATATGTGTAGTCATACGCATGTTGTACCACTTGACTTGGTTCCTTGGGCTTCATCCCTTGTATCTGTTACCAACCCTGTTTACCACCAATCGTAAGGTTTGATTATAAATCCAGCGTCCCCGTGAGCGTTGAAGAACAACAACGTCATGTCCGAAGGTTCATCCTCGCCTTCTCTTGTCAAGCGGAAGAGAGACGATACGGGCAACAGTGCTGAGTCTCATCCGGATCACCCTCAACCAAATGCCAAGGTGCCAAAACGTGCGTCCACTCAATGCCCAGCGTACACAACTGGTCACTGGGCAATACCTGACTTTTGATGGCCAGTCTTCTCGATTTTCGAAAAGCGAGGGAGAAGTGACGGGAAGTCAGATGTGCAGGCGTTTAGGTGGCTCACGCCCTCGCTCGGCCCAGCGCGCAGCTGTCTCCACGGCGTGCATCTCGCCCCGCGCGCGTCTTTGCGCGTCGCAGCGTTCGATCTCGATAGCACGCTAATCAAGTTCGTGCGCACGGGATCAAAGGGAAACAAACGCGCGACAACGACGACGAACGGTCCCGAGTGGGAATGGTGGAAGGCCGTCGTGCCGCAGAAGTTGAAGGAAGCACTCGATTCGGGGTGCGTCGTGTAACTTTTTTATTTTATTTTTGTTTTCGTCCGAGCACGGTTCCGCTCAACCGTATCGTGCTCGCTTGCTGGTACATGGCGCTTTCTAGTACTAATTCTAGTTCTGTACAGGTACTCTGTCGTGGTGATCTCGAATCAGAATATCAAGTCGGCGGCGCTCACAGACTGGAAGAAAAAGATCCCGCTAATTGCTGCCGCCGTGCGTGTCCCTCACATATCTAGTTTCCCAAATGTTGTAACATCTCAGTGCATCTAGGTGCCCGACCTTCCGTTCCGAATTTTTGCAGCTACGGCAAAAGATGGGTACCGAAAGCCCATGCCGGGTATGTGGTTCGAGCTCGAGCGTATCTTTGCCGAAGAGGGCGTCACAATAGGTCAATCTGGGATCTTTCTCCTCCTACTGACTGTCCACTCATTTGTCTCCAAGATAAGAGTGCTTCTTATTTTGTTGGTGATGCAGCCGGGCGCAGCGGCGACTTCTCGTCGACGGATAGAAAATTCGCGCTTAATATCGGCGTGCAATTCTACACTCCAGAAGTAAGTGGGCATCCCTGCTGTCTGACTTGTGGCAACTTTCCTCACTGGTTAACAGGAATACTTCCTCAAGATACGCCCAGCGCCACATACGCTCCCAGGATTCCATGTTTCTTCGCTTCGGGAATGTGAGAGTTTGACCTATCCATCGTTCCCCGTTATCCTGTTCGGACTGATACTAGAGTCTTTAAGCGCCCAACGGTTCCCTCGCTGCTCCTGTCTTGCCTCCCGACCCACACACAGAGATCGTGGTCTTCGTCGGCCCTCCATGCTTGGGAAAGTCGACATTCTACCGGACGCATTTCGCCCGCGGCAGAATACGTGCACGTGAACCAAGACACGCTCGGCTCACGGCCCAAGTGTATCAAGGCCGCCGAAGAGGCGTTGAGTGCGGGAAAGAGCTGCGTCATCGGTCTGCTTCCGTTTCGGCTTCCCAACCCAAAGCTTACCCACTTTCTAGATAATACGAATCGAGACGTGCAAACGCGCAAGTACTATCTCGACTGTCGCAAAGCGGCTCCAGGTCCCAGCACGGTACTGTCTCCAAGCTGGTTGATCACTATATATGCTCAACGTACTGCAGATGTTTCTCTTTTCAGGGTTCCACTGAGCTGGCTTGGCATAATAACCTTTACCGCGCGTATGCAAGGCCAGGCGTCGGTTGTAGCTCGAGAAGTACGTAAACTGCTCGAGGCTCAATGTTTACCCAGCTCATCAAATGCCGTAGCCTGTTCGTACGCTAGTACCGTACACCTGCAATCGCGGGGTTTGCGGACGCTTATGAGGCACCTTCTGTGAAAGAGGGCTTTACTGAGGTCCGGGACGTTCCGTGGATATTCGAAGGTAGCGAGGAAGAGAGGCGACATTGGAGCATGTGGTTACAAATTGACGGAAAGTAACCATTCGTCTAGCATCCACCACCTGGGAGATGCTCAACACTCCGATGAGATCAGTACAGTAAGCTACAGATTTCATAGTAGAATAGCAATACAAGAAGCAAGGTATCACGTAAGTGGACAACATTAAGGCAAATCGGACTCTGGGAGGGGGGCGAAAGAGACAGTGCAGTGCAATTCTACTATGGTGTCGGCTTGATACTGTTCAGGCGAACGACCAGGGGAAGTAGGGCTACATTCTCGCTAGACGCGTAGAACTGCACGCAATTGACGTGAATCTGGGTGACGATCCTTTCAGTCGCCAAGCAGGAGGCATTCGAACAAGAACGGCTACATACCTTGAGCCAATGGTTGAAATTTGTTTCAAATCTGATCAAAAAGTCTGATCGCTTCTTCGCCCCAACGTCACCCTCTGGGGTCTCCGCAGCAACGAGGGCCTTGTTCGCATCTTTCGTAAAAGAGGCAGTGTACAAGGCGAACGTAGAGCACGTTACAATGAGCTTGGAGAATGCCTGGTGGAGGTGAGCGACATGGACGAAGTAAGGGTTGCAACACCCGGGCTAATAATAGCTTACGTTCAACAGCTTCGAACTAGTGAGCATGCACTCTTTCATACACGTGTCTAAAAAGTCGACGTGGTCGCGTAAAAGTTGGTCGACCGTGGTCACTTTTGACAGCTTGGCCTCGAGAGAGCGCCAATTCGGCTCGAGCACCTCGTGGGCGACAAAGGCAAGGATCTGCTGCACCCACGCGAGCATCCGCGCGCGCAGCACGAACAGGCGCAGGCGCCACGCGGCGAATTCGGGCGGGACGTCCGTGCGCCGCCATACCGGGCCTTGCTGCTCGAGCCACATCGCGGAGAGCGCCTGCTCGACGTGTTTGAGGTGGACGAGAAAACGGAAGAGGAGCTGGTAGCGCAGAACGGTCCGGCGTGAAATGACGAGCGAAAGCGGGAATTTGACATTGAAATCGAGTTGGAGGGCGTCGATGGCTGTGCGAGCCGCGGGTCAGGTCATCGTCGTTGGGAGCAGACGTGCATGTGTGAGACGGACCTAACAGAGGTTTTTTGTCGTCCTTGTCTTTTCCTTTTTTGTGGTGCTCGTCATGCCCGTCGCCAGCGATATCATTCTCGTCGCCAATGACGCCGCTGACGTTGACAATGCGAAGCAGCCACTCGTAGAGCCCTGTCGTAGCCATTGTGACTCGCACATCTTCTCGAAACGGTATGTCGTCGCCGTGTGCGTCCCCGCCCAGTGCAAGGTCAAGCAGGCTCTGAAGCTTCACAAGAGATGCAGTCTTGGAAGTTTTACGCAATTCTGTATGGGCGAGGTCGAGGAAATGGGTGAGGTAGGATGACTGAGAGAGAAAGAAACAACGCTTGAGAAAGTTGAGGCGCGGGACGAGACCTTGGTCACGTAAGAGTAGTTGAAGGAGCGTGCGATTTGCATGTGAATAGTCATCTTCAATGAATTTGTAGAAGCTTCAGCCCCAAAGTAAGCGCATACGGCGTGTAAACGATGCGCACACGGAGCACTGACCGTTCATCATCCATAGCCAAGTCGTCGTCGGGCGGGTTGGAAACCTTCTGCACCTCTATTCCACATTCACGAATAACGTTTAAATATTTCCCGGCGAGCAAGACTTTATGCTTCCAACTTTCTAGTAATGGAGGTATGCACGCGCCTCCGGGTAGTCGTCCACTTCCAGCCCTCGGCGGAGGCACCCCTGCTTGACTCCGCTTGCTAAGGGCACCAAGCGTTGAACCGTCACGTAACTGATGAACGATTAGAACCGTTGGGTGTCGTGTAGGGCTGGCAAGTAACGCACCGTGTATCGCCGTTCCCAGTATTCGTCAGTGTAATCCACCTCAAGTGTCCCGCGGTTAATGAATCTGCTTTCTTTAACGCAGAACTCCTCGTATGGATCCGAGAGTGTGCCCACACGCGTCCACTCCTGGAGCATCTCGACGTACGGCCGGCCGGCGGCACGCAAAAGTGCACCATATAGCGCGCGGGCTGCTGGGTCACCCGCTGTATGTTGCATCCTCGTGTGAAGAATGGCAAGGACTTCCCCGCCTTTTACGGCGATCCCGTCCGCGCCTGCCTCAATTTCGGACAGGACGGCTTTGAGTTTCGCGCCACCAAGACCGAGTGCTTCGTTTCGTGCGGCATCATCAGGGTCTTCTTCAGAAGACAAGGAACTGTCATCTACCGGGTTCTCCGTCGCCGCCAGCTCTGTGGTGAGTTGGTATATGAGCGAGAGGGTGTGTATGGTAGGGTGGACGTAGAACCAGAGTTTCTGAAGGGTGAACTGCGGCGACGTGTTGAAGGCGTGTTCGAGTTGAGAAAGAAGGGTCTGGTAATCCTGTACGCGAGCTTATCGTACAAAGGTCGTAAGAAAAACGCTGGAACGTACCTTCAGCATATCGCGCAGGGCTGCACAGAGTGCGTGATTCACGCGCCCAAAGTCGAGATGGCTCCTTAGCTCAATGAATGATGATATTGCGGTGTAATATTTCGCGAGTGGTAGAACCCTTTCGACCAAATCGCGTAATGAGGGGTCTGATACCATGTTCAGAGTATGTACAACAGATAAGCGAATACGGCGCACCTAATCGAACTGAGACAGTGAATCGAATGCCCTGTAGCTCGCCATCGTCTTCTGGAGAGTAATCTTCGTGATATGTGATATGGGTCCCTTCGATACCCTGTTCATCGCGTCCGGAGACCGTAACGTAGAAGGTGGTGGGTCACTTACCATAAGCACAAAGAGCAGGTCCTCAAGAATCATTGCCTCCTGCACATCCAAGGGAAAGGTATCAAGGGATTCTTCCCTGGCTTTTCCCTTCGATTTCGGAGCGGTTGTACCCGAAACGATACGTGAGTTAAGTGGCGCACGGACGAAGGACTCCTCGGAAATGAAGGAAGGCTCTGCAGACAGCTCTGTTTAGCCGAAAGACAGAAAGTAGGTTTCGCGGCGCACCTCTGTGTCGTGGGTCTGCAGATGGTGTGATGTCGCTGGATTGTTCATCGCGATGTCTGTTCCGCCGGGCAGAGGCAATCGTACCGGCCACCTGACGATGAAGAGATGAGAACGTTATCTATCCTGGAGTGTATTAAATCGTACTTTTGCATATTCTTTTGTGGATAACGACAGATTATTCTTGCGCCCGGCAATACGAGGTCGAGGTGTGAAGAGGTCCATTGAAAGCGCCGTGTTGTCTACGCGCGTCTTCCCTCTCAACCACCTCACGCGGGATGCGCGACCTCAACCTCTATGACTTTAAGAGGGCCCTCCCTCGCATGGTACATTATTTGTTTTCTACCAGCGAAACCCCCGCTTACTGACCCACGCGTGTAGAGCTGGACGGGTGAGAACCTCTACAACCTCTGGCGGCGCTCTCTCGGCGAACCTGCAAAAGAAATTGACTTCACGCGCACCCAAAAGACACTTTTCCAGCAACGTTGGATTGCAAAGCGTCTCATTCGCGCCTATCATGGCGACTTCATTAACGAGAAAACATTCAAGCGCTGGTACATGCCCACTACCCTCCCTGACGTGCGTCCACGACGGGGACAGATGGAGGTCCAAACGACTCAGCTCAACAAATGGGCGAAATTACCAAAAGCAGTCGACAAGGACGCAAAATCTCGGAGGCGAGAGATCGACGGGGAGGACCAAGAGGAGCTGCCACCAGTGGGCAGCTTGATGTTCTCAGAAGTCGAGCGCCGCATTGACGTAGTCATTTTTCGCGCCTGTCTGGCGCATAGCGTGTACGACGCGCGGAGGATGGTCGTACATGGCCAGGTCTTACTCAACGGGAAGAAGGTACGCTGTCGGCGTCCTCTTGCATTTGTGCTCAACTGACACACTAGAAGCACCAAAACGCGAATACCCGCCTCGCGCCGGGGGACATGGTATCCGTCGATCCAAAAGTTATTTCCTTCCTTCAGCCCAGGACCCCAAGCGCAGACAAGTCCTCAGAAGAGCCGGCCGCGGAGGATCTTAAAGACGAGATACCAGCTTCCACGGAACAGTCCGCGCCTGCGGCCAAAGACAAGACTCTTACCCCATTCCACCTCCCAGCCTACGCGTCCCCATTCCTATTCGTCCCCGCGTATCTCGAGGTCTCCTACCCGACGTGTTCTGTCGTTTACGTGCGACATCCTACGGCGCGGCCCGGTTACTCAGAAATCCCGACACCATACGATGCTGACGGAGAAGTTGTGCGGCTTGCGTGGGAGTGGTACTCCAAGGTGCGACCGAGGAACCGAAGCAAGCGTCAACTTGCACGCGAGCCAGAGAACCGACAATAGATACGAATGTTAATCACCACCCACAACCATTTAATAAAGTTCCGCCAAGCATTTGTGGTGTCCTGATGGCTTAGCAAGATTTATATTACCGCATTGCGGCTCGGTGACTGACTTACTGATCGCCGACTGGCTTACCGATGTATTGTTCTGTATATATAAAGGGGCAGATAGCAGCACCTCACAACTCATACTATAATGTCCGGTTTCAAGAACTTCACCGTCGCTGGCTTGGGGGGTCTGGGCAGTCATGTTGTCCGAGAACTCCTTAAGCTCAAAAATGAGGGAAAAATTGACAATGTGACCGTTCTCACGCGCTCGGTGAGTTCTCTTGCGCACCCGTTGTCTAATACCTTCGTTCATATCTCCCCTCAGGATTCTAGTAGCTTGGACGAATACAAAGCCTCCGGGGCGAAGATAGCTGTTGTAGACTATGGGTCGGCGGAGTCGTTGAAAAATGCGGTCACTGGGGCAGACGTGGTGATCTCGACCGTCACGCACAGTGCTCTCCAAGTACAGCATCTGCTCGCCGAGCAAGCGAAAGCGGCAGGCGTGAAGGTATTTGTGCCCTCCGAGTTCGGGGACGTCACAGATCGCCAGAACCCCGAGGGCCTCTTTCTGGTCAAGCAGGCCGTTCACCACAAGTGCAAGGAGTTGGATTTGCCGTATGCTCTTTTCTTCACGGGTGCGCACCCGGACGTTGCATTTGTCCCGTGAGTGCCGCAACTTGCTACGCTGACACTGGGGGTCCTTGCGCGTGCTAACCATTGAGACAGTCTCCTCGGATTGGATCTCCAGAGTGGCGATGTAAACGCTGGCCTAGACGGTAATGCGCTCAACTCTTTCACGGCACAGTCGGACATTGGTCGATACGTTGCGTATGTGCTCACTAACTTGCCACGATCGAAGATCGAGTGGCGGACCTTCCGTATTGAAAGCGAACGCAAGGTGAGGGGACGTCCGCGGAAAGTTTTCAGCAACTGACTGCCTATGTCATCCACCGGTAGTCCTTCAACCAGATTTTCAAGCAGCACGAAGAAAAGACAGGAAAAAAGTTGAACGTGACATATCGTCCCGAATCTGAGCTCGAAGCTGCCTTAGCGAAGAACCCTGCGGACGTTCGGTCGTTCCTACAACTCGACTGGGGACGGGGCGGAGGACTTGTGGGATCCCTGGACCAGCTGAGCGTCTCTGAGTATCCTGACTGGAACCCAAAGTCTATCGCCGATGTGTTGTACGCCTGATTAAAAGACTAGCGAAGAATAAATGTATGGCCATTGTTTCGTCGTCGGCATCGGCTTGCGCGTGAGCAGAGCACGAGATAATGCCAAATTAAGATTAAGGCGAAGCTACACACCGGGCCGTCCGTAATCTTCCTCGTTTACTTCAAACCAGAGCTTTTCGTCCTCTTCGATAAGAATTACCTTTCCAGAATGGCGTCTAGACCATTAAATGACGATGAAGTACTCAGCGAGATGAACAAAATGGTACAATTCACCGCCTGTTTCGTCGTCGGTGTCGTCACATCTTTGGTTTTGTGGACTCTGTAGGTCGCGTTCATCAAGCAAGAAGCCCTCGAGAAGGCCCGCGAAATTAGAGTAAAAGCGGACGAAGAATTCTCAATTGATAAGGTCTCTCTATTTCGCGCCCCTCGTCTGCAGTAACTCAAGTTAATCCCGACAGGCGAAGCTCGTGAAGCAAGAACAACAAGCCATTGATGCGCAGTTCGAGAAGAAACGCAAAGGCGCTGAGACGGCGCAGAAGATGTGCGTTTTTCTTCCTATTCTATCGTTACCAATGTCCATAACTACTCGACAGCCAGCAGTCGACGCTAACGAATAAATCGCGGTTACGGCTCCTGCACCGTCGAGAGGAGCATCTGCAGGACCTTTTCTCCTCCGCGCGGGCCCAGATCTCCGGGCTTGCCGACGACGAGGCCCGCTATGCCCAGTTCCTTGAAGGCGTGATCGTGCAGGGTCTCCTCCAGCTCCTCGAACCATCCGCGACGGCATATACGCGTGCCAAGGACGAAGTTATTGCGGCGCGTGCTCTCGAGAACGCAAAGAAGGCTTATTACGAGATCAGCGGCCGAGAAGTAGAGCTTGAGCTTGACGCGTCGTTGAGCGACGAGCTGTAAGTCTTGTCCGTGGATTGATTTTCTCTCCTGATTTTCGGCTGTGCAGTGCCGGGGGCGTCAAACTCTCCAGCAGATCGCGTCGCATAACACTAGATAACACTCTCGATGAGCGTTTGCGACTCCTCGAAGATCGGGTGTGTGACTGCGAGACCGTCTTATGATTTTCTCCCGCTGACGTCCTCTCGCGTAGATGCTTCCCGAAATTAGGCATGACCTATTCGGACCGAATGAGAACAGGAAGTTTTTCACGTAGATGGTGATGGAACTGGAGGCAGACTACCCGAAGACTTGAAGAAGTGTATACGTTCTCATGACACGATAATACTAGTTGTTGATATCATATATGGGTGGTGTAAGGTCTTATTCTGCTCGTCCTGGCTTCACCGTTCTAACAGGGATACACTAAAAACTGAAGCGGCGGCATCGCGATCGGCGTCGAATAATAACATAGTCCAAAAAAAATCCTGGCCATCATACACAGGATAATGAGGAAACTGTTTAGTTCGGTCCTGTTGCCGGAAAAAAAGTGTTCTCCCTATCGATAGCGTGAACCACTGCTTGATGGGAGCCTAAAGTCTCATGTTCTTCAGGAAGATTAGAGTACCTGTTATCTAATTTCACATAATAAAGACGAGTAGAAGAGGGGCAGTGGTGATCATGATGATATTCTCATCGAACGCAGGAGAACACGAGCACTGGCAGAACACAATGGGGACCTAGTAGATGTATCATGAGAGAGAAAGTGTGGGCAGAACAGGGGGTAAGTCAAAGCAATGCAAGATCATAGAGGAAAATGATCCAAGGATAAAGGAACTGTAAGCGAGGGAAAAATACCAAAGACGAACGACGACACGCGCCGTAGTGAACGAAATTCACGCATCTCTCCAGTGTAGTCCGTCTCCCTCCGCAGCTTCTTTACGGCCACCTGCGTCGCAGATCTTTCGTAATAGCGGGTCTCGCCTTCATCGGATGAGATTGGACCTATGGCACGGACAGGAAGGGGAATCGAAGACGGATGTTGGGCACAACCAGATGTGGGACTGTTCCGGTACTTTATGTTGACGGAGATTGTCGATGGGTTTGCCAATGAACTCGTAGAGCTCTGAGAGAACAGAGGCTAGAGTTTGGTCATAATGGTCGCGAGTCCAATTGCGTATCCTTTAGTGCGCTTGCACGGTAGTAGGTATCATGAGGGGTTGGGACCAGGGAGGGCCGGCAAGGCATGAGCAGTGCATGACTTGAGCTTGAGAGTCCAGCCAGACCGCCTCCATCTCACACCTCGACGGGGGCATCTATCGTCATTTTAAATGCAGCAGTCAACTTTGCGTCCTGCATCTACCTCGACTCGCCCTGGCCCTCCCTCTCACCAGACAAAGCTTATAGACACAGTCCATGGCAGAATACTCTGTATTGCCGATGTCCGAGGTCGGCTTTCATCCCTCAATGACCTAGCACGCGAAACAAACGCAAAAGCAATCATCCATACGGGCGATTTTGGTTTCTTTGGTTCGTTTGATCTCTTTTCTCTCTTTCTCCAACACCCTTACCATTCGCAACCCAGAGGCAACCAGCATTGAACGCATAAAAGACCGCATTCTCCGTCACCTAACTATGTATTCCCCACTGATACCTAGTGCGCAGCGTCAATACCTGCTTGCTCCTGAGAATCCTATTCGCCGAGCCTTAAGTATCCTCATGCTGTCCGAATTCCCGCTTCTCCTATCTGGCCAGATTAAGCTACAGGTGCCGGTGTTTACTGTCGCTGGTGCATGTGAAGATATTCTCCTACTCGAAAAACTACGCACAGGCACATACAACATCGAGAATTTACACCTCATTGATGGGGTTACCACTCATTGTCTCCACATCGGTCGCATTAAGCTACGGCTTCTCGGCTTGGGCGGTGCCTTTGTTACCCACAAATTGTTCGACAGCGGAGAGGGAACAATATTTGCTGGTGGCAATGGGACTATGTGGATTACGGCCCTCCAAATTGGCGAGCTCATCGATACTGCCCAGCGCGTTTATGACCCCGTGGAGACCCGTCTCCTCGTCACGCACACTAGTCCTGGCCGAGAAGGCATTCTTGCGTCTCTTGCCCTTGCCCTCAGGGCGGACCTCACTTTGTCGGCCGGCCTTCATTTCCGCTACACCTCTTCATGGAACGAGTTCAGTGTCCAAAGCGACTATGATGCCTTGAGGAGCAAGTTACGCAACGGAAGAGATGCGTTTTATCAGAAATGGGACAGCGTCAAGTCGCAAGTTGACGCTGTCCTCGACGACCGCCAACGCGCCCTCATTGACAAGGCATTAGTTGCCGTTGATCGCATTTCGCACGCCATAGGCCAGCCCACTCTTGGGGGTGGTCTTCCCGCGACGGAGGACGCTGCATGGAAGAATTGCTGGAACTGGAATCTTTGTGACGCAGAATATGGTTCGATGGTTCTTGACATCAAAGAGGGTCGCGTAAGCACCGAGCTGAAGAGCCAAGGTACGTTGCGACGTTCTCTCTTCCTTCCCATCATTCATTTGCGAACCCCTAGGTTTCGATTATGCCTACCGTTGCACAGAAA
Source organism: Lactarius vividus (assembly GCA_021527035.1). Taxonomy (NCBI): domain Eukaryota; kingdom Fungi; phylum Basidiomycota; class Agaricomycetes; order Russulales; family Russulaceae; genus Lactarius; species Lactarius vividus. Next base: position 407,494 of record JAKELG010000020.1, on the reverse strand, counting down.
CGCCGACTCAGCCTACGTCGACATAGCAAGATGGGAGCGCCGCAATCCCTTCTTGGGTGCAAAAACTGCTACGGCCTCGGCTAGGCGGAGGTGTGGGGTGTATCGAAAATGACTGTCTCCGGCACTTCGCTATTTACATTTTCTATTGATATCCCCACATGGATGCAGCATCAGGCGTGGACACCGGCGGAGAGTCGTCGCGTGCTACGACCAATCCGGTTCCTGGTATTTCTGCGTCGTGCGTCTTGGTGGTAGAGTATCACGACCACAAAGTCGGGTATTGATTTTCAACCAACTCCGTGGCCCCAACTATTCCCTAGCTCGTCTGTGCCAATTATTCCTACTTACAGGCTTGAACTTGAATACTTATTCTGGGTCACTGACTCTCCTCCCCTTCAGTCCCTCTTTCTCGATCTAGCCCCTCGACACTTCATGGCACGTGAAACGGAGCCACCCCTATCACGTGCGATCACAAGGGAGGAATGGAGCAGCGAAACACAATAACGACTCTTCCCAAGCTTCCCTCTTTGAGAAGGCCCGAGAGGTGATGGTCCCAGTCTGAAGCGTTTCACGCTTGTTCAGGGTCGCTTTCTGACGGATGAAGACGTGTGGTAAACGTGGTAAACCAACGTGGGTTCGTGGGGAACTTTTCGCTGTGTTCCATGGAGATTTAGATCTCGGCTGAAACAGACCAGTTCGACAGCCTCACCTGAAGCTTCAGATGATCGATGACCAAGGAACGGCCGCTGGTCCTGGTTCCTAGATATCTGAGATGAAAACAGAAGTGTTGCGACACAATAGAAATACCTCCTCCACTGAGCTGCGGGCCTGGAAGAAATTATATGGTTGGTCCGCACTACGATAATCATGCTTAAGCGGGTCCCACGTTAGATCTTTTGTATGTTTATCCGCCTCAAATGTATGAGTTAGTCGCAATGGGAACGAATCACGAATAGATGTACACTGACGGCAGGCTACATTGCACGGTCCGTTTTAGAAAGACACGACATCGACCCTCATTTGTTTTGAATTGAGGGTAGCTATTCTAATAAGTTACTGGGTACCCACGATGAAAAACGAGAGTCGATGCCGTGTCCCGGATCCTCTTCGTTTCGATCGACATTATCCTCAGTTTTCAGAACAGTCGTACACAACCCGCCCTCGTGTGGTGCCACGTCGCATCCGCTCTTCCAAGAACCCCCCTACTTCCCAACGATAGGTAACGAATCTGGCGATGTGAGTCTGATAGATATTGAGTGTTTTGAGGATTCGGAGCTAGATATAGATAAAACGTCGGCGGTGCTTAGTCGCATCGTGACGAGGAGCACAATATTCATGGGGTAGATTCCCTGATGGGCGAAGTTGACACCTGTTATAACTTATAACACGATAGAAGGAGACCTTACAACAACTTGGACGATAGCTGTATCTAAGAAAAGTCAGTAAACGTCGATATTATATACACCGCCTGCCGCGGAGAGCCTTGGGTCAGTTAACGAACAACGCAACCAGAAATAAATCAAAACGTACCCAAATGCACAGATAATGTGCCCCCCGACTCGACCATGAAAATAAGGACTTTCTCTGCTGTAGATGTAGCAATTTCCTTGCCAAGCAAAGATCGTACGAACTGCCTGTGCTGCCTGCAGGATGCAGCGTGTCACCACAGACGGCGTCAAGTAGTACTTGCTAGGGCGAAGAGAAACGTACCATATTCGAATATAGATTAATCCAGTGGCCCAGAGATTTGTGCCAACTGAGAGGCCCAGACAGTTCACCCGAGGTAACGCGGTAACGGCTCACGGCACCATCTCGCTCGGACTTATATTCAGTCCCGATATACAAATATGCAGCGCCACCGGCGGACAATACTGACAAATGGCACGTCGACTGAGTGAACCGCGCCCATGGTCTGTTTATGCTCACCAAGTGTGCATACGAGGGAGAAGAGTTGGGGAATGAATACGGTGAATCTGCGACTCGGACCCCACAACACCGAAGCCCGCCACACAACAATCCCATCGCTCAGGATATATTTCTCCGCAATAAGCATCTCGTCGCAAGTGAAGTCTCAAACCCTCAAAAATCTCGTAACAATGGCCACATTCATGGCCCAGTGTACCGCAGAAACCGCGTACATGAACGTGGACACGGCCAGCATATGATTTCTTACTGGGGTGGACGGGCGTTTGCTTGCAGTCGGGGTAAGAGTAGGGAATTGTAATTGATACGCAGACGTACAGCATAAGAACGCTCGAGTAGAGAAAGACAGCGGAATATACCCCTAATCTCTGGCTCAGCCATGGAATGAGTCAAGAACAACATAGCCGCACCGAAAAAGAAAGTCTCACACAGGAAGGCCCAGATTGTGATGACGAGTTGAACACCTATTAGTTCTGCTTGAATATTGTTACCCATGGTGCGACGGACCAGTGACAGTGAGACGAGGAACGGTTGACCAGGAGAATTCTTGCGCTCTGAACTGTTCAGCGAGACGGCACGAGACGAAATGAGTGACTCAGTGAAGGACGGCTAACGAACTCCCATGCGTTCCAGTTCCACTACGGTGCCGTCGACTAAAGGGCGTCTGGCGTAGGTCGAGTGCCTGGTTTGACCAGGCGCCCAATCTACTATTTTATAATTGCTGGACGGGTACATAAGAGCGGCTCCACAAGAGCGGACTTAGTGACGGAGTTCGTTGAATTAGAGGTACTAACGTTGGTATCTTTCGGTGTGACATTATATTTGACTCTATCTGGCAGCTCTCTCACTTGTTCCCTATCGATGTATGCGCTCTCTTTGCTTTCTCTCTCGAAGGTGGAACTGAAAAATATAACTTCAGAGTTTGATGGTTGATGACACATAAGTCTGGATTTTCCACTCTGTGACGGAGTTCCAAAGCATACTTAAACGGTACACTGTGTGGACACGCTCCGTTCGATTAGAGATGCAAACCTTTTGTATCTCTTTTTGAGACAACCTTGATGTCTGTTCCCTCTCAGTTGGTAAGGATTCGTTACATGTACTAAGTGACTTCTGACAGTCATTTTGTGTCAAGTGCCGCATGATTTATTTGATTAGACACATCTCAGAGGGGGGTCACAGTACGTGGCCCGTGCAAAGTCACCTTTCTTTCTTACGTTCGCTAAGAGAGAGAGGCAGCTACTGCCTCTTAGCTGCAAAGCTGTGGTGAGTGACAGATTAGGGGAACGGATTCAGATTGTGGCGGAGTTATTAACTTCTCCAAGAAACAGGGGCGTCCTTCGCCTTCGTCTTTTCACTGATCACCCCTCTGTATATTTATGCCTCGTCCTGGTTCGACTCAAATTTCTTGTCGCGCGATTGTGGATAATCATCGGGTGCTTTGTGGTAAACCATGTTCGTTTGTATATGACGTGATCATCTATTCGACACGTCTCGAATCGAACACACGTGAAGTCCTGTGCAGCTTATGCCTATTTGTCCCGCATCACACAAGACATCGTTCAATCGAACAGAACGGCAAATCTGAATATTCGTGCTGCGATGGGATTCAATTGAATGGGTTCAACTCTGTTACCAACTGCAAACAGTATCATCACATTCTCAGGCGAATTACTGACATACGATGCAAAAGTGGCAATCATTGTTGCCCACGACATGACCTATCTACCATGTCCTCCCGAATTTCCTTCGGTAGAATAAGCCCTGATTTTTTTGACTTCTGAAAACGTTCGACGATAAAAAGGTCTATAAAAAAAAAAGAAAGGGGGGGGGCTCTTTCGGTATATACAATGCCACGTCTGTACAACTGGAAATAAAAAAAAAAAAAAAAAAGGGGCACGTTTGCGCTCCAAAGTGCTTCGTACTCATGACATCACTCCTCAACAACATCACCTGATCCAGGAGCATTTTGAGAAGGAGCCCTTCCAAATTGCTAGTCAGTGTAATGGCTCTCAGCTACCGGGACCGTTCATACAAATAAGTTATATATGAGTGAGTACTCAAGCGCTCACGCTACACACAAGCACTCATCAAAACTCTCCAGTGGGAATCAGTGTGGTGGTACAAGATTCGGTACCAATTTCCAGGACCCATAAGTAGGGCAGTGAAGTATGAGAGATAAAGTATGTGTCCAAGCAATTTACACTAGGCCAAATCCAAGTCACTGCAGCATTTCTATCGACCGGGCTTAGGCTAAGGGTGTCCCAAAAATCCACTGGTTATAGGCCCAGACGCCTGAGGCCGAGCTGCCACCATACACTCCTGTGTTACGCTCCTTCCTGCCAGATTCCCTCGTGCCTCCAAGTGCTCTGTCGAGTCCATTCCGTGCCATCTATCGGGCCATCCGTTTTTGTGCCATCGTGCCATCTGTCAAGCCATCCTTTTTTGTGTCGTGCCATCCGTTAAGACGACCCCTGAAATATAACAAATTTCCGAATTGTTGTATGGACGAGAACGTTTCAAATTTCGGACCAACATTGACCGTATTTCAAAGAGTGGTTGTACGTTGTGCTTTTAATCAATATCGCGTCTAACTTTTCTGACTTCCCAGGCCACGTTCACAGCCTTTACGCGTTTCCGAGCCCATTCCACGATGCATCTCCCCAGATGGGTGTTGCACTTCCATGAAGATTATGAGTTCCCAGAAGATCAGTGCTCAGCGCTCAGCCGTCGAACAACGGTTTTTGGGCACTAGCTGGACGTGCCTGTCATCAAGTCATTTACGGCACGTTCCACGAAAAGACAATACGCCACTGTGGTACAACATACAACAATGGTCGAGGGATTATTTTCCTTAACTACACGCAGAAAACATTCACACCCGCTACGTACGGTGCGACACTTTGCTTCAGATGGTTCTGTTCCCTTCAAGCGATTGAAACCGACTTTTGGCCAATGTTGGTTTTGAGGGGGACCACCTCGCTCGCACGCGCAACCTTGAGCGGCTGGACGGTCGGCGCGCCGATGGCCTTGGCAATGGCATCAGAGAGACCTTGGTCCACCGCAGCGAAAACGGAGACTGCAACAGCGTTAACAGCTGTCTAAAGATAATGTACGAAAAAGGACGCACGCTGACGTGCTTTGATCTCTGCCGACTTGGCCTGGCCTAGGTGACCAGCGATGTTGCTGATAAGATGCTCACGGTCCGTTTGGCTGAAAACCTGGGTGTATAAGTTACGCGGCTGCTCAAAATCAACTGTGAGGGATATAAATTATTATCTAGATTCGGGTCTCTGCTCAGAGATAGGTGCACTCACGCTCACTGATCTCGGACAAGTAGGCACGAGCATGACCAGCCCAGACTTCGTGCTTATGATGAGTGCCTGAATATGGCTTCTCACGATAACTCAAAGGTGAGATGGTACTCTGGTAGTTGGGGCGAGCACCCTGGCTGACGAAGGTGCCAGGTCCATCACGTTGGAAGTTCGCAATAGGAACAATGGGTGCATTGACGGGAAGTTGCTGATAGTTCACACCGAGGCGGTGGCGATGAGTGTCTGGGTAGGAGAATAGCCGGCTTTGCATGATCGGGTCGGCACTTGGCTCGATGCCTGGGACAGTGTGAGAAGGGGAGAAGGCCGACTGTTCAATCTCTGCAAAGTAGTTCTGCGGGTTTTCATCAAGTACGATCTTGCCGATCGGGCGGAGAGGGAATTCCTTATGCGGCCACACTTTGGTCAGGTCCAGAACGTTATAGCGGAACGACTCCGCCTGTTCAGGCGTCATTGTTTGCTAGGACAACCGATAGACTGAGTCACGAGCCCAAAAAAAATGTTGCCCGGAATACCTACTACATAAACGGTCCACGATGGGTATTTCTTGTTCTCAATAGCTTCGAACAGATTTTCGATGCCATAGTCTGGATTCTCGCCAGCCAGCTTAACAGCGGTCGCGTTGTCAAGGGTCTGCGTTGTTGGAAGGGTCAGCTAGACGCTCCAGTAGTCCCAATTTACTTGTGATTACCTTGAATCCACCGTCTGCGCGAATGTGGACCTGGACATAGACCCATTCTCCGTCTTCGCGGATAAATTTATATGCATGACCAGAGTAACCGTGCATATTATGGTAGCCGTCAGGGGTACCACGATCGGAGAAGAGGATCACAACCTGGTGGATACTCTCGGGGTTCTGAGAGAGGTAGTCCTACAAAGGTCACATTCAGATTTACACACTCGTGTCGTCATAAGGTAGCAACACAGAAACCCACCCAAAACATGTCAGGGTCTTTAAGATGTGTTTGAGGGTCGCGTTTCTGAGTGTGTATGAAGTGGGGGAACTTGGCGGGGTCGCGAATGAAGAAGACTGGAGTGTTATTGAAAACCCAGTCGAGATTGCCTTCATCGGTACGAATTTTGACAGCAAAGCCCCGAGGGTCACGGGCAGTGTCTGGCGAGCCATTCTCACCACCAACGGTGGAGAAACGGATGGTGGTACGAGCCCTGTTACCGACCTTTTTGAAGAGGGAGGCACAAGTGAGATCGGTGATGTCATGGGTCACTTCGAAGTAGCCATGCGCGCCGGCACCCTTGGCATGGACCTATAGGAACATTTCCATAGTGAGATCGGTGTATAAGTGATTGCAGAGAATGTGGCACAGACGACGCGCTCAGGAATACGCTCACGGTCGAAGTGTGCGAGGAGGTCGATGTGGTGAAAGTCTGGTGTGAATGTGAGCGATCAAGGACGTCAGCTGAACCGTGGTGCACGGACCTTGAAGGAAGAGGGGGCCGTGATCGCCGACCTTCTCAGCAGCATAGGGATGTGCAACGGGTGCACCGTTAGAGGTGGTGTATAGTGCGTTATCGTTATTGGTTACTTGCTTGGAAGGCATGCTTAAGGGAAGAGATGGGATGAATGCAAAGCGGGGGATTTCGTGCTTATATAGACCAAGTCAGGTGAATCAGGAAGGATCCTCGCCTATTGCTTATACAGACGTGGACCAGACCAGTGACGCAATCATGTGGCTTAACTTAACTGGTCCCGTCAAGCAAGCGTACCAATTAGCGGCCTCCCGTTTGCTAAGCAGCATCGGTTCATTCTTGCGCCGAGAGAAGTACTGTATTGGTGCATCACAGAGATGAGCCGCATGACCATTCATTTATATTAGATACGTTCCGGGCCGGGGCTTCTTGAACCGCAGCTACCGTGACACCCAGGCTAGGATTATCCCCACACCTTCAAAAAGAAACCGATGAGGCCCATTATATTAGAGATGCCTTACCAAGTGCAATAGTGTAATATTATCGAATGCCGAACGTTGAACATTGAACATTGAATCTTGAACATTGAACATTGAACATTGAACGTTATTGAACCTTGAACCTTGAACGTTTGAACGTCGAATACTCAAATATGTTCAATTGAACCTCAACAACAGCTACCAAACACGACCACAATAAAAACAAATACCAAACTGCCAGCAAGCGATGAGATAAGCAGAAGGTTGATTTGGTATATGGGGAGCGCCGCTCGATCTGAGGGAATCCAGAGCGCCGGAGTTTCCATCTCCGACCCCTGGTCACAATCACCACCAAATACTACCATAGCTTAGCCAAATAGATACGCGGCTCATGGATGAGGTACAGTGACCCGCGGAAAATTTTAAATGGGACAATGTGGCAGATCGCATAGGAAATGGCAGTACAGTATACATACCTGTAATCTCCTGCTGGAACTACCGCATGATACCGATTACACAGTCAAGAGTGTCATCGATGATTCTCGGAGTCGGGATGTTCGCTCTGAAAGACTCTGGGTGGAGACAGATAGGAGCTTGGATAGGAATGTTTACTTTACAGATGGTACAGTATGAGGCGACAAAGGGAGTAAAAGACATAGAAAAAAGCTCCCTGGCGGGGAGTCGAACCCCGCTCTCGCGCGGCCAATAGAAATGACAGGCGCGTGTACTAATCCGATATACTACCAGGGATTAATATACGTTGCTCAGCGTCACTATCAATGTAACGTAAGAGTTCGTGAGCACATCGCGTGGCCTTGACTTTCAGTAACTTGGCTTGAACTTGGATATTCTCGGGCTCAGGCTACGACAGTACTTGTAATCCTGATTCAACAACACTCTCCTTACGTTTTTGCTTTCACAATACAGTTAGGACGTATCATTGCCATGCGCTTGTGCATAGGCTTCTTCTTGGCGAACCTCGTGGTTCCTGAGATCATTCGACTCAAATCGTCGTTTCCATGTGCTCATGTAACAGATGTCATTCGCCCTCCGGTCTCTTGTTGAGGTCACGCGAAGAGTGCTTTGCTGGCAATCTCACGCTCTCTATCTATGCGACCTTCGAACTCAAGTCTGAACTTATCGTTGACTTTATATTTTATACTAAGTGCAGATCGCTGCAAGTTACTTCGCATAATCTGGAGTAGTCCTTGAACTGTTTCTATGGCGCTCACATCTGGTACTTTTGCAACACGCTTATAACCTGGCCAAACTCGAATATTCTCACACCGAAGAACGGCCCGCTTGTATCCGCTTATCACGAAGCCCATGTACTACCTCACCATTTCATTCAAGCTCTGGCTATCTCGCAATTTCAGGCCATATGGATGCTCCTTCTCCCGTTGAGTTGCACATGGACTATACGGCCACACGACAATGTGAGCTGGCTCGTTTGGTCAGTACTCGATATTCTTGTGAGATGTTTTTCTTTTGTCATGCGGGCTATACTCATGAATAAGACCCAAGAAAATTTCTCCTGGAATGTATAAAAATCCGCTCATGCAGGAGAGACCTCGCAGTCGCGCCCACCCAGCGTACTTCCCATGTTGCTCCTTATTCGCGCTTTTGTTGCCTTGTCCGCCTTGCTCGCCTTTGGCTTCTCCGCCGAGGTACTGGGTAGGCCATCCAATTACGGGGGTGCCTTCGACAAGTCCGCGACAAACGCAATTGTGAAGCCGAATGTCATTCAGAAGCGCGTCACTGGTAAGGTTCAAGCTGCTTATTTCACCAATTGGTGTGTCCTCTGTGGTCTCGCGAGTTCGTTTTCCTCTATTAACCATTCTGTGGAAGGGGCATCTATGGAGCGAATTTCCGTGAGCAATATGCTGGTCGTTCAGAGAAAAATCTGAATCTGCTACATCGAAGAACCTACTGATATCATTCCCTCCGACCTTACACACATTCTATACGCATTTGCGGATGTAACTCCAAGCAGTGGCTCTATTTTCCTAACTGACTCATATGCGGACGAACAAGTATGCCTTTTCCTCTGTCTTACTTTACTTATCGCCGATAATTACCAAGAAACACTTCCCTGGAGACTCTTGGAGTGAGCCGGGGGTCAACCTTTATGGCTGCCTAAAACAGGTTTGTCCCCTCCTGCGTCCACGAGGTCTTATGTTGACACTGTCTCAAGTTGTACCTCCTCAAACTGGCAAATAGGTGAATACGATTTCTGTCGCCGCCATATGTCATCTCAACGGTCCCTCCAGAAATCTCAAGGTTCTTTTGTCAGTCGGCGGTTGGACATATTCTCAAAGCGGCCACTTCTCCTTCGTTACCAACCCGAGTTTGCGTGCAACATTTGTCAGCAGCGCTATTCAACTGATCAAGGACTATGGGTTCGATGGAATGTATGCCACACGGCTCGTGCACTCGGGAACTTACCATGTGCTGACTTAGCCCCCATTGAAGCGACATTGACTTCGAATACCCTAGTAGCGCCGCTCAAGCTCAGGGCTTCGCGGACCTCCTTACGGAATTGCGCACGGCAATGAACGCGCTCGCGAACAGCAACGGAGACACAGTGCCCTACCAACTGACTGTGAACCCATTTCCTCCATCACGGGTCTTCTCTCGGTTCACCTTTCTTTCTAGGCCGCGGTCGCCGCTGGCGCCGCGAACTACGCGAGTCTTATCGTCCCACAGATGAATTCTGCGCTGACCTACTGGAATTTAATGGTATGAGACGTTGGCTTACCACTTATCGCTCATCCACACACACAACTGCGCATCTCCTTAGGCCTACGACTACGCCGGCTCCTGGTTGACCTGGGTGAGTACCGGATCTCGCCTTCCATTCGCTGTGTGCTCGTCGTTCAAACGCCTCGCATCCAGGCAGACAACCAGGCCAATCTTTACGGCGGCGCGCGCACAAATGTTAGTACCGACGCTGCAATCCAATGGTATCTTTCAGAGGGAGCGACAGCTTCGAAGATCAACATGGGTAAGATCGGCACGATGCTTATCGTTCGATGTCCTCTAAGATGCATGTTGACAAAGGCATTCCACTCTACGGGCGTGCATTCGAAAACACTGATGGTCTGGGTATGCCGTACAGCGGGGTACGGGCGTTGCGAGGTCTCCGAACACCAGGCTAACTGACCCATATCCATGACGCACAGATCGGACCAGGGACGATCGAAGCGGGTGTCTACTCATATTCTGCTCTGCCACTCTCTGGTGCACAGGTGTTCGAGAACACGGCAGATGTGACCAGTTATTCTTACAATCCGACGAGCAGAGAGCTTGTCTCGTACGATACGCCTCATATCGCTACCCTAAAGGCGCAGTATGTTCAGACGAAAGGCCTTGCGGGTTCTATGTTCTGGGAGGTACGCCTCTTGAGCTCCCCTAACATAGGGACAACTGAACATCTAGAAATTAGTTGTCCACGGACAAAGTGGGATCAGGCTCTCTTGTTGGTACCACCGCCGGCGTCTATGCTAGCCTTGACCAGACCTTAGTACGCTCGTCATCCTCACAGGTCTATCTGCCTGACTTTCGATTTTAGAATCACATACAGTTGAGCGCGCACCTCGTATTTCTTTGACTTGACTGCACCCAATTGACGTCAAGGTAGCTATCCCACTAGCAAATGGGACAATATCCGTAGCAACATGGGTCAAGGAACCCCTTCCGGGACGACGAGTGCACCGGCCCCTACATCGTCTACGTCATCGGCGCCAGTACCTACATCTACCACCCCGGGTTCGGGGGCATGCGCGAGTGTGGCGGCGTGGAGCTCCCAAGTACGCCTCCAACTGCTCCCTTGTCATAGGATGACTGACATTTTCCACCAGATCGCCTACAATGGCGGTCAGCAGGTCACCTATAGTAAGCGTATTACTCGTGTCACATATCGATGGTTGCATACTGAGATGCACCGTAGGCGCCCATTTGTGGACCGCGAAGTGGTGGACACAAGCAGACATTCCGGGTGGCGCTGGTGAGTCTCCTGAGATTTACGATGCGTCAAACTAAATATTTGGCGTGTAGCCGGTGTTTGGACGGATAACGGGGCGTGTTGATGGCCTAAGTGGAATGATTTATTCTTGTTACCGTACTGTTTCTTCCTGGGTGAATGATCTTCCGTTTCTATCTTTGTTTGTCCTTGGCAATTATCTTGTCGTCGTGTACTTTGCGTTCAGACAGAGGGAAATGAAAAGAATGTTGTTACAATGAAAATCAAGCTCAGAGGTACAATGACGAAGCAAAGATGACGGAATTAGGCCGCTCGAGCATCTCAGATGCTTTTTCGAACTTTTGTTTGAGCTCGACGTTGCCAATGACTTTTGCGGCCTGGGCCATCTGTCGAATGAGTTCTTGCAGCCGCCGGAAGACGCGAATGAGGCTGCCCTCGAACTGGTCTGTGAGCTACATGTGATGTGCCAACGTGAGCAAGGTGATATAAGTTCAGTGAAAGTCACTAACCTTGCAGATGTCTGAAAATGACGCTCCACGGCACCATTGCACGACTGCGTCCATGAGCTCGACTTTGAACGACTGAACGTATTCCTCCTCCACGATAGGTAACTTGGACTCCCTGCAAACTTTGGCAATGCGGCGTGCGTTCTCCTGCATGACGCGCAAAGGCGCAGCAAGCTCCTCCTTCAATTTTGTTTGATGTTCACTCTATATCAAGGGTTAACGTATTAGTATGGTTCTATTATTGGTGCACACAAACCTTCTCCGTAAAGACGAAGCAGCTGAGCAACCCAGCACAGTACTCTGGAGCCAGTGGGTTGAACACGCCATTGAAAATGAGCTCGGTGAGTAACAGCTCGTCACCGGTGCTTATTTCGCATGCGACTCGGCCTTTCACATCCACTATGTCGTCCGCAGATGTGAAGCCCAGTCGTCGGAGTACGCGTTTACGAGACTTGAGCTCTTCCATTTGCAGGACATCGTGTGTTGCTTGAATGCGCTTCTTCAACAAGCGTACTCGATCCTGCGCGGCGCGCTTTCGTGCGTACAGGTCATAAAGCTCTGGTAGGCGCGGGTCCTTGTGCAGTGGACTCGCGAACATCTTCTGCTCCATAGTTTGTATTTTCTAAGTTGCCAGGGGGTTATTAAGGATGGATGTTCCATACAGATACGGATATCACTCCACCTTGACGAGCACCTTGAACTTTTCGTCTTTGATTGCCATGTTCTCAATCGGATCGAGCAGTGGTATACCATCCGGTGACCGGCGTTGGACCTCGAGAATACTCTTCCAGACGGTCTCACGCGAACTATTTGGGCGCAGGTCCTTCGGCAGGAATATACGCAGGTGGCTGATCCCATTGAGAGTCGATAGCAACACTGGTAAAACCAGAGGCTCGCCTTTCTGTCCTGATGGGCAGGGCAGAACGCCGCCTGGAGTAGCGGTAACCGTAGAGCGCTCTTTTGGTACAGTGGAATCTTGGGCACAGTTTAAAAGGACGTCTACTATATATTGCTCGTGAGGCGGGATATCATCCCTAGGTACAGGTTGGTTCTGCAAGTTCATCAGCTGATAGTATCGGAAATGTGAGGGGCACTACAGGTGGAACCTACTTTTGGGGGGAGTCGCTTTTGGTAATTGGTGACAACGCCCCAGCCAAAATCGAGGTCCTTATGTTCGACCTTAACGAGTCGGCCGGGTTGCAAGAATGGTAAACTGTAGCTTGGGTGGTGTACGACTTCACGAAAATCGGCAGACATTTGATCGAGTTGTTGCCGATACTCGTAATACTGAGCAACCAGCTCTTCGTCAGGGACCATCATAGATCCTCTTGCTTCTTCCTCTTGCTTGAGCTCTAAAGAAGTGATAAGTAAAGGCCATATGGTCAAGTGATGTGTTCGCACCTTCCTCGAGAACAGGCACTCCAGCGCTGCTCTGAAACTGCAAGAAACATCGTTCGAGCATGTACTCCGGGCTGATAACTTCAATCTTCATCAGGTTGAGAATCATGTTGTATCCCAGGTGGAAGGCCGAATCCAAACGATCTGCTTCACCCTTGATCATCGCCTTTGCAGCAACGGGCTCGAGTTTCTCATCGCACATCATGATCACCACGCCTCGGTCGTCAAGTCCACGGCGCCCGGCGCGACCCGACATTTGGATGTATTCCCCCGAAGACAAGTCGCGGAATTCGTGCCCATCAAACTTGCGGGCGGCAGTAAAAACAACGGTCTTGGCCGGCATGTTGAGTCCAATAGAGAACGTCTCAGTTGCGAAGAGGACCTTGATCAAACCCTCCTGAAACAAGATCTCGATCACCTCCTTCAGAATTGGAAGTAGACCCCCATGGTGGATACCGATACCCCGGCGGAGTAGTGGGAGAATGTTTTCAATCTGAGGCAGCGTGCGGTCGGACGGGGCGAGTCCTGCTATGGCGTTCGCGAATATCTTCTCGACTGTGGCTTGTTCGTCTGCACTGTTGAACTCATACTTCGATAGTGTAAGCGCGAGTGCCTCGCATTCACGCTTGCTGAAGGCAAAGACGATCACCGGGTTGTAGTTCTTAAGCATGATCATCCGAATAATTTTGGAGATATCAGACGGGCCTTCAACTCAACAAGTCAACCTTATCTCGGTGCTGTGGCGAACTTGTCTTACCTTTCTTGTCTCCACCCTTTCTTGTCTTCCCCTTGCGGCCCTTGCCACCCTTCGGATCTGCAGGGTCCTCACCAGCACGCTCTTGTAACATGCCCATAGCCTTGGAGAAGTTGTCCTCACGAAACTCGCCCTTCTCGTTCAGCACCAGATATATACCTTCACCACCTGCAGGGAAGAGATAATGCTGCAGCGGAGTTGGTCGAAAGTCGGTGTAGACGACGTGACAAGGTTGTTCATGGGAGCGACAGATCCATTCGCAGAATTGCATCGCGTTGGGTATGGTTGCAGAGAGAAACACATAGCGCACGGTATGCGGAAGCAAGATGATAGCCTCCTCCCAAACCACACCGCGTTCTTTGTCACGCATATAATGGATCTCGTCGAAAACGACCCAAGCAACTTCGCGCATGATCTCGGAGCCACGATAGAGCATAGACCGAAGAATCTGCAAATAGTCAACTTAGGGTTGAGAGCACGACAACTGCCCGAACGCACTTCAGTAGTCATCACTAGACAGGACGCTGACGGGTTACGGGTGACGTCTCCTGTCATTAGCCCGACATCACTAAATTCGGCCTCCATCTCGCGGTATTTTTGGTTACTGAGAGCCTAACCAAGAAGACTAAGAAAAAGACACGGAGATTGTTTTCCTCGAGGCCTACCTTGATGGGACTCGTATAAATGACGCGCTGCTTGTTCTGCAGCGCCTGTGCAATCGCGTACTCGGCGACGACAGTCTTTCCTGCACTAGTGTGTGCGGACACGAGAACGCTCTCGTTTCGTTGGATGGCGTGGATAGAAACTTGTTGAAACGGGTCCAGGGTAAACTTGTACTCGCGTGCTGGCTTCGCTGGCGGGGCATGAGAGGCGATAGGAACATAAGGATAGCCTGGTGGTATGGCAACTTGATGTCGAACCTAAAACAAGAAGTCAGCTGGCTAATGCGGGAACAGTCCATGCAGTATGACCTGGTGTCGCAACTCCAACCGTAGGCCGGCAGCGTCTGTTGCTCCGGTGAGTCCTGCACTCGCGGCAACCTCCCGCTTCGCTTCGGTCTCAAACTCATCAACCACCACCGCAGGGGCAGAAGCAGATGAGACTCCTAGCCGCTTCCTTTTAGAAGGTGGGCCATCTTCTGGCGGCGGTGACGACGCTGGAGATTTCACGCGTTCCCGAGGCTTGGGAGGCTCGGCTGAACGCTTGTTGGAAAGAGTGGGAGCGCGCGCAAGCTCCTCGTTGTCGACTTGCATGACATCGGGGGAAATTTCTGAGTCACTGTTTCCAGAGTCATGGTTATCATCGAGGAAAGAGAATAGGTCGTTGGAGGTCATTCCGAAGCGTGTTCGAGTTAAGTAAGAAATATTGGATGGTGCATCTACGCGTCACTGGGCTTCCGGATCAACCCTGGCTAACCGAGTCAGGTAAACATGTCCCTGGTAGTATATCGGATTAGTACACGCGCCTGTCATTCATCTGGTCGCGCGAGAGCGGGGTTCGACTCCCCGCCAGGGAGCTCCCTTTTTCTGGTCGCAATGGTAGGTCAAAGACTTTATTAAACTAACTTCGAATTTTCCAGACACAGTACAAGTATGCAGAAAACTGACTAGACGAGATGCACGAAATACGGTAGTCTAGACCAGGATCGACTGTTCCGTGAAACAGGCAGCGGCAACATTCGACCAAGCGTTCGACGTGTCTCGTAAAAGGGGGGGTCACGGTCGGGGAGATTGTCTGTCGTTCCTTATTCCCTTGCAGAGTCGGTACGGCCACTACTGCTTAGCACGACCTTCCTTCCGCTTTTCAGACCAAGCGGCTAACTCAGCATTTGCTGGGTCACTGTATTTCTGTGGGCCGCAATACTGAGTTTCTCGTCATTCATCTTGCCATCAAGGTCATACGCACCGCCTTCTCGGCTTCACTCATCGCCTTCCACTGGCTCCCGGCGCGTTGAGCCAAAGCCGTGGCCTTGAAATGATCTGGTGCTTGTTCCCGAGAGATGTTCTCTCGTACCTCCCGGAGGTAACTGGGACATTGTTAATATTGTAGCCCTTAAATAACCGTTCTTGTACGCATACCGAAAGAAACCGGACAATGGGCGGTCACCGGAAGGGCCACGAATACGAGGCAGACCCTTCGCGACGCGGCGACGATTCAGCTCGCGCAAGAGAGCCGGGTCAATTTTCTTGCGCCACTCTTCCATGCGACGGTTGTACTCTGTCATGAGACTCTCCGACTTCTCTTTATATCGCTATGCGGCTAGTCTGAGTAGACGAGTGTCTGGGGGATTAGGATACTGACTTGTTTATCGTCTTCCGAAACAGTGTGCCATGTCTGTGCAGCCTGTCTGACATAATTTTGTGAGGCTAGTATGCCGTCGGCCTTAGGTTGGGTACGAATCCATTCTGAGAAGAAAAGGCTGAAAGAACCGCCAGGGCGTTTGGGTGGAAGGTCCCCGTGTTGAATGATAACTATAAAGTGGAGTTAATAACGCCAAACCAAAACATGGGAACGGCACATACTCTTCTGCTCCGCTGATGCCTTCTTTCCTCTACGTTTGGTCTTCCCTTTAGTTTTATCCTTACGCGCCACTTTCGTGCCCGACCCAGTCTTCCTACCCGGAGATTTAGGCTTTGACCCAAGTTCGAAATCAGCAGTAGACCCGGAGTCGAGGTCACCGCTGGTAGTTGCAAAGCCCCTCTTGACAGGCCATGTGAGGGGTCGGTTAGGAGAGATGGCACATGGTAGCCCCCGCACAGATAAGAGTGCGCCAGAGCGCAAAAGAGTGCGTCTAAGCACAAAGGATAGCATGAATGTTGAGCGGCACTTCGAGTTGTCAGGAGAAGGTTGAGTACTGACAACTTCAAGTTGAACTTGAACGGTGACTGGCGCCGGCAGCTGGACCCGTGAGATACCATTGCCTTAATTGGGTGATTTGATAAGATTTAAGATTACTGCCATCTCCGACTCTGTCAGTGACCCATTCATCAACATGGCACTGGCACCGGCCGCATTGCCTGAGGGTCTCTTCTTTGACCTCGTTTCTGAGGAGGAAGTTAGTTCCGTTCATGCGCTTGAGGTGCAAGGCAAGGCTCCCTCCAAACTCACGCAATATTTTGACTTACTTGTAGGTTCCCAGGCTTTCCGCCTGAGGAGGCAGCTACCATCGAGAAGTTAAGGTGTGCTGATAATGAGATACGTCCTTCCTAAATATAATTTACATGCCACCCTTCTAGTTTCCGCCAGAAAAACGCACCGGAGCTCTTCCTTGGTGCCTTTGTGTCCCAGACCGACAGTGGGCGCACCCTCCTTGGTTATATAGACGGCGTGCTTTCATCTGAATCGACCCTCACTTCTGAGTCGATGTCTACCCATGAACCTGGTGCACGCACGGTGCTGATCCATGGCATTTGTGTGAGCCCCAGCATACGCAGGCATGGTATTGCCAATGCCCTACTCTCAGAATACCAACGGCGTCTAGTAGCGGCGGGTTCCTACGACCGCGTCCTCCTCATTGCCCATGATGACAAGGCATCCCTCTACGAGCGTGTAGGCTTCAAGTCGCGCGGTATTAGCGGCATAACCTTCGCCGGCACACCCTGGCTCGAGCTTGAATGGGTTGTGCCTGTTCATACAATCGATTCCCAGGGCAACTCACAAGCAGAGATCACACCCAGGCTCCTCGCAGCCTTGCAAAACCAGAGTGCCCTGCCGCCGCGAAATGGCCAACTATCTTCGTCATTTGAAAAAGGAATTCTTTATGACTCTCAGTCATTAAATCGTTTTGATCTGCTATGCATAAATGAGCGCTGTGGGAGCGTCATCCTCAAGCGTGGGGTAGCCGTTCTTCATGAACGTGAAAGCGTGCAGGTAAGAGTTTATATTCGGTCACAAGTGGGGCACGTGAATAAACCATTGGCGTAGTTGGAGCCTGCTGGCACTAGCTACCCAGACCTCCCCAGTCTACCCCCTCCAACAGAAAAGACACAATGGTGGCTTGTGACTCCATCACCCATGTTGTTTGAGAACATCGGCTTCTCCAACCCTGTGCACCTAGGTTCGTGCGCATTCCAAATCACAAACTATGTTTCTCATACTACAATCGCCTAGACAAGCCCCTGAAACTCCTTGCATGTGCGGAGTGTGACCTTGGACCCGTGGGCTGGTGCGAACCTGGCGGGAATGAATTTTGGGTCGCGTGTCAACGCGTGCGGTATGGGACGTGACAACAGAATATCGACTTTGTTTAATAGACAAGTACGTCCGTAGATGATATATGCGACCCATTTGACTACCCACGAGAATCCACACGCGACTAGGTGCGAGTTCGCTATCTGAGTCACTGCTAAGCATTGCACTTGAAAACTTGTAACGTCCATTCGTTGTGAAAGACTACCTACACTGACAGGAACCGCCTCTACTTGCCTTCGCAAGCTGATCAAAATCAGCACTTCGATGACAGAACAGAGACGGTGATACAACGAAGTGTTGAAGAGACGCTGAAAATTGAAAGTGGAGCAAATCATGACTACCGCAACTTCAATTTCATATGTCAACTCCTCACTCCGGAAAATATTTGCCTGCAACTCCAAGACTTCGTACGAATTCTACCTACAAGCTTGGAAATACACACGCGCTCCGCCTTGCCAACATATGATTTCGTCGTTTGCCTAGTTGTTGATATTGCATACTCTTTGGGTATGCAGTCACCAGTGATGTAGACACTTATGCCCGACTGAATGCTACTTGAACCGCAGGTGCGAAAACACTGGAAATCAGGGCTCGTCCCTCTAGAGGTGACAGTCTCGGGGCTTGGTGTTAGGGGACAAAACCAATGCCCTGTATAAAATCCGGGAAGTGGGCGAACAAGTGAGCCCCGCAATAGTCGGGATGCATAGCATGACACGCGGCGGGACGCTGCTCATGTATATGATGGGTAGATGCTGAATCCTGTCAAGCGTTCACAGCCGTGCCCCTCGCGAACTGCGAACGTCGTGTTTAAAAATGAGGTCATTGTAATAGATGGCTTGCTGCACGGCCGAGGCGCGTGTGGTATATAGAACTCTCTTGGAAAGTTCGGATCGGTTTTTGAACGAACGTGGGTATTACAAATTGCCTGAAAGTACGACCAAGCGACGATACAGTAAACATGCACACGGGAGTAAATGCGGCATCGCAGACGCCGATTTGATGACCAGACACCTCTCGTCAAGAGAGATGGACTATGTGCCCAAGCTTCTGCCTGCTTATCTATATCAACGGGAAAACCGCAGGAAGTTTTCAAGTTTGCTCCCCATGGTCGAGGAACGTTCGTGAGTTCCTCGAGGCTTGAAGCGAGAAAGTGGGGTACGCCAGATGTGTTTTTGCCCTTTCTGGTGCTGCATCAAGGAAAATCGTAGTGCCACGAGAGCCGCAATAAGGACTATGGATTGTGATGTTGGACTCAAAAAAAAGGTAATCACGACCGTTACTCACGAACAACCCAATTTACCCAGACAAATGCTTTCAGAGCCTGCAGATCTCGGCACCATGATCTCACGTCAGGATAATCTAGAGTGCGTGGGTTGATGCGAATCGAAGTGGGTAGATGTTTAAACACACCAGTAGGAATTGTCGAGCAGTTCAACGGAATATGCCTCCAACGGGAAGTCGAGAAGGCATTGCAGGCTAGAAGAACGATGGCTGAGTTGAGATGCACGGATAGTGGTATCATGAGAAGATCTGACCCAGCCAAAAGATACTGAGGATTAAAAGTACTGCGATCTCGAACGAAGGACGAGCGGTAGGAGAATTGTGCAGACTAACGTCCAATAAGAACCTAACAAGTAACATTAAGTAAGAGCGCCAGGAGGGAATCTGGGTACACACGCAAGGACGGCGATACCAAAAGTGACGGCCGACAAAGCAAGAGGGAAGACGTCGGCGATGTCTGTAAATCAGTTAAAACCAGTCGTTGGCAACCAAATACGAACACCTAACAGAAATAATCTTGAAAATGGTTCACTCTGGCGGACAGAGCAAGTACTACAATGTTGAGAACGACAATTACACCTAAGAATGGTTGTTATAACTGCGGTGATCAACCCTAGAGGAATGAAAACCCCACAGTAGCCAAAGAGGACACCTCTGCCCACAGAATACAACATGGTCGACACAGTCAGACCTGGAACAGAAGGAGGAGTATTATAAGGATTGTATTGATCACAGTAACCTGGAAACCGGTGACGGTGTCATCGTCCAAGGACAGGGACTACAACTAACCCCTATGATGGGGTTAGAGGCGCTCACCAGCAATTTTGAGCTTTCAATCTCGCTTGGTTGTGAGCGGTGACGCCAAAGCAAACAACCCACATTGGTGGAGGAGATCAGAGAGGAGCGATCACGCGCAATTGTTATGCATTGTCGCCCCTGGGACTTTGCTTGATCTTTCCAGTTCTCAGATGTGAAATTGGTGTTGCGCAACGTTGCACAGTTGACCCAAGAATAACTACAGAATATCACATCGCAGAGTGTCCGAGTCTTATATTTCCTCATGTATATAGACTACGAATGAAATACGGGAAGTGTTGGTCGCTTTAATTTTTTCTCCAAGAATATTCTGATCTGGCAATAAATTTGACGTCCTGGAAAAAACAAACAAACGATGGTGTTAGCCTGGCAGGCCATCTGAGAAAGTCGAGGATCCAGGGAAAAAAAAATTTGTCTGGGAAGTGACTGGCAAATATGTTCTTTCTGTTCTTCCGGTCTCCGAAAAAAAAAGTTGTGGCCGTAGCCATGGCCAGGGAAATTCACATGTAGTGGCAGTAGTTCAAGAGGCTCCTGTTGTGGGCTAGTATGGCGCAGCAGTTGCGGCCGAGGAAAGATGACAGAGGCGGTCAGTGTAATGTCTCACGGATTCCTACAGCGGACGAGCGCTGTGAGCAACAGATGGCACAAGTCCGAATATGATCGTGACAAGTAGACTACCAAGTCCGGTGTCTCTGCCAGTGTGGCGTTCGTAAGGCCACTTGGCGCATGATTGCATGATTGACAGCAATCCGGAATCTACCGGAGGCAAAGAAAGTGATCCGAGTCCACTTTCCCTAAATGGGATTGTTAGGTAAGCCGAGAGCATTTGGTTTTAACTGTCTGGATCTTCACCGCGGCTCTTTTTAACTATCATGTCTTCTGGACTTCGCGCGCTGCTAACATTAGACTTTCCACAGACCGCGTCTCGGTCCTTGAATCGCTCTTTGCCGAGGCAATTCACAGCAGGTGTCAGGCAAGGTCGGGTTGGTCGTAGATTACTCTCCACTCCTGCAACCGTGAGTTCTGTTTTCCTACTCCGTCGTTGGAATTGATCCCCAACTGCCCTTTGCTTTAGCAGACGCAGACCTCAACGCCGCCGCCGCCGCCGCCACACCCGGAGCTTTCTAGATGGCGCCGTGCTCTTCAAACTATTGGACGAGTCACTCTCATCACCATCGTGACTTCCGGAGGGGCCTTCTACTATATCACTCAGAAAGACCGGTATCCTGGTTCGCAGCTGCCACACGACCCTTCTAAGAAGAATATAGTTGTCGTTGGGAGTGGATGGGGATCAACTGCATTTCTCAAGAGTCTGGATACCGCCGAGTATAACGTCACGGTTATCAGTCCTCGGAACTTCTTCCTCTTCACACCTCTCTTACCGAGCGTTGCGGTCGGTACACTCGCTAGCAAGTCTATTCTGCAACGTAAGCTGTCGTTTCAGCTTTCCCAATTTCGAGTTCACGAGCAACCCAAGCCATCCGCTACATGACCCGGCATAAGGAGCGAAAAATCACTGTCATCGAAGCCCAGGCAAAATCCGTTGATGTGTGTATCCACGTCCTTCATACTGTTGCCGTCCTCATCAGAGCTATAGCCCATCGCGAAAACCATCACGTTCGCAGGTGCGGCGGGTTCTTCGTACTCCGCTATACACCGTCTCACTCTAGCCGCGTAGATGAAACAGAAGTTCAAGGCGAGGTCTCCTCGACTACTATACCATTTGATTACCTCGTCTATGCAGTTGGCGCGGAGACTCAAACTTTCGGAATCCCTGGCGTCAAGGAGCACGCTTGCTTCATGAAGGAAATTCAGGACGCCGAGAGGGTAAGTCCGAGTCTCTCCGAGTTCAATGGGAATGGGGAGATTTTGACCGTGCTGCCTAGTTCAAGCGCCGCTTTATGGACTGTACGTTGCAACAAGACGCATTGCTCACAGAGGTCTCACCATTGCATTAGGCGTCGAGTCTGCTGGCTTCCCTGGTCAGAGAGAAGAGGAGATTGAACGTTTGCTCCATATGGTAAGGTTGAGCAATAAGTCTCGCAATTAAATGCTAATCGTTATAGGCTGTCGTTGGCGGAGGGCCGACGGGAATCGAAGTTAGGTCTGTTGTGCAATATTCTTAACTATCTATTTTTAACACCTTTTAAAAGTGGAGAGTTGCACGACTTCCTCGAAGTTAGCATTCTGTGTGTTCTTTCTTCACCACTCCCTTACCTATTCTGCAGGACGACCTGAAATCTTGGTACCCTGAGCTTTCGAACAAGATCAAAATCACTCTCATCGAGGCCCTGCCTTCGGTGTTACCCATGTTTAGCAGGGAATTGATCGACTACACCGTATCAACCTTCAAGGAGTCAAAGATTGACATCTTGACTGGAACGATGGTGAAAGAGATCAAGGACAAGAGCGTTGTCTTGCAGATGCCGGATAAGAGCATCAAAGAAGTCCCAGTTGGTTTGGTCGTATGGGCTGGTGGAAACAAGGCACGGGACGTCTCAGTCGACCTCATGTCGCGCCTGCCTGATGCTCAGAAGAATAAACGTGGTATCACCGTTGACGGTAGGGCCTCCATTCCACGTGGATAAACTGTTATCTGATTGATTTGAATTCTCCCACGAAAGACCACCTTCGCATGGCGGGTACAGACGGCACTATTTTCGCTCTTGGCGATTGCACCTCTTCGCAGTATGCGCCTACGGCCCAGGTTGCCTCGCAGCAAGGGGCGTACCTTGCGCGCGTATTTAGACAATTTGCAAAGCGGGATACCCTCCTCGAGCAGATTTCAGCTGCCAAGCAGGAAGGCACGAACACCGAAAGTCTGGAGAAGCAACTTAAAAAAGCCGAAAACCTGCGGCCGTTCCACTACTCTCACCAGGGTTCACTCGCGTATATTGGTTCGGAAAAGGCGATTGCGGACTTGGAGTTTTTCCATCACAAGGTGGGGCTCTCTCCCTTTCACCGTGACCTGGTTCTAACACGTGCGTAGTTTGCCTCGGGAGGTGTCGCGACGTTCCTATTCTGGCGGAGTGCTTACTTAAGCACGCTCTTCTCTATGCGGAATCGCGTACTGGTCGCTACCGATTGGCTGAAAGTGAAACTTTTCGGACGGTATGCCCCTGCCATCTGTTCGTTGTAATGTCCGACTGACGATATGATGTCAGCGATCTGGTCCGTGACTGACACTACATGACCACATCCGGAGATTTCAGATAGATGTGACCTACTTGCTTTTGCTTTCCTCGAATGACCATAGACCTATCTTAGATTTTACTTGTATTGGGATGGAGTCCGGTATTCTGAATGTTATTTCTGGTTGGCTGTGTTAAGTCCGTTTTTTTGTGTGTACGGAGGATGATGGCCCCGTTGCATCGTCCGAGGTGTTACGTATGTACGTCACGCCGTTCCAAGCGGGGCAGCGATCAAAGCACTCCGATTCCCACGGGCGCTGCAGAGTATTTACTGAAGCATCGGAATGGCAAGGCAGCACTCATCTTTTAGAATCCATTCCCCTTACCTTTCTCTATCCTCATCATGGCGGAGACAGACGTGTATAAGGTCTCTATCCTTGGCAAGGATTCTATCCATTGTGGCTTTCATCTCGTTCCCTACATCGCACACACTGTCCTTGACACACTTCCCGCCTCCGCCTATGTCCTCATCACCGATACGAACATAGCGTCTCTGCATCTTGATGCATTTAAACAAGGATTCAAAGGAGGAGCTTTCACGCCTAGGGAAACAATCACGTTTTCTGACCCACACTATACCTCCGGGCGAAACTTCAAAAAGTCGCGAAGGTAAAGCAGCAATTGAAGACTTCCTCTTGTTGAATAAATGCACGCGCGACACTGTGGTTCTCGCTCTTGGCGGGGGTGTTATTGGTGATCTGGTTGGATTCGTCTCTGCGACATTGTACGTACTCATTCTTCCATCTACGTGCTGTTGTTCACCCGTACTCTACAGTATGCGCGGTGTGCGCTTTGTGCAGATACCGACAACTCTCTTAGCCATGGTCGACTCTAGCGTTGGCGGAAAGACCGCGATCGATACCCCTCACGGCAAGAATCTCATCGGCGCGTTCTGGCAACCCGAGTACATCTTCATCGATGCTGCATTCCTTGAAACCCTCCCTTCACGCGAATTCTCAAACGGCATGGCCGAGGTTGTGAAGGTATTTCCCATTCTCTCCATTTTACCGCCGCGGAGTCGCTGATCGCTATCATGATAGACCGCCGCAATCTGGAACGAGTCCGACTTTGCCGCTCTCGAGTCGCGACCTTCTGAGATCGTTGCTGCCATTCAGACCCCCAGTATCAACTATTCGGGGCGCACAAAATCGACGCGCTCTGCATCTCAAGAGCTACTTCTCTCCGTTATCGTTGGCTCGATCTCGGTCAAAGCGCATATAGTCACCAATGATGAGCGCGAAACGACTGGGCTGCGCAACCTTGTGAATTTCGGTCACACGATTGGGCACGCAATCGAAGCCGTGCTGACCCCCAGTATACTGCACGGCGAGTGTATCAGCGTGGGGATGATCCTCGAAGGAGAGGTGGCTCGTCAGCTCGGACATCTCGGCCAAGTTGGTGTTGGCCGCCTTACGCGCTGCTTGAAGAGTTATAACCTCCCTGTCTCGCTGTCGGATCCACGGATCACGGGCCTTCCAGCTTCGAAGCTTCTCACCATTGACCGCCTGCTGGATATCATGAAGATTGACAAGAAAAACAGCGGTCCCGAAAAGAAGATTGTTCTCCTCGCTACTATCGGCAAGACCGTGGAACAGAAGGCCAGCGTCGTTCCAGACCCCGTCATCGCGAAAACTCTCGCTGAGGCTGCTAAGGTCATTCCTGGGGTGCCAACAAAGAGTCCAATTCGCATGGCTACGCCAGGCTCGAAGAGCATATCTAATCGCTCTCTTGTGCTAGCTGCCCTCGGAAGTGGTACATGCAGACTACGGAATCTGTTGCACTCCGACGATACGCAGGTGATGATGGCAGCTCTTCATGAGCTCAAGGTACGTATAGACCTTCCCGTCGTTCGCACCATCTCATACCCATATGACGCGACAGGGTGCGAGTTTCGAATGGGAAGACGGTGGAGAGACTCTTGTCGTCCACGGCGGAAAAGGATCCCTCTCTGTACCGCCCAAGGGCAAGGAGGTATACTTGGGCAACGCAGGAACGGCTGCTCGGTTCTTGACTACTGTTTGCACACTCGTCCAGTCCTCCAAGACTGGGCCTTCTGCCACCGTCATCACTGGCAATGCAAGGATGAAGCAACGCCCCATCGGGCCCCTTGTTGACGCACTCGGCTCCAATGGTAGTCAGATCCAGTACCTGGAGTCCGAAGGCTGTCTCCCCCTCTCGATCAAACCTGATGGCCTCAAGGGTGGACGGATCAAATTGGCTGCAAGTGTATCTAGTCAATATGTCTCGTCGATCCTACTTTGCGCGCCCTATGCCCAGGAGCCAGTCACCCTCGAACTGACAGGCGGTCAGGTTATTTCTCAGCCTTATATCGACATGACATTAGCGATGATGCGCACGTTCGGAGTTGAAGTGGTCCGCGAAACCGATCCGGCATCCGGCCGTCTCTTGGACGTCTACTCCATTCCGAAGGCAGTGTACCGCAACCCGTCCGATTACAGCATCGAATCCGATGCCAGCAGTGCGACATACCCTCTTGCTATCGCCGCCATTACGGGTACAACCTGTACCATCTCGAATATTGGGTCCTCATCGCTTCAGGGCGATGCACGCTTTGCGAAGGAAGTTCTCGAGCCTATGGGATGCAAGGTCACACAAACTGCGACGGAGACGACAGTACAGGGCCCACCAAAAGGCCAACTCAAAGCTCTTGGCCTAATTGACATGGAACCGATGACGGATGCGTTCCTCACGGCCTCGGTGCTGGCTGCCGTGGCTGCCGGCACACCAGCGAAGGGGAGAGAACTTGACGATAGTAACAAGCTGACAACAACTAGGATCATTGGGATCGCCAATCAACGTGTCAAGGAGTGCAACCGCATCCGCGCTATGATAGATCAGCTTGGTACGTGGCGCTCTACGTTGTTAGCTTTGATCCGTAACCCAGAATGCGTACAGCGAAATTTGGTGTCGAGACCAAGGAATTGGACGATGGTCTCGAAGTATATGGCAAGTCAATTGGTGATCTCAAGCGTGGCGTTAGCGTCCACTGCTACGACGATCACCGCGTTGCGATGGCATTCAGTGTGCTTGGAACTGTAGTTGATGAGACGGTCCTCGAAGAGAAGCGCTGTGTCGAAAAGACGTGGCCTAACTGGTGGGATGATCTGGAGAACAAGGTGAATATCTTTCCCATGTTATGAAGTGTATATTGATTATGTTGTAGATTGGTCTCAAAGTTGTCGGCGTCGAGCTTGGACAAGTCGCTGACCATGCATCCACCAAGCCAGACGAAGCTCCGTCTGTGGTTATCATCGGGATGCGCGGTTCTGGAAAGACTCATATTGGGGAATTAGCCGCTACGACATTGGGCTGGACCTTCACCGACGCGGACGCGTACTTTGAACAAAAATTCCCTACAGGACTTCGTGACTACGTCCAGCAGCATGGTTGGCCCGCATTTCGTGCCGCAGAAATCGAAGTTCTCAAGGAGCTCCTGCAAAAATTCCCTTCCCGTCATGTCATCAGCCTTGGAGGAGGGATCGTCGAGATTCCCGAGGCGCGTGAGATCCTCTCTTCCTACGCTAAAGATCGGCCCGTGGTCCACGTTGTGCGCCCGGTGCACGAAATAGTTGCGTATCTGGAGGCAGAATCCAGCCGGCCAGCTTACGGCGAGCCCATCATTGACGTTTACAAGAGGCGCGAGGCGTGGTTTACAGAATGTTCCAGCTACGAGTTCATTAACAGCACCGTCGTACCTACCCCAGACGAGAGTTCACCACCCAAAGTCAATAACGTCCGAGACGAAGTCTCCCGTTTCTTCGGCCACTGTTACTGGTCACAAAGCGAATCTTGCTCCGAATTTCGTGCGGGGCCATCGCTCATACTTCCTCTCGCTGACATTCCCCGATATTACCCCATCGTTGGCCAACTTCGAGGAACTGACTACCGGCGTAGATGCGGTTGAACTTCGCGTCGACCTTTTACGCTCCCAGGGCCAGTTAGATTCGGTGGGCCCGCAGATCCCGTCGCTCAGCTACGTCAGCGAGCAAGTCACGGCTATCCGCCGTGTCTCGACTTTACCGATTGTGTACACCGTGCGGACATTATCCCAGGGAGGTGCCTTCCCAGAAAAGTCCGTCAAGGAAGCCTTTGACCTATTCCGCTTGGCCTTGAGGTTGGGTGTCGAGTATGTGGATCTCGAAATTTCGTGGCCGGAGAAAGACATCCGCGACCTAATAGCTCGCAAGGGCCACTCGAGTATCTTGGCGTCTTGGCACGATTGGAGCGGAAACCTTAAATGGGACTCGTCGGCCGTGGACGCCACCCTCGAAGTAGCGAAAGCGTATGGTGACGTCGTGAAGATTGTTGGCAAAGCGAACTCGCTCGACGATAACCTCGCACTTCAGCGGTTTGTAAAACGGGCAAGCTCAGCAGTGGACGCCAAACCCATCATCGCTATCAATATGGGTGTCGACGGACAACTTTCTAGAGTACTCAACCATACCTTCACTCCCGTTACGCACCCTCTCCTTCCGAGTAAGGCAGCTCCTGGCCAATTGTCTTTCGTTGAGATTCAGACGGCCCTGAATCTGATCGGTGAGCTTCCCGCAAGGAAGTTCTACATTTTTGGAAATCCAATCACGCATTCCATGTCACCAACTCTGCACAACACCGCCTTCAAACTGCTGGGCCTCCCCCACTCGTATGAGCGCCTTCAGACGGAGGACGTTGATCACGAAGTGCGCTTCACTCTTACGGTCCCTGACTTTGGGGGTGCATCCGTCACAATTCCATTCAAGCGGGACATCATCGCACACCTTGACCAGCTCTCTCCCGAGGCCAAAGCCATCGGTGCTGTCAACACCATTATCCCCCGCACAAAAGATGGGTCTCAGATCCTGTTTGGTGATAATACAGACTGGATCGGGATCCGGAACGTCGTCCGGGATCGCTTGCCATCTTCGGTGCGCAAGATCGACAGCGCTCTCGTCATCGGCGCTGGAGGCACAGCGCGTGCGGCGATCTACGCGCTGCATTCTCTCGGCGCGACGCGCATCTACCTGTTCAACCGCACCAGGCGGAGTGCAGAAGAATTGGTCAACGCGATCCCCGGCGCTCGCGTCGAGTTGCTCGATACGCTCGACTTGTCGTCTGTGCCGGGAGCGGTAGCCCCGAGCGTCATCGTGTCCACCGTGCCGGCGTCGGCGACAACCACGAACGAGGGCATTCCCAACGCGCTGCTCCTCCCGTCTACCCTCTTCAGCGCGGAAGCCGGGGTCGTCGTCGACATGGCTTACAAGCCCGCGGAGACACCGCTCTTGAAGCTCGCCAAGACGGCCGTCCCCGCCGACCGGACGTGGCGCACGGTCGCTGGCATAGAGGTACTCCTGGAGCAGGGCTTCCAGCAGTTCGAACTGTGGACCGGGAGGACGTGCCCGAGGAGCGCCGTGGCCAAGGCAGTATTGGAAGCGTATTCTCTCTGAGACTTTTCTTCTTTTTAGGTTCGGGGAGTAAGGGTCCAAGATCGAGCCCAACGATGTAGAAATTAGAGGCGTCCTGAGCCGAGTGTAAAAAGTTAATCGAAACAATCAAGGGAGGGATGTCGCGAAACTGAATTGTAGCGTGGAGTCGGACACGTTGTAGTATTGTACTGGTTCAGTAGTGTGAATGACCAAAGGTCGTGTTCTTAAATTCGTAGGAGAGACCGGCACGCAAAGAAGTCATTAAGTGGGTCATTGGCTGTGTACTATAAAATAATGGTGAGGCTGAGCCAGCGTTCCTCCGAGTAATCGCACGGCACGGTGTGGGTGACTCTCGCAAGAACTAGTCCATGAATTGAACGTCTCGGTTCGCCTTGGCAACTCGGACATCACATTTCCGGTGAATATACGGTACCTTTAACGCAACTACCGCATTGTGTCCCCCCATGTCGTAACGACGAGAATGAGTAGCGGGTTCACACCTACCGCCAAGCAGTCATGGTGATACAACCGCCGTGTCCGTAAACATTCAGTGGTGCAACGGGTCGGCCCATCTGCGAAAGCCCGGGGGATCGCATGGCAACACCCAATAAAGGATAACAACTATTGGAAACGAACACCATTAAAATACAAGATTAGCTCAAGTAACGAGGGTGCGGGTAAAGAAGGGAAGGGGAAAGGGAGAGGGCAGGGAGAATGAAAGAACCGATCTATCAGTCCGCGCCAAAAACCTTCACTCTAAAAAAATGTCCTGTCACTACTGATCGGTATGTCCTGTGTGAGATCTGCACAACCGGGTAGAAGTCTAACAGAACTTCCACATGCGCACAGAGTCACTACACAAAGAGGTGGCGACGTCAGCCAGTATAATGGTGAGTTGCGCAGACAGGTTACGTACATTCTGAAGGATAGATCGTCATCGTTGCTCGGCCAGGTAGCACTCCAAGTACTCTGCTGGTTGGCAAAGTCTCGCATCGCAGAAGCCGATCCATCAAACCAAGGCTTGTTGCCCAGTTTGTCAGGGAACCACCCACTCGTCCCGCCAGCAGCGAGATCGAGGATCAAATAGAACGCTATATGATTTCTTAGCTTCATTTCAGCCACCTGGGATGACGGAACTCACGTTGGTCAAACGGTGCCGCATTGGTCGCGTTTTGGACCGTCGCTGTCGTCCACGGGTTCGGAACGACGATTTCAGCAGCGGTGTTGTTGTGCGCGGTGAGGGGGAAATTCCCGCGCTTCCAAAAAAAGCCCCCGTTGGTTTGCTGCGTCTTGTCTATCTGAAGCTGGACCATGTTCTCGAGTCGCGAGTCGACGTAAATCTTGATGAAGTTTTCCGTCCACTCGAGGGTGTATGTGTGGAACTTCTGTGCGTAGTTCGAGCGCTTGAGCGACTGCCAACCGAATAAACGCGCAGTGATGGCAGGCAGGGGACCCCAGGCCAAGGTTGAGCGAACAAAGTTGTTGCCCTGTGCGGGATACGAAGGGCCATTTCCACGCGCCTCCATAATCTGTAATTGCCTCAGTTAGGAAACATGCCAGTTAAGTTCTCAAGTAGTGGGACGCACATCAATCTCGCCGCTAAGGGGCCAGGGTCCATATACCTGACTAAGAGGGGACATCCAGATCGCAGGCCAGAGCCAATCACCACGTGGAAGTTTCGCAACGACTTCGACTTTACCGAAGCGAATGTTGTAGCTGCCCTTAGTACTGAGGCGGGCACTCATGACCGGAGGAATGGTAGCGCCAGTCTTGGAATTCGAGGACGCGGAGCAAGCCGAGGCGTTGGACTTGAGGGCCGTGCAGCCCTGCAGTGTGTAATTCCCCCCATTGAATATCTGGTCAGGGCTCGAGAGGACGTTCGAAGTCAAGGTCGGCTTGATATACAACTGCCCGTTGCGCACGAACAAATTATCTGATAGCGCCGTGGCCATTTCAAACTCGCCATTCCTGCACCAGTAGGCAATTCGGAGGTTAGAACCTCTAACGCCTTGCGAAGACGAGAATACGTACCCAAAGCCACTCATCTCGACGTCGCGTGTCCAGGTACCGCCGTTGTCAACGTCAAGAGAGTCAAAAGTGTCTTCCATAACAAGGCACAGCTGGCTGGGGTCGATCATTGTTTTTCCTGCGTCGTTGTATCCGAACCAACAGATGAGTCCAGAAGCGAAGACACCAACGACAAGCATGAGGAGAGTGATCCAACGACTGGCACGAGTGCGCCCATCTGGGCGCTGACTGAGCCACGGTTTCTCTTCCTTTGTCAACTTTTCTGAGAGTAGCGTCGAGGGAAGTGGGGCCTTGGGAGGGAGTTCAGATGCGGTATAGGGAGGAACGGTGGGAAGGGCAGTGTGGGAACTAGTCACGTGAGAGGGAGGGGACCATACAGACGAGGGACGGGAAGCTGGGCTTAGGAACGGAGCACGGAAAGAAGCTGCGCCAGAGTTGTTTGAAGGAATATGGGTTGAGACAGAGGCAGATGTGTCACTATTGCGGTATGGTTGAGGCGTATTCCCTCGGGCCATGAAAGGGGGATAAGGAGGTTCAAGGTCGTGGTCCGCCCAAGAGCCACCGTCTGGGCTAACCCGAAGCATCATATGAGAGCCTTGGAAAGCTGGTGACTGGGTAGAGCGTCGCGCAGGGACGGGGGCTACTGCGCTAAAAGCACCGTTCAGTGACTCCATTGAAGAGCGACCAGAACGGTACCCCGTATTTGGGATGGGAAGGCCTGGATCTGGATTACCAACATAGGCCTGGAACGGGAAATGAAAGGCAGAGGGTGGTGCCCGGGACGATCTCAGTGGGGGAGTCGCGTCAGGGGGCGGGGTATCGTCGCGAGAGGAAGGAGCAAAGGGCATTTGAGTGGCCGAGGCGAGAGACTGGGAAGGAGAAAAAGGAGAAGTAGTAGGGGAAGTGTCCGACTCTGTGGAAGCGGTCTTGGAGTGAGTGTGGGTTGGGGGACTGGCAGCACGCGTTGGGGGCGTTGGTGCACGTTCAGAGTCGGTCTCGTGCGAGACAGCCGACCACGAGCGTCTATCTGCTGCGATTGTGACGAAATACGGGCGGGGAGGCGTCAAAAGGGAAGAAGAACGGAGAGTGTTTACGGGCAGCCTAGAGAATGCAGAGTCCAAGGAGAAGGACTCGGTATCTGAGGGACCGGTTGTCGGAGGTGGGACGGTCGCACCTCTATGGCGCACACGGCGAGAGTGAGACATGGGGAACTGGCACGAGCAATGCTGCACATTTTACCAGTTGCAATTATAAGAGCTTGCTATGAATGACCCTGGACATCGGACACCCCCATATCTACCTGTCACTGCCGCAATTAGTAGTATCTCATCTTCTCAGTTGACGTACTTACCTTGCCGCGCCATGATCCCCGCTCCAACGCCGGATAACGTCTCATAGATCTCATACCTGATGGGACTGATTCTCCTTGGTTGTGGTGGCGGCGGCGTGTGTGGCATTGAGCAAGCGAGTTGGTCGTTGTATTTTGCAGTTCACGGGATGACGTCGTCGTTCTGATTGTCTCAGTCAATTTTACGAAATGATTGGGAAGGCAATGCTCTTACCCTTCCTTTCACTGACGGTGTCGATGACGACCAAACTTGAAGTTGACCACAATTTTCTTTTCTTACCCGGCGGTCCCGTGTGATCGAACCACAGGTGGACGGCCAACCCCGCACGGACCCCAGGGACCTGCCATTCATTATCAGCAATGCGCATACTAACTAGCGTGGAGCTCGCGAGGTTTGCTACGCCGTCTGTTCGTCTGTCGTAAAAGGGTCCAATCTTCAATGCAGCTCCGCTCCCTCATTCCACTTTCTTCTCCCATACTCTCGGGCCTCCCCCCGCTGGCTCTTTCTTCGTACTACATCGGCGCCGCGGCTGGACGCTATGGATTACGACCGCTATGACGCTTTGCTTCATTACATCTTCAAGCAAACGCAGGGTGACGCTTGGTTCCGCCCCGACGCGCGCGACATTGCAGCCGGCGTGTGTTTGCGCGATGACACTGGTTCTTACCGCGTCTTCCCCTACGAGAACATCTCCCTCGAACCTTTCGAGTGCGCCGTGCGCGCCATGGACTTAATTGTCGCGGTCAAAGTTCGTAGCGCAGTCGCGCACGCGGCAGTCAGTGAAGTGTGAGTTTCTCTTTCTCCAAAGTCTCGTGGGCGACTACCCTGTGGTGCGCCCGAAATGGTTCTCTGGTTCTTCTCCTCGAAGCTTCGGTCTTCTGTACAAGGAGGAGATCGTGCCTTGCTGCTTCCAGCCTCTTTCCACCCCTACGTCCTCATCGGAATGCGCCTCTTACTCGTGTGTGCTCCCTCTGAGCGCACTCCTGCCGGTACATCACGGCGCACTGTCTTCATATTCGGAAATGACTGAGCCGTGGGAGCCGAACCTGCGAGAAGACTGTTGTTGACAACGCAGTTTTTACATGACGGTGTTGCCACACCGCAGGAGAGGCGCCCCACGGTGGAGCTAGGAGTTTACGTGATGTGAATCTAGCGCCGTGTGGTTCTACCACAGCCATCCCGTCGTCATTGCCACCTCAGTAGAGATGGATATTTCTGGCGTCACGGCTGACATTCCTCACGTTTTGCTAACGTTGAAACAGTGCTCCGGAAGAGAAGAGTGTTTATCTCGATGCCAACACCCGAATTCAGATCATCGATACCATGCAGATGCTCCCACATGCTGAAAAAGAACAGAATGCTGCATTCATTGTGAGTTATTATGTAACATCTAC
This sequence comes from Lactarius vividus, assembly GCA_021527035.1. NCBI lineage: Eukaryota > Fungi > Basidiomycota > Agaricomycetes > Russulales > Russulaceae > Lactarius > Lactarius vividus. The sequence continues at coordinate 374,019 of JAKELG010000020.1, read as the reverse complement.
CGCGTTGACTTTTGACCTTGATCCTGACTTAGCGTGATGAACGTGTTCTCGTCGTGTGGGCAGATGGTCCCGATACCATCATCCCGACTTGCAACGATTTCGAAGAACGTCTCATCAAGCTTCTGTGGCGTGCTCGACCGGGCTTTGGTGCTACCCCCTCTTCCTCTCATCCGGCATCTTACGCGGATTCCAATTCTGGACACTCTCTCATCGGTGTCGCTGGCAGGGGTTCCGCCCCACCTAGTGAGCGTCGTGTGCCCATTGGTCGCAGCACGCCAGCAGTAGACGCGTCCAAGGAAGACGTCGAAAAGGACCTTTGATAAAGCTACCGGAGAACCGCGAGTCGTGCGCACTGTGAAACGTCGATGGTACGGCAAGCGCGTAGTCGTCGAGGAGAAGCAGTTCCCCGATGCCGATGCTGAAGATGGGGCTGAGCTTGGGTACGGTCCGGAGAAGCGGCCCGTAGTGCTCTACGCTCCACTGTACAACGGTATCGCTGCCGGACTTTCACTCGGTGAGTAAGGTGTCTCGCTTTGAGAAGAATCACTTACCCAACTTCCATAGTTTTCGTCGGCAATGGCGTCAGTGAGTACCTTGATTCAAGCTATGGTGAGTTCTCAACTAAGTTTTTGACAGAAACCTTGTTAGTCGAATGGCGTCAAGATGGAAAGTTCACGCACTTTGCGCTTTGTATCGTCCTCCCTCTCCTCTTCTGTGTATCTTTGGTTCGTTGTTGCTCCCAAGGTGAATTCGTGTAACGACTGAATCCGGCCATTAGTTTTTCTGCTTGCAACTTATCCAGAATGTTTCAATGGCCATCGGACCCATTGCTCAGTACCACCAGAACTCAAAGTATTATTCAGCTCGTCCCCCACGTCCCAATAAACAAGTTGATAGCAACCTTCCACACATTACAATTCAGATGCCTGTTTACAGGGAGGGTTTGGATGCAGTCCTGTGGGTTCCTTCCACTCTGTAGGCATCTTCTTTCCTGACGTCATTCGCGTTCAGCGCTCCTTCGGTTGCATCTTTGAAGAAGGCGATGCAGACATACGCGCGTCAGGGAGGAACCTCAAACATTTTTATCAACGACGACGGGTTAAGAGTCAGGCTTTCGTTCACTATGTGAGATGAAGGTCACGCTCTGATTCTTTTGTTTACAGATGCTCCCCGACCGTGAGCGCTCTGCTCGCCTTGCGTTCTACGAGGCAAATGGTATCGGATGGGTCGCCCGACCCCCTGACGGTGAGCCAGGCGCAAGCGGAGACGGCACGACATATGTGCGAGCCGGTCGCTTCAAGAAAGCCTCGAATATGAACTACGCTCTGGCGCTTTCTCGAAAGGCCGAGCGGCATCTCAAGGAATTGATTGCCACAGGGGAATCCGCCTTTGCGACGAGTACTGGGGTCTCACTGTCTGGCGAGGGCTCCGGGTCAAGCGAGGATGAGCCGGCTCTCCCCGTCTCACTTGAAGAACGCGCCCTTATACGGGCTGTTGAAGAGACGTGGGAAGAGAGTGGAAAGCGTTGGAAACCCTGGGCGAAGAACGGCAGAGCTTGCCGCATTGGCGAGATAGTCCTTCTCGTTGACTCCGACACTATTGTCCCCGAGGTCGGGCTCCACGAGTTTTACTTTTGCCACGCATTAGGTTCTCACGCACTCTTCACCGCTTTAGGATTGCCTCCGGGATGCTGCACGAGAGATGGCGGAATGTCCTACCGTCGCAATCATTCAGCATGAATCCGGTGAGACTTGGCCGTTGATTGTTATTTTTTGGGGGGTCCGCACTTACCATAAAATGAAGATGTCATGCAGGTTGCCCATCATTATTTCGAGAATGGAATCGCTTACTTCACGCGCCGGATCAACAAATCTATCTCCTTAAGTAAAATTTTGATTCTCCACCGATAAGGATTTTTCTTTTTGATCAATCATTTTTCTACTTGCAGCCTGTGCTAACGGGGAAGTTGCTCCCTTCGTTGGTCACAATGCGTACGTCGGTGTTTCGGGCAGCCACATATGCCCACACTAACACCTTTTCCGAATTTGTGCAGTTTCCTGAGGTGGCAGGCCATCCAAGACGCCGCATTCACCGACCGTGATGGCAAGGAGAAAATTTGGTCCGAATCGCATGTCTCCGAGGACTTTGACATGGCCATGCGACTCCAGTTGCGCGGTTACATCATTAGATGGGCGACGTACTCGAAAGGCGGCTTCAAGGAGGGTGTTTCTCTTACCGTTGATGACGAACTCAACCGCTGGCAAAAATACGCATATGGTCGGTTGTTATTATGTCGTTTTGATCCCCATTTTGGGTAGCTAACTTACCAACAACCGCGCAGGTTGTAGCGAGTACGTAGAGATGTGTTTCATCGATTTGGCGTTTCACATGCTAACTGTTAAGAAGGTTGTTGTTCAACCCGCTCGTGCAATGGTGGCGGCGGGGACCTATTTCCCCCCAAATTCACAGATTTTTGTGGTCAAACGCGCCGTTCCATTACAAGATTTCCATGTTAGCCTGTGCGTTTCGACGCTACTTCATACGCTCTCGTCGTCTGACACTCAATTTTACCCACCGCAAGACATGTTCTCATACTGTGAGATTGCTACTTCCGTTCTGGGGAGTGCGATGCTCATCGCGTCTATGAACTAGATGGTATCGCAGCATCCATCACTATTGGCGTCATCAACTACACCCTGCTCGGCTTCCAGTTCCCAGTAGATGCCTTCTATATGCACAGTTTTGAGATTTGGCTCGCAACGACGGTCGTCTTTTTCGGTTCAGGAAATGTGGGCTTCACACTTTTAGAGTATCGACTGGGAGAGAAAGAACTGGTATGACATTTCTCGATCTCCACCGCCCCCGATAACGTACTGAATGAGCGATTGCTAGTTGACATCTTTCTTGATAAACCTATCCTGGATACCGTTCTTGTGAGTCATCTTACCCTGGCAATACTCAGGGGCCCCTGTTGAGTCCGAGACCTAGTTTCTTCTTCTTTGGCGGGCTCAGCATTCCCTTGAGCCAATCTATCCTCGCGTACTTGTTCTCCTACAATATGACATGGGGCGCGACGAAAAAAGAAGTCGAACGTTCTAATTTCTTCAAGGAGGTCCCAAAGATAATGAAACGGTGCGTAGCGCTCTCAACCCATGGCACTTTGGGACCTGAAGAAATGTACTATTCACCAGTTTTTGGTTCTCCCTTCTCGTCGCTACGGTCCTCATTGGTGGGATGATAGTATGCGCCACATCCCTCGTACCACTCGGGTGGCGAGTTGACGGCTCTGCCTGGGCTGTCATCTTCCCGTTGGCGTACGTTAATTCAAATCAACGAGAGCAACGAGTGGCTGATGTCTTTGATTTACTGTAGGACCGGCGCTGGGTGTCATATCCTGTTCCCTGTAGGTGCCCATTGGTTTGACCAAGTCCGAGGACAGATACTGACTCAATCAATAGATCGTCTTAAACCCATGGTTAATGATTTTCTCATACTAAACATGACCAATAGATGTTGTCTTTTCGCTCTGGACATTTATCATGCTCGTAACGGATCATTTTCTCGTTTCCTTTCTCCCTTACCTGTTCATTTGCGAACTATTGTTTTACTGCATTTACCCACCGCACTGACGTTTAGATATATCTTTCTTTGTGTTGACAACGAGACGCAGGATTTTACATCAAATATCTGACAGTTTCCCTCACCATGTTCGTCACCCTCGACGACGTAGATACGGTATTATGTACCCCTGTCTTACATTCGTTCATTGGCACATCTCCTGCCCTTCCACACAAGCAAGACACGCTTTGTGTAGTATACACGACGATGAATCCACTAGATCGCACTTTCGAAATGAATGAATTAAATTGCCGGTTGTACTTTGAGTAATGAAGAAGTTCCCTGCAAATCATCCATAGTATGCACTGACAGGAGCAAGGGCGACCGTGCCAATAATTTTTGGGGGTCGCCGAACAAGCGTGGCTGACTACCTCGTGCATTGATGAACATGTGTTTCCAAAACCGCTGCGACCCAAGAAGAAAGTCCTAGAGGATATGGACGGTCGGAAATTGTATTAGAGTGTGAAACGTGTGCACGAATGAGGTCTGCACGAGAAGTCGAAAGGCTCAGCCGTTGCACACACCAACAGGGGTACGACCAGATACGAACAATCGAGGCACAAGAATAATACTAACGCACAGACGCGTGGAACTGATCATCAGATACGAACGAACTAAGTTTAAATCTCACAAAGGTAAATTCTCCAGAAAGACTCCGGTTGCGAGGGACGAGACGCACGGCAAGGTCGTTTACGTATCTGTACGTGGCCATTCATACAGAGTCAAATTCGAGCCACTGCTCATCACAGGAAAATCGATTGCTCCCAACTCACTCAACGCCCCTCTCATGAGCTCGGATGACTTCTTTGTTACCTTGGACAACATTACTCTTGCTCGACGTGGCTCACATTAGAACGTTCTAGTGCACAACAACCGCCCGTTGAGCGCACCTTAGCCACGAGGCTTTTCTTGCTGGCTGGACCAGACCGTAATCAAGCCGCCTAATATTTTCAGGCTCGTAGCGAACACAATGGCACCCCACACCCCCCACATCTCTTCCCCCTTGACTTACCTCACTGTGGTTTCCCGACGTGCACGGCAACGCCACTCTGAATCTTGTCAACTTACACCCTAACTTTTATTGAAAGCAAGGGGCGGTGTCTCCCGTAATTCTCGTAGGTTCTTAACCTCCTCTCCCCCACCCTTTTTTTTTTTTGGGCTTGCTTCCATAGCTGATCAACGCTGTGTCTCTACGCTAACCGAATCACACGATATGGTATCTTCTCGGCCAACCGGGAACCTACATTAGGTGTCGCCTTACTTTCCGTCTGTAGTGCGCACTCTCCCCCCACCATGTCTGGCCTGCAGTCATTCGTAAGCTCTACCACCCACAAGGTCAACGTCCCCGCGTTTGCCTTTCATATCGACATAGTGCTGCTCAGCCTCTTCGCTCTCTATGTTGCCTTGACTCTTCCACGGGCGCTTGTACGCCTTTTCCAACCCTCCGAGATCCTCAATGGCTTCTTCCTACGTTCTGGCGCCCAGCGCTCCCCACCAGAGCGGAACAACAGCACTCGTAGTACCCGTACACTCCTCCGAGCGGACACGCTTGGCCGTTCCGGCACCCTCACGAAACCAAGGGTCAACGCTAGCGCGCCGCCAGGGGACCACTCCGCTGGTACGAGCAAAGCCACGGATGCCTTCCCCGCTATCGTCACTCCGATCTCCCGGCGCGCTCGTGGCGCCCATCAGTCCAGCGCGCCCACTCGCGTGCCTCGCTGGACGACGATCGTGCATCCCTCGCTCGCCTACGCGCTCAATTTCCGCGTTTCGCCTGGCTTCTCTCTGGGCAAGCTCCTCGTCCTCGTGACTTACGGTCTCATCGTGCTCTACGCTTGCGTGTTCCACTCCAATCCGTTCACCGATTTTGATCGCTCGGGCTACATTGCGGTCTCGCAGGTGCCCATTGTTATGGCCCTGGCGGGCAAGTCGAACTGGCTGAGCTGGCTATGCGGAGTTGGTTACGAGAAGGTGAACATCAATCAGTCGCGCGTCTCTCCTAAACCCCTCATTCTAACGCCAACCCAGTTTAATTACGTCCACCGCTTTGCTGGACGTATTGTCGTCTTCGCAGCCAACGTCCATACCTTGGGTTACCGTACGCCTACGCTCATTACTCGTGTTTCTATCCCTAATCTTGGTTGACAGTCTACCAATGGTCCCTAAATGGAACCGTTCAAGCCAGACTGCGTACACCCATGTTCATCTGGGGACTCGTTGCTGTCAGCGCCTTGGACCTGTTGTTCGCCTGCTCTCTTTCCTTTGTGCGGGACAGGATGTATTCTTTCTTCTTTGCGACTCATGTCACCTGCGTTGTTGTAGCCTTGCTTGCTGTGAGCATTTTCTTGAATGGTCGATCTATGCACTAATTGTCTCTTAGATATACATGCACTACCCTCCCATCTTGCCCTATTTGCTAGCTGCAGCGGTTCTCTATGCGTTTGATCACATTGCGCGCATCGCTCGGACGCGGTACACCACGGCGTGGCTTACTGCCGAGAACGCGCTCAACGGCGGCACAACGCTCGTTGACATTCCTTCTCTCGGTGCCGGGTGGCGGGCAGGCCAGCATGTGCGCATCCGCGTCGTCAGCGATACGTGGTTCGGTTGGTGGGGAACCTGGCTCATCGGCCGTGCGCGACCATTCACCATCGCCACGGGATCCAATTCTGGTGGAATGATGCTCGAGATCAAAGCCCAGGGCGCGTGGACGCGCAAGCTACTGCGCATGGCCGATGAAGCTGCCGATGCGCGCCCCGCGGAGAAATCTACCGATACCGAGCGTGGACGCGGACCTGCCCGAGAAGTACGGATTATCGTCGAAGGTCCATACAGTCAGTGGTCTTCGTTTTTTATTGATCGTCACGAAATACTTATTTGCCTTATTCGAAGGTGGCCCCGGATACACCCTCTACACTGCTTATTCAGGAGTCGTGCTCGTCGCCGGAGGCAGTGGCATCTCATACGCAACGAGTGTCTTGGATGACATCCTACAGAAGCACGCTTGCGGCAAAAGCAATGTGCGTGTGATCGAGGTCGTCTGGTCTGTCACAGATCCCGGTAAGCGGAAAATTGCTGGCGGATTCATCCGGCGGGCCGCTGACGACCTCCCTTATCAGACTCTCTTTACTCGCTCCTTCCAGAGCTCGCCCCGCTCATGAACCCGCGTGCATCGCCGCACACCGCGCTCTCGCTCCGCTTCTCCGTGCACTGGACCCGCACGTCCTCTCGCGCTCCACGCGTGCCCCGCACGCCGCTCCCGCCGGGCATGCACATCCGCGCCGGCCGCCCCGACGTACACGCCACGCTGCAGAGCGTGATCGCCGGCGTGCGCGACGCATATTCGACGAGTCGCGGCCGCAGCCAGAGTCGCAGCTCGGTCTCGCCGAGCGGTATCGTCATCGGCTCATGTGGGCCAACCGCGCTCATAGACGATGCCACGCGGGCAGTCGGTCGTGTGAGTTGGGCGGATTGGAAGGACGTTGGTGGCGTCGAGAGCATCGAAGAGTGCGTCTAAAATTTGAAAATTTCTTTTGCTATATGCTTATCAAACCTTTTGAATTCGTTTCAGGATGTTTGGGTGGTGATCTTTCTTTTGGCCTATATGTATATTTCCTTCTTTCTGGGCAGAGTCAACAATCACAAGAGGGACATCTTATCATATCGGGTTTCATTGCGGCAGGCCGCTTAACCCCATTGAGGTACTGCCAGTGTAGACTATGTACACCTTAGAACCGTTTGGGGTAATGCGCATTTACGGGAAACGTGTTTACGAGTTACGACCTGGTCATGGCATACGTACACACTTGTTCTTTTATTATTCGTCTGTGTACAGTTTGGAAAGACCCAAATATAGCATTACGAGTCTTGGTTTGGATGAATCTGTATCGCATTTCTCTAGGGCAATCGATCGGTGCTTCACGAGAAGGCGTACAGAAACCCAGAGTGCCGCGCCGGCGTTGTACAACGTGAATTGTTACTACATATAGTCGCAGCAAAAGAATACAACGACGTTCAAAACCACGGACACACAACAACGTCGTCGTCAATGCTATGCTTTGGCCGCTGTTGCCCAGGCGACTTTCTTTTGCGTTGGTGCAGACTTGCTCTCCGCATCCGACCCCGCCGCCGGTTGGGGAGCGAGAGGTAGAGGGCCATTCTTGACGCCGTCGAGCACCCTCTGCGCGTGCTCCGTATTCCGGATGAACCAACCCGCAAAGCGGCGGCCGACGGTCACCTCTGAGATGTGAACCATGTTCTATGTGGGCAGAAAGCATTAGTTCCGCGGGGTGAGGAGGCGACTCTCACCTCGTTGATGACAAAGTCCATATCGCTCGTCGAGATCATCTGCCCATCAAGCAGGTTCTTCTCTGTCCCGACGCGGCTGACGGATCTGCTCGCCGCCTTGACGGCCATCATCTGCTGGACCATCTCCTCCTCGTCCGCGTCGAGGAAGCTCGCGAGCTTGGCCGCATCGAGCGACGTGTATAGCTTGAGGAAGCTACGGAGCGTCGGCACTGCCGCCTGCGCGCGTACGTCGGCCACGAAAAGCGCGAGGTGGCGCTGCGCGGGCTCCGAAGGCGGCTCTTCTGCGTACGACGCGAGCTGCTCCGGGTCATCGTACGGCGGCGGGTTGGCGGAGATAAACTTGGGGCACGCGTAGAGGAAGAGCTCTTCGAACGCAGGCAGACCTTCGTCTCTGCAGGGATATAGCATTTTAAGACGAATGGCGCAGACATGTGGGGAAATACACACGCACCCCCGGGACAGCTTGGCGAATTGGTCGCCGTAGCGATCTTTGACAATGTTGAGGATGTTGTCGTCCAATCGACTCGGCGAGAGGGCGTTGCAAATGGCGAACAGCGCGTACATGCGATCAGCCGTCTTGTTAATCTGAACACACGCCGCAAGACGCTTAGTAGCTAACACCTCGACATGGGGTTTACAGGTAGGCACACCTGGTCATACTGGTAACTTCGTGTGTGGTATTGCCGCATCCGAAGGATAAAGTTTAGAATTTGCACGAAGACGCGTATCGCGTCGGGGTAGCGGCGTAGCATGATATAGCAGAATCCCACGTAGTAATACGTTGCGACATGGCAGGCAGTAACGCGAGTGAAAGGATTCTAGGGAGGAACACGTCAAAAATCCCCCGCAGCACAGAGGAGAGCGTGCCTACTCTTTGGTTTAGCTCAACATTCTCAACAACTTTAAGAGCGAGGGTGAAGTCGCCGAGCAAGACGTGCACACGCAAGAGCCCGATAAGACTGAAGTAGCCCAGCATATGGTAGAGTGGCAAGGAACCGTAATCCCCTACGATTTCGCTGCGATAGGTCAGTATAACGGTTTGGCGCGGGCACGAATCTGGCCTACGCGATTTCAGCCTCAGACTTGTTTTGCTGTTGCGCGAGGATAAACTCGTTGATCTTGGATTTTTGAATGAGTGAATAGAGCACATTGAGGACGCTGTATGCGCTCCAAACCTGCGCTCGATAAGGAAACCAGCTCGAGACGACCGTTCGGACGGATGACTTACTTGGCTACCATCGGCCAACATGACCAATTCCTCCTCTGTCTTGGTCTTGACTTTCGCGCGCCACACGTAGAAAGACTGGAATTGGTAGATAAACTCGTCGACGATGTCCCACAACCACTGTTCTGGAAGCTGAAGTGATACAGGACCATCCTCCGAATCTGTGAACGCATTACTTGAGTAGATCGAGATTGTAGCAGATGACAGACGTCACTTAGAAGATAGTTGAAAAGCTCGCAGCTATTCTCGTAAGAGTGGAAGCGATCGTCGATATCGGGCTGTAGGCGAGAATACACGTGTCGATAGTATAGTTCTCTGTAAAGGATGAGGAACAGTTGGTCTGTATGCGTTCGTAAACAGAAAGTAGGACGAAGCGGGCGAGGCAAGTATAACGCACCGTCGTTAACGAGGGGGGCAATGACCTCCGCCTCGGGCCACTCGGTTTTTGAGTAGTGTTTTTCGGTGAGCCGATTCCATCCACTCTCATATGCCACGGTTATCTCTGCAAGGTTGTTCTCCAGAACCGCTTGGTGGAAGTGAACGATAAACTGTGAAGAGGTAGGTAGTCGCCGATATCGTACTCGCAGGCGATACGCACCCGCTTGACCGCGTCTGGGATTTGGGAAAACGCGGCCTGCTGTGCCATCTGATGCTGCACAGCGATGAGGGTAGCTTCATCTATCCTCGGCTGGGCTGTCGAACGAAAGAGTGAGTTGTGGTGGATAGACTGATCGAAGTAATCCGTTGCTCTACCGTCGTCATATAGGCCGTTCTGGCCATAATTTCCTATCGCGAGGTTGACATCTACTTGAAGCTCCTCGTCGATCTCTTCTGTCGCCCAGAGACTAACTCGAGGTTGTGACATGTTTTCAGTCGTGTGTGTCCTCTGCGCTTGCCAGTCTTCAAGGGGTTTTTTTTTCTATCACGGGCCGGATAGCCGAGACACTCCGGACACGCTCTTCGTTCTCCATCGCTTTTACTCAATCATCTCCATGGCCACCACGAAACGGAACGACGATAGTGCCCCCATCTTTGCCACGGACCTTGCTTTGGTCTATAAGCCACCCAGTTCCAGCTCCAGGCGCTTCATTTGGCATTGGCGCATGTTGTTCGAATCAACCTTCGCATTGTCGATGTTAGAGGGTTGGGAGAAGATTCTCGTCGGTACGTCTTAACCGGAAAGCGACCGTTTTTTTAATCTCACCGGCGGACAATAGTGGCGTTGATGTCTGTTTTTTGGGGCCTAGTTATCACAGGCATCTATCGATACCTCCCATACCATCTCGAGTTCCTCTACAGACGAGCTGTCTATTATCTATTGGGAACAGAGCAAGCTTCTGCGCAGGATGTTGGAGCAGCCGTGTTATCTACCAAGACTAGTCGTCATATATTCACAGCGGAATTGTAGTGCATCCGTTAGTGGCCCCACAGGTAGGTGTCGTCGCTTGTCCCCTAGGAACGAGTTGATATCGAAACACCCCTAGGTCCAACGAAACATTCTAGAGAACGCTTATATCGTAGAGACCATTTGCTACATAATACTGTCAAATACCCACTCCTTGGAAATACCTCCATATGCAAAAGTGGTTTCATAAAAATTGTGAATAGAACCTTGGATATTTTGTGTCCGATAAGGGGTTGTCAGATATTTTCGCATTTCTTTGCTTTCGGCCGCAGAAGCGAATGACGTCATATCTGTGGAGACTCGTTTCTTCTTCCGAAAACCGAGGTCGTCGCGCGAACGAAGAACAGCGGAAACGCAGTGACGTGGCCCGACGAGAAACGGATAACCCCCGGTGAATTACCAAGATCGTCCATGAATACAACCATCGTACGGCACTCGAGCGATAATGTAACGCACAGCTGGGGATATTGGGGGAAATAGTCACATTGGGGCTAATTGAGTAAATCGGTTGGGAAGCGCAGACTGAAAAATGATAATAAAATGGTAGGGTGAGACAGACACATGCGCTATATATGCTATACCCCACGAGTTGTTGAAATCCTGAAAAGTTATTTCATCGAGGGTTTACAGCTGATAGCCTGATATCGGCGGATCTTGAGCGGCGTTGTCACTGCAGCTTGCTCGCAACGACCCCAGCGACCCCTTTTTGTATTTGAACCTTCCTTTGTCTTTCTCCTCTCCTCTCCTCTCCCCACATCCCTGCACCATGTCCGCGTCAACAAGCGTTACCGCTCCGCCTCTCCCTGTCGGTGAAAAGGTCGTCTCAAAACCAAAAAAGCAGCCTTATCCCTTTTGGCTAGGAGGTAGATGCTCCCCCCCATCACCTCTCCTTCATTATTCTTGTCTTTCGAATGACACCACCACTTTTATTTGCTAGGTGTCGCCGCGACGATCGCTGCATCGATAACGCAGTAAGCTTGAAGCCTCTCTCGGTCCCTATCACACCCAATCTCTAACGCCTTGCCATCTGTGTGGCGCAGTCCACTAGATCTCACTAAGGTCCGCCTACAGGCCTCGGGAGACAAGCGCATGATAGAGTCTATTCAAAAGACCGTGCGCACCGCGGGTGAGCTCTACTCGCCAGCCCCTCAACCCTTCTCCCTCCCACCACGCCTTTCACCTCCCCCCGCACTCGCTTAGATCACCTGATCTCTAACTGACTCACACGATAATCGTGACAGGTGTCCGTGGTCTCTTTGACGGCATTAGTGGAACATGGATGCGCCAAATGAGCTACTCGCTATGCCGCTTTTGGGCATATGACGAGAGCAAAAAGATCGTCGGTGCTACCGGTGCGTCCCCGTTTTGGTTTACCTTGTCGTCGATCGTCGATTCGTGTTTTGCGCCATAACGCGCCATAACATGATCTGGTCATTGCGTTCTTTCGCCTATCATATCTCTATTGATACCTGTCCTAACAATTGACACTTCTCTTTAGGAGCCAATCCCCCCGCGTGGAAACTCGCTCTGGCAGGAAGCATGGGCATGTCCCTAATCTTTATAACTGAAGGACACACCGCTAATACTCCTCTCAGCTGGCGGGATTGCTGGTTTCGTCGGTAACCCGGGGGGTATGTTCGTGTTATTTTCATTGCAGAATGCATATTTGACGCGCGCATGTGCTACATCAGAGATCGTCATGGTGTGCAATCACGCTACACTGGTTCCTCTGTTCGGTGCCTGATCGGCACGCTTCACTCAGGTCCGCTTACAAGGCGACTTTGCCAAACCGCCAGAGAAGCGGTTCAACTATAAGCATTGTTTCGATGCGCTCTTTCGTGTAAGCGATGCGCATAGTTCTCTCGGTACTGCACTGCTAACACGGTAGTACTCAGATGGTCCGTGAAGAGGGCGCGTCATCACTAGCACGAGGATTAGGGCCAAACGTGTTCCGTGCCGTCCTCATGAACGCAAGTCAGCTTGCGTCGTACGTATCCATTCATTTGTCCCCAATCAACCGTAGCTTACGCACCACAGATACGACTTCTTCAAGGCAGAACTACTCAAAACGGCTTACTTTGAGGACAACATCTATTGCCATTTCACCGCAAGCTTCGCAGCGGTAAGGAGTTTCGACGTGTACGTAGATAAAGGCTGACGTGCACCGAATTAAGGGAACTGTCGCTACCACGGTCTGCTCACCCGCAGATGTACTTAAGAGTCGTATCATGAATGCCTCTGGGCCAGGCTCGAGTGTAAGTTGTCATGTCACCCACCCTTTCTCCCGCTCACTTATCGACTGGTTCGAACTACTAGTCGACATTGGGTGTGATCCGCCAATCGATGAAGGCAGAGGGCCCAGGATTCATGTTCAAGGGATGGGTACCAGCGTGGTCCCGTCTGCAACCGACGACAATCCTCATCTTCCTTACGTTCGAACAACTGAAGAATGTGGTAGATTGGTCGCGTGCCCGTGGTATCCCATTGTAGAACCCCAGCTCCATAATTGAATGCATGGATATTTTTCACAACTTCTTGTGTGTATACCTATCAATGTACTTACATCGGTGATGACGAACTTTTTTTATGTTATTTTGGCGGTTTAGAGACGTCGCCCGTTAACGGGAGACTCTGCCAAAGCGATTACAATTGATTTGCAGTCATGTAGGCATGCAAGCTTATAGGCACGTTTAGAGATACACGACATCACGAACGGAGCTGCAAAGAAAGGGAGAATACTGAAGGTTCTAGACCACCGTGCCTGCGTTTGACGCAATACGCGGCCACAAGTCCGCCTGTAGAAAGGTAGGTCAATGTGGGTGGGCGAAGGAAAAGAGAATCAGATACGCACGCATTCTTTCGCTACGGGTCCGGTGATGGCAGAACCTTTCATCTCACCCTTGGGGTTCACAATGACACCTGCATTATCCTAATATGATGTTAGAGCGACTGGTTTTTCGGGAATAGGGATAGATACATGCCTCGAAATAAAGGAAGAGGCCATCACGCCTCCGCCAGGCCTTGCGCTGACGGATAACGACGGCGGGCATCGCTATTCATGGGGTTGCTTCCGTCAGACGAGGAAAAAATCGCGGGAGATGGTGAAAAAGACGCACTCTTCTTGCGAAGTTCTGGCTTTCCCTTCTTCACAGAGGCTACGACCATGTCGCCGACACCAGCATCGGGAAGACGATTGAGATGTGAGCCAAAGCGGAAAGGCTCGATTACGAAAAGCGATTTTGCGCCGCTGTTGTCTGCGCAATTGAGGACTGCACCGACGGGTAGACCGAGGGTAAGTCGGAACTTGTTACCAGACGTCCCTGCGCCTGTGAACGAACGACATTAATATCGTGGGGGCATCGAGATGAGAGATGGTACACACCGCGCTTGGCCATTTTGTTGGGTCTTGTCGAGGTCTGGAAGGGTTGAGACTGGCAATGGTGGCTTTGCAGCTATATAGTTTCTCGGCAAATACCGTATTTGAACACGTATTTTGTGGTTAGATAACTGAGAAGTAATTTAAGCCAGGGTTACCAGGGACGTAAGCGAGTCATGAGACAAGGTTGAACCAAGAGCGAGTAAAGAATTGCCTGGCTTGTTAGGACTAGTAGCATATCCACTCGAGCCAGTCAGTCAATCTTCTACTCTTATTAATTAAGACTCGCTTTCTTTATCTTCTTTTTCTTTCTCCCTTCTATACTCCCTCCCACTCCCCTTTGCCCAGCTGGCTCCCTCCTAGCCCCTCCCTGTCTCTCCCTCTTCCTCAGCATCGCACTTCTAATACCCAACTCCTCTCTGTAACACGGCCCTCCCATGTCCTCTAGTGCCTCATCTTCCACACCTACACCAGGAGCAAGTACATCCAATGGCACACACCCTTTACTCACCAACAATGACGAGAAGAACAGGTATGCGATCCATCATGTCTAGTATGACATCCCGTTTACGTCTCGCAGTGTCGTTATCAAAGTGGGCATGGTGGGGGACTCTCAGATCGGAAAGACGAGCTTGATGGTCAAGTACGTTGAGGGGAGCTTCGATGAGGACTATATACAGACGCTGGGTACTTCTTTTCATTTCTTTCGACGCGCCCTTCCTGACAGTAGTCTTAAGGCGTCAACTTTATGGAGAAGACAATCTCAGTGCGGCGAACAACGATCACATTCTCCATCTGGGACCTGGGCGGGCAGCGCGAATTCGTGAACATGCTCCCACTCGTTTGCAACGATGCCGTAGCTATCCTGTTCATGTTCGACCTCTCTCGAAAGTCGACGCTCAACTCGGTGAAGGAGTGGTATCGGCAATCACGGGGATTCAACAAGGTGCGCTTATTTTTACCATATCTTGTCTTGCTTTCCTGTGGGGCAAACCCAGAGCGTCGTAGACCGCGATCCCGTTTCTCATCGGCACCAAGTTTGATACCTTTGCGACATTTCCGCGCGACGAGCAGGAGGAGATCACGAAGCAGGCCAAGCGCTTCGCCAAGGCGATGCACGCGTCTCTCATCTTTTGTTCCACATCCGCGTCCATCAACGTGCAAAAGATCTTCAAAATCGTGCTCGCCAAGGCATTTGACCTCAAGTGCGTCATTCCGGAGATCGAGGGAGTCGGCGAGCCTGTATTGCTCTACGTCGATGTGTGAGTGCACCGCCGGACGGACCGTTCATCTCGTCCCCTTGGCGCACCGCATCCGTGCGGACTGTACGATACACACACCACCAGCAATATTGTTCGGATTCGATGCCACGTCGTTTTGTGCCTGGGTTCTCTGGACCCCGCCGGTGTCGCCACCTCACGTGGCCCCGCCTGCATCGTTGTATATATCCTATTTTGTCCCCTCCTGCATTCGTCGTCGCTTCGATCCATTGTTGCTGCTGCATATCACGCTCCTCATCGGTCCATCGCTTTTATTATCACCCCACACATCGCAATTCTCGCCTCTATCCGTATCCGTATTCCCGGCCTTATATTGGTCCCGCCTTTAGTTTGTTTTACCATTTCGGGGGGACCCATACCCGCGCTCGTTTGAGTCCCCACCCCAAAGAGCGTTGTCTCAATTCGCATCTTTGCTATGCCCTATCGTGTTCTTGTTTGTAAGTGGAGGTGTATTCAAAACATCGGACCGTTGCGGACCGTTGGAGTGCCTCAGGCCACTTGAGAAATCGCTTGAGCTCAACAACGAATGGCATCTACATCTACATCGTCCCACCTTTCTTACCCTGCACCCGAAGCACCCGAGGGCTCGACATCTACCCAGCGTGCTCCCTCTCCGCCTCTGCCTGTGTTGCTCAAGAACCGTCTTTATGTCGGCAATCTCCATCCGACCGTGGATGAGTACGTCCGTGCATCCTCAGTCAAGTCGAACCACTGAATCGTCTTAGGTACACACTCATACAAGTATTTTCCAAGTTTGGCAAACTCGCACGGCTGGACTACCTCTTCCACAAGACCGGTGCACTGCGCGGAAAGCCCCGCGGATACGCTTTTGTCGAGTACACAGGCGAAAGGGTGAGTGTTCTGCCCGCCCACCCTCTCCTTCCTCCTCCATGAAATATCTTGTCTATAATAAAATGCTCAATCCGGGTCTTTTCCCCCTCCTGCACGGCGTTCGGCTCCACCTGTGCACCACCCGTGCCTTTTCCCTACCGTCCGCACGGCTCTGCTCAGACCCGGGTTCACCTCTCCGGACTGTACGAGTGAAATAATAGTGGCTCTGGATCCACTGACGCTCTGGTCCTCGCGCTTTTGCAGGACGCGGCCGTCGCGCTGGAAGCTGCAAACGGGAAGGCCCTCCGCGGGCGGCACATCACCGTCACGTACGCGCACCAGGCGCCCCTCGACGCGCACCACCCCGCGTCGCGTCGCACGCTGCCCCAGCACCAACAGCAGGACTCGGGACGCTCGACGACACTCAGCCTGCTGAAAAGCGCCCCTTCCCACGCGCGGACCAGGTGCGGTCGTCATTCCCTGCCCCATATTGCCTTGTTGTGACCACACACAGGACCGGCGATAAGATCGCGCAGATGGAGGCAAAGTTACTGCAACTCGCTCAGACACCAGCGACGACGACGGCTCAACATGCAGCGTCTGCACACCCATCGCTCCCAGCGAAGCCTGGGACTGCGCATTCGCAACCGACCGTCAAGGCGGCGGTACCTTCGGTACCTCCACCTCGTATCGAGCCCCAGTTACCACGCGCACCCGAACCCCCGTCGCCGTCACTGCCGGTGCCGGTGCCGGCTGTCCTGCGCGCAGCTCCACCTCGCAAAAGTAATGCGGTGCTCAAAGGCGTGAAGATTGTAAGGAGGAAGGACAGAGCGAGGGATGAGGGGGCAGGTGGAGAATAATATTGCGCCATTGCTCATGATTCGGTCGTGTGTCCTGCCACTTCCCGTCTACGATCAAAACAATGGATAATACAAAAAAAGTTGAAAGCCGCTTGTGTAGTTGTAGTTGAGATAACAATGGATCGACTAAAAAAAATAGCTCCCTGGCGGGGAGTCGAACCCCGCTCTCGCGCGGCCAGGGATGGTGACAGGCGCGTGTACTAATCCGATATACTACCAGGGAGTTGTTGAGTGAAGGAGATAAAGACATCTATACAATAATTTATTGTCGGGCTGCCCTGATTGTCTCGCTCCACTCTTTTTCCAACTGCCCACTGTCTGCGTCTGTATTTTTGCTTTTGTTCTCTCTTTTTTGACAATGTAACGTCCACTTCTGGCAGCTGGCATGCGTTTGCGGGAATGAATTTTGTCACTTCGGAGTCTGCCCTCCGAGCGGTTTCCCGAACGATCACATGTGTCACCTCATCTCGGGGTTCTTTCGCCTGCGCTTGCGCCTCTGTCGCGGTTCAGTTTATCACTTTGTACGCCATCTGTGTCTACTGCTTTGTTCGCCTCCGTGTGAGAGAGTGTGTTGTATGCGATTTGGGTCAACCGTGTCGTTTGCAACCATTCACTCTTTCGTTTCGTGTGTTGGTGGTCCTCAAGGGCCCATGCTCGACCATTGCGCTTTCAATGTACACCGCGAGCCATTCGCACTGTCTTTCGCCATCTTTTGCAACCGTTCACTTCTTGTTTTTTTGCTCCATGTGTTAGGGTTTTTAAGTGCTCGCGTTCGACCATTGCCCTTCTTTTCAACACGGCCTACGGCTGTCTCTCGCGCTGATGGATTACTGTCAACTGCAACGTGTCGCCGTATACGCCTTTAAGTATGGTATTTTCTGTGTCTTTCTCAGCGCCAACTGTTTCCCAGAGTCGGACCTGTTATTCGCCTGCTCTCCTTTTGTGCGGGACAGGATGTATTCTTTCTACTTCCCAACTCATGTCACCTGCGTCGTTGTAGCCTTATTTGCTGTGAGTACTTACATGGTCAATCTATGCACTAATTTCCTCTTAGATATACATGCACTACCCTCCCACCTTGCCCTATTTACTCGGTGCAATGATCCTCTATGCATTCGATTACATTGCGCGCATCGCCCGGACGCGGTATACCACGACATGGCTTACCACCGAGAGCGCGCACAACGGTGGCACAACGCTTGTTGACCGCTTGTTGACATTTCTTCCCTCGGTGCTGGGTGGTATGCGGGCCAGCGCATGCGCATCCGCGTCGTCAGCGATACGTGGTTCGGTTGGTGGGGGACCTGGCTCATTGGTCGCGCGCGACCGTTCACCATCGCCACGGCATCCAACTCTGGTGGAATGATGCTTGAGATTAAATCACTTGGCGCGTGAACGCGCAAGCTGCTACGCATGGTTGACGAAGCTGCCGACGCGCGCTCCGCGGAGAAATCTACTGATACAGAGTGTGGTGCTCGTCGTCGGTGGCAGTGGCATCTCATACGCAACTAGTGCCTTGGACGACATTCTACTTTTGCAACGTGCGCGTGATCGAGGTCGTCTGGTCTATCACAGATCCTGGTAAGCGGAAAGTTGCTGGCGCGTCCTTACAGCGGGCATCTTTCTGGGCTTAGTACTCCCACCGCACGTAACTTACGGTGTGTTTGTACGTGACTCAGAAGTACAAGCGTCCACATTAATGCCCATTTCAAAGTTTGGACCGTACTTCCATGCTAGGAGTATTAAGTTACGCGGCATTGACCTGCCTAATCCCCTCAACGACCTCAACCCTTTCCTGTACATGTCTCTGCTCTTTAGCTTCCATCTCCTCTCCGGCTGCTCCCATTATTGCCTGCAGCTCATCCGACGGCACCAGGAGATAGGGAAGGGTCATGCATTGTAGGTGTTCGATTATTAGGTTAGCGACCCTTTTAGGAATGTGACCCGACACGGAGACGGATATTGAGAAACGCGTGCAGGAACACAAATGCTCAGCAGGAGCAATAGAGAAGGGTATGAACCGGTAAAAAGTCTTTCTCGAGAGGAGGGAGTAAGTGAGCGCCTCGAAGCTCACTGAGCTGCATTTAGATGTGAGGGTTTGCGATGAGTGTGGGATGAGTCGATGAGTAGTTGTGGTCGAGTGGCGGGTAGGGAAGTGGGCGGTTCCGAGCCTAATGCAAGGGTATCCCTTGCACCATATCACCTTGCACGTTTTTCAATGCGTGCTGCGGCGTGCATCATGCGCTAGTGCTTGTTCTTCTTTCTTTTACGCGGTAGCAGCATCTGCATCAGTGATCGCCTTGTAGCTTGCTTGTGCTGCGCTCATAACCCCATCGGGGTAGAAGGTGTCTGATCACCCTCTATTGGTCCAGTCTTTCATTATCTTTGTGCCGAAGTGGCGAAGTATAAAGCAAGCGTAGATAGCGTCGAAGAGATTGTCAGGGGGGAACCAAGGACTGGCAGCGATCGGGACTGGGGAGCCAGAGACAAATTCACACCTCTGCCGACCTCAATGAGGTGTGCTGTGCATCTTTTCTGGTCAGGTGGCGCATCGTGGAGAAAAACAGGTATCACAATCACAACGGAGAGAACCAAACCTTTTGCAAAGGGGCGGAATGCATGCCACTCAAGGACCGGACCAGACAGGCCCGGAGCCGGCTAATAAGAAGCACAGCGATCATGATCAATCGCAATCGCAACTCGCCTTATCAATGTCGGTTAGAATATCTGCGGACAGAGGTGGTACTTTCTGCGACGTCTACGCGTGAGTCCTGAATGCGGCAGTAATTCGCGCTTTTTACTATGGCTTTATCTCTAGAAATTACCCCGACCCGGATAACCTACAGGAGAGGAAGGAGCTCGTTGTCAAGCTCTGTGGGTTCCTATAGAGTCCGAGTACACAGACTTTCTGATTCGTCCCAAGTATCGCAAGACCCTTCCAATTACGAAGATGCCCCGACGGAAGGCATACGGCGCGTGCTAGAGGCGGTCACTGGCGAGTCGATCCCAAGGGGTGAAAAGCTCGACATCACCAAGATCGGTGAGCTCTTGACCCATAGGACACATTTCAAACTCGAAATTGACTTTATTGTTATAAGATTACATCCGTTTATCTACCACCTGTCGCTACCAACGCACTCCTCGAACGGAAGGGCCGCAAGCACGCTCTTCTCATCACCAAAGGGTTCAAGGATCTTTTACTGATCGGAAATCAATCTCGCCCAAGGATATTTGATCTCAACATTCGCCGACCACCACCGCTGTATTCGACTGTCTTGGAAATCGACGAACGAGTCACCCTAGTAGGCTACACGAGTGACCCTCGGGCAGAAGACCATAAGGTGCTTTTTGACGAGAACGGCGCAGTCAAACGAGGCTATAGAGGGAAGGGGTGGGACGGAGAAGGAAACGCAGAAGGGCCAGGAATAGTTGTTCGTGGGATCTCAGGAGAAGCTGTGAGGATTCTCAAGCAGCCAGGTCTGTTTTTCTTGCCATAGCAAAGTGCAACCTCGCTTACCCATCCCCAAATACTAGACGAAGCTTCTATCAAGAAAGATCTGCAGAAACTCTATGACGATGGCTACCGTTCGGTTGCTGTTGTGCTCGCACACTCCTACACCTTTCCTGAACATGAGCTGCTCATCGGAAAAGTGGCTTCGGATCTAGGTTTCGAACACATATCCCTCTCGTCCCAGCTCCTGCCGATGATAAAAATGGTTCCACGTGGTGCATCTGCCACTGCCGATGCCTACCTGACACCGATTCTACGTACATACCTCGATGGCTTTTTTGCAGGTTTTGCACAGCTCCCACGCGTTGAGTTCATGAGCAGCGACGGCGGGCTCGTGGACGCTTCGGGTTTCTCAGGGTTGAAGACTGTTTTGAGCGGGCCAGCGGGCGGGGTAGTCGGGTATGCGCGCACGAGCTGGGATGAGAAGCGCAAGACGCCGATCATAGGGTCAGTGTTTTCTTTTTTCGAGTGGCCTTGCCTGATTGAGAGCATATCAGACTCGACGTAGGTGGTACATCTACGGATGTGTCACGCTTCTCGGGCCGCTACGAGATCGTCTACGAGACAACCACCGCCGGCGTCACGATCCAGTCACCACAGCTTGATATCAACACTGTCGCTGCTGGCGGTGGCTCGTGTCTCACCTTCCGCAACGGTTTGTTCCTGGCTGGTCCCGAAAGTGCAGGAGCAGAACCCGGTCCAACCTGCTACCGGTGAGTGGACTGTCCGCATGTAGCTGGTTGTTGGAGCCTAGGGCCGACGACACGATATCAGAAAGGGTGGCCCTTTAGCGGTGACTGACGCCAACCTGCTCCTCGGGCGGCTCATCCCGGAATATTTTCCGAAGATTTTCGGCAAGTCCGAAAAAGAGCCTCTGGACACGGATGCATCCCGCCGGGAGTTCGAAAAGCTCGCGAGAGAGATCAACGACAATTCCACCAATGAGTTCAGTCTGGACGAGATCGTTTATGGGTGCGCAATTTTTGCGACGCCCTGGGCAGCCATCATCGCTGAATGTAGACACTAGGTTCATCAAGGTCGCCAACGAGACGATGTGCCGTCCTATACGCGCACTGACCGAGGCAAAGGGATATGCGACTTCTTCACACATGTGAGAGGGCCTGCTATCATACCCTGTGGGACGAGTGCCTAATCCTAGAAATGCCTAGTCTGGCCAGCTTTGGCGGTGCGGGTGGACAGCACGCCTGCGAGATTGCTTCGTTGCTAGGCATTAAAACCGTCTTGATCCACCGATACAGTTCGATCCTATCTGCTTATGGGCTCGCATTGGCAGATCGGTACGTCACTCACTGTCTTGCTCTAATCCACGCACATCAAAAACCTCACATTTCTTCAGGGTGTGCGAGATCCAGGAACCCGCGTCAACTTTTTATACCCCAGAGAACGTCCCGGCGCTCTCTTCTCGCTTGGACGCGCTCGCTGACGCAGCGCTGAAAGAGTTGGGGAAGCAGGGCTTTCCCGCAGAGCGCATCCGGGTCGAACGCATGCTCAACATGCGGTTTGACGGCACGGATACCGCGCTCATGGTCCTCCCTGAGGCTGGCGAAAGCGAGGGCGACTACCTAGGTGCTTTCCACCGGGCTTATAGAGCTGAGTTTGGTTTCCTGTTGGACGAGGCTCGTGTCGTCGTGGACGACATCAAGGTCCGCGGGGTCGGCACGACCTCGGATGACTCTGGACCGTCGGTGTTTGACGAACTCGAGCATCTGCAAACGAGTCAAGTGAGGCCCAGCAACGCGTCCATGCGATATTCGGTCTATTTTGACAAAGTCGGTCGAGTCGACGATACGCCAGTCTTTGAACTTGGCAGCTTGGTAGTTGGGGACACCATAGACGGGCCCGCGGTTGTGATTGATGATACACAGACGATCGTGATCGTTCCAGGTGCGAGGGCTGTAATAGCGAGTAGACACTTGGTCATTACGCTATGAGAGGCACACTAAACATGAGGCTGCATGAAGTAATAAACGAATCACAAAAGGCCCGAAATGTCAATGTCACTGAAGTCACCCAGTACCAGTAGGTTATAAGTTACAACATCCGAGATTTTCCTTCTACGAAAAACAACAGCTCTGTGCACGAGAAGAGCATACGGTAAAGAGAGATAATTTAGACAGAGTGGAAGGGTGCGCCGACCAGGATCGAACCCGGCTTCTGGCCCTACCCTGGGCGCAAAACTAACACCGATACACTATTGAGCACTTGTTCTTGGCACGGGGCCTATACTACAACACCTCGTCGTACACTGGAACTGACACCAGGACCATGGTTCAACTTTCAGCCCTCGGCCCAAATCTTGACGCATATAGATATCATCTGGTGTGTGTGTGTGTGTGTGTGTGTGTGTGTGTGTGTGCGGCCAAAGACGGGGAGAAAACTCATACCCGCTGCCTAAAACTTACACCTCCTGCTCGTACGTGTCCTCCCAACCACCGTAATCGTCGCCCTTGTCGCTTCCGTCAGCGTCGTCGGCATCGTCGAGATCTGGCTGCAGATCGACGACGTCAATCAAGCGCCGCGGTAGCGCGTGGCTACCGACGCGTCCTCCGCCCTCCTCAACGACGACGTTCTGGTCCTCGTCCTTTTCGTCGAGGGTATACAGCAGGTCCTCGTCCTTCTCGTCCGTGAATAGATCCTTGAGCGCGTCGTAATTGATACGCTTGCTGTAGCGCGCGTTCTGTTTGAGCAGCGTGCGCACGGACTCGGCTGCCGTGCTTCCGTGGGGAGTGGACGCGTCGCGAGGCTTCATTGCGGGCTTTCGGCGCTGCAATCGTCGTCACGCAGTCAGCTTGGAGGGAAAGGGCACGCAAATAAAATTAACCTTCTTGTGCTTGGATGACGTTGCGCCCGGCTCGCGTTGTTCCCCCTTGGCTGTTCAACGACAGTCAGACCAACCAGACCAAATGGCAGTGCTGACAGCAGAATTACCTGCAATCGCCTCGAGGTACTCCCGGTTCATCTCGACCCAAACCCGCTCCTTTATCCGCACCTCTTCCTCGCCCAAGAGGAGCTGGTCGAGTTCCTCTTCATCTAGCCCGGTCAGTTCGTCCACCGGCTGGATGCCCGCCACGCGTCGCTCATTGACTTCGTCTAGTGCGGCGCTGAGCTGCGCGCCTTGCTCATTGAGTAAGTACTCCGCGACTTCCTCAGTGAGAACGTTGTTGACTTCGGCTTCGAGCGGTGACACGACGGCTTCAGCCAAACCACAAGGGTCTGCAAGGCGCGAAGACGACACGGCGACCAAATCGCCGGGCTGCTCCATGAGAAGCGCAGGACCACTTTGGTAATTGGGGAGTTCAAGTTCCTCGCCCGGCTCTGGTAAGAAGAGAGGCTCAGGTTGAGATGTGCCGGCGAGGATTCCCGAGTTCAGGAGCTCCGGGTCGAGGTGTGGTGCTTGGTTGTTGGGGATGGTGTGGTCGCCGACGTCGACATCTCCCTCTTCGTCACTCTCGCCGATGCGCCGGCGTTTGCGTTTGCGCTTGTCTGCCTTGCTCTGCCTTTTTCGCATCTTTCCCATCTGTCCAGATGTCTCTTCTGCTTCCGGTTCCCTGCCCTCGCGCTCTTTGTCCTTGCCCTTGATAAACGCGGGTGGGTCCATCTCTTCCTCCAGCCATACGGTACGAAAGTCCGCCAGAGTGAGAGCGCCGCTTGGCGTCTCTTTGAACTCCTTCAAGCGCTTGCGCAACGTCGTATCTGCAATTTTGACGACTTGCACGATCTCCTCCACCGAGCGCCGGAAGTTGTTCATGCGGGCGGCGAGAAGAAGACACGCGCCGCAGATGCCCGCGGGCCGGCGTCCCTTGGTCATCCAGTCGCGGTCGAAGCGTTGGACAAGACGAATGGCGTCCGTTGCGACTTTGTGCGTTTCGTCACCAAACTCTAGCAGCGCTGCGAAACGAGAGATGTAATGGGACGGATCTACCAGGGGCAAACGGAGATTGAGCGTCTGCACAAGCTGTAGGTAGGTATGTCCAAGCTCAAAGACGTTAACCTAGAGAGGACGAGTCAACCCAAAACATAGTGGAAGGGGAGGTTCTACCTGGAGAAGGTCGGAGAAATCGATGAGCATATAGTTGCGCGTTTCTTTTTGTCGACACGCGACGTAGAGACAGACTGCTACTACGTTGAGACTTTTGCGCCCTTTCGTGAATTTGTGTTCTACCGCGAGGGTGTACAGACGCGTCGCGGCGAGGGAGACGACGTCAGAGAGTCGCAAGTTAGAGGCGATGCTCTGGATCTTGCGGTTCGCTAACGATAGAGATTAGCAGGCACTAGGCTTTATGAATGTGTGACTCACCGTTGGCAATAGTTTGCTCCCTAGACTCCGCGTTTCCTCTATTTCCGAAAGGACCCCCCATGCGCGCGTGGGCTGCGAATACTTAGCGTCAGCGCACACGCGAAAACGCTATGCCGAGGGCTCACTTGCGCCTTGCCCAACGTATGATCCCTGCACCATGGCAGCGCCGGCCGCAGTCTCGCCGAAGGAGACCTCATTCACGATGGTATTCTCTTCGACAACAGTGCCGCATTGTACACAGAAGCCGTTGCCAGCCGCGGCATCGTATTCAATTACAGTACCCCCGCAGTCAGTACATACGACCTGATGCTAGGTCAGCGAGAGCTGTGAAGGAAGATGTGTCCCACCATTGTTCCTTTCCTTGAAGTGATAATCTAAGAGCGAAACTTCCCACGCGGTAATATTGATATTACAACAATATGATGTACTTCATACAATGATCGATCACATTGTCTACCCGACAGTCCGTCAAATCCATCAACAACTCAGACATTGCTCGTGTTGCGCTGTCCAAATCCGTTCTCTGGTTGAGCAAATGCATACTGGGCCCCGTAGTTGTACGTCGTCGCCATCGGAGGCGCACTCGCGGCCAATTGAGCAGGCGGCGGAATGTCCGCTGCCTCTTCCTCCTGCAGCTGGCCAACGTACTCAGAGACGATGACGCAACCCCCTGATCGACTAAGTATCAACGAACGCGTTCGCAAACCAGGGAGGGGAAAACATACAAAGTTCAATCAACCAGAAGAAGATGTAAAGACCGATTATAACTCCACGGCCGGTGTCAAACGCCTTCTTACAATCGTCTTGCTTGCTTTGGCTAGTGCTACCGTTGACACAGTTGTTCACGTCATCGGTGCCGACCTTGTGGAATAGCGTATATATAAAGTATGCGCCGGTTGCGATGCTGAAACCCAAATGATACCACACCATCGTGCTATACAGAGAGACAAAACTCTGGCGTTTGGTGATAGTTCCAATCAACCTGATTGCCCGGTTCAGCCTCAAGGAGCACAAGCGCAGAGATGACGAACCCAAAGAGAGATATGATGGCAAGAATTGTATATGAAAGCGAAGTGATCACGACGGAAATTTCCTGGTTCTTGGTCAGATGTGCTTGATCTATGAGGAACGGTGAGATCATGTTTCTGAGGGATAGGTTGCCACGGACCTTTGTGCGTAACGGTATACCACCCGACACCAGCGATGATGGAACCGCCAACGAGGCCCAATAAGCTCATGATGAAGACGCCGAAGCGCACGGGGATGCAGCAACAGAACTTTCGCGAAGGAACGTAACCCATAGTAGCGATGTAAAGTTAGTGGATTGAGAAAACAAAAGAAAAGGGCGTCGGGTATTGAGTACAACGAAAGACGGGTGGAAAGGGAGGCACAGCCTAGGGGGAACAAGCGACAGCTCGTGTGGTTTATATAGTCACATTGGGTCGTTTGATGGCCGGTTTGCCAACTGAGTCCCAAGCTCTGACTGATCCGCGTAGCTGTGGTGCACCGGGTGCAGTGGCAGTGGTCAGAATCACCCACGCATGATCTCGCTTGCGTTGCCTCTTCTTCTCTCTTGGGTTTTCATCCATCTCATTCACCGTTTCTATAAACCTCCCAACAAATCTAGAGGTATTCTACCGACTTCTTTGACTAACCGGAGGCGAAACACGACGACCGTCACCCTCAAAACAGTGTACCTTCGTATAGAGAGCACCGCATTCAACTTTCATCATGATGTTTTATCTCATTGGCTCACCCGAAACACCACTGCTCGCTTGTACACTGCTCTACGCGTGGCGTTCGACGTGGGGATCGTGACCTCCCTGTTAGGCATGGTCGTGGCTTTGGCGCTGCTGTCCTGGACATTTATACTCCTTGCACGAAGACTTGTGGCCGGTTTGGCCCCTCCGTCTCCGGATATGCATGCCCATGTAAAGCGGGCATATCAGAGCGACTACGCACCCCCTACACCACCCGCACGTGCACCCGCAGACATACCTGTACAATTGTTGGTACGCGCTAATCACACATCTGCTTTCATGTCCACTCACAAACGCAGATCCCCGGAGTCACTCTCCCGCTTTCCCATCTTCCCATGTTAATTGGCGCACTATTCTTCTCGCAAGCCATACACGAAGCAGGGCATGCAGTTTGTGCCGCACTGTCCGTCGTCTTACTCCCCGGCCCAGCCCACTGCTGACGGTGCCTTCAACAGCGACGGCGTACCTCTGCAGAGTCTCGGTGCGTCCTTGACATTCGTGCTGCCTGCGGCTTTCGTCGCGTTTCCTTCCCATACCGTCGCCGCGCTGTCCCCACACGTCCGCGCACGTATCGCTGCGGCTGGCCCGCTCCTCAGCGCCTTGCTCGGCCTCGCCCTCATGCTCCCACTTGGACGCGTGTTTCTCCTCGCAGGCTATTCAGACGTCTCCGTAGAAGGTTTGATGGTGGCGTCCGTTGCGCCTGATTCGCCGTTGGCGTCCCATCTACCTCTCGGTGCGCTCCTCACCGCGCTCGATGACTTTCCGCTCGCCGACGCCAAAGAGGACCCATGGCGTGGATATCTGACCACCTCGCACCCACCGGACTTTAAAGAACCGGCCTGGTGTGTAGATACGAAATGGTTCCTCAGTGGGAGGCCCTCTCACGGTCTCGTCGTTTCACGCTAACGATTTGTGTCACATAGGTCACCCGCGTGGTTGCTGCACAGCTCCGCCACCCGGACCTGGTTCTGAAGCGTGCCTTGTGCCACTCACAGACGAAGAAACCTCACGTTGTGCCAATGCGTCGGAACTCCTCGTACCCACAACCCATGTCGTTACGCGTTGTGAAGGGCCGTGCACGAATGGACAGATGTGTGTGCGTCTCCGTGGGGGCGAAGAATTCTTGCGCATTAGTGTACAGTCTGACGATCCCAAAAATCCGACGCGCGTTGTATTGTGGCGAGGGGCACGCGACGGGATCTACCAGGGTGGTACGATCCTCTTGGCTTGGGCAGTCTGTTTTGTGCTAATTGCGATCAAGTCGACGTTACCCGATGGCGACCGAGGTCATCGTTCCTTCCTCTTTGGTTCCCGAATCTTGCTGCCGAGATCATGCAGTGCGTCACTATGGCTGTTCGCATCACGCTACTAAAGCCGTGCCGACAGATACATTCAGACCTTAACGATATCCTTATTTTTCCTCAATGTGCTCCCGCTTCCGCAACTAGACGGTGGCATATTACTAGACGCCGTACTCCGACATCTCGAGAATAAAAGCCCTGTCGAGATAGATGTCGAAATGGGGGTAAGAGAGAGGGGTGCGCCTTCGCAGAGACTACGAGGGGGGCTTCCGAGCAGACTTCTGCGGGTTCTAACGACAGGACTACTTGGTGGGTGTGGGTTGTTGGCGGCGTGTGATGTCATATTGAGAAAATACATGCGTTCGTTTGGATGAAATATGAGGGAAACATAGCTTATGCGCATGTGCATCGTTTTCTGATTAGCGTCTGACGTGAACAGCTCCCATCGTCGAACCCGGCACCGGGACCACCATGGAGTACAACAAGAAGGGTCTACTTCTTCTTGGGTTGCTTCTTCACCTCCTCAATGTTAAGTCCTTTGGTACACCGGTCATATCAGAATATGTGCAATCAGCGCAAAGAGAGTCTCACCAGGTGGAAGACTCTGCTTGAGTTTTTCTGCTTTCTCTGGATCGTCGATCGCGAGGGTGTAAAGATACCGTGAGCATCTAATCTTAAACTTTGTGCGCTCCTTTCCCCCAGGGGTCGCGGGTGCAATCTTTTTGATGCGCGCCGCTGCGAACATGGCTGTTATGGTAGAGTGCGAGTAAGAAAGACATAAGTGACGCACAGCGGGCGTCCTTCCGCCGTGCGATGTCGATAAATTGCTTGATATCGCGAATCTCCTTGGGCTAGAAAGTATGCGTGAGGTACAGAGAGGCGTAGAGCATGACAATGGAAGATACCATGGCGTGGAGTGGGGGTGTGTCTTGACAAGAGGATATTTGAACGTGGGAACTTACCTCAACAGTGGTGGCTGAATAGCTGTATAGCTGCTTCCGGGGAATGCCGGGTATCTCGCTGTACAACGAATGTTCCGGACCGGTCATTCTTGTGGAAACCAAATCACTGGGTGAAGTGATTGATCATTCGGTAACAAAGTGCCATCAGAGTCGTGTGCTGCTACATACTGCCACTGACATTATATCTGGTGTGCTTGGTCCTTACGCTAGAATTAGAATCCGGCCCATCGGAAGGTCCCAGATCCCAGTGTCCCCACAAATTATTATGTGGAAATATTTTGTGACCGATAAGAGGGTTTTCACCAAACCAAGGTCGCGTAATTAGTGCGGATCAGAGAGCACCTGACCATGTGAGCAGAGCTCTGCTCAACTAGCGCGCTCTTAGTTTCGACGTGAATTCGTGAATGTAGGGTCACCTCACTCGCGAACTAGTCACTGCCACTTCTTCGTTACCCTCGTTTCGGTATACTGACGCAATCCCGCGACGTGCTTTCGCCCTTGGGTTCGAGTGGCAGTCTCTCTGAGCTTCCTTCGCATTAGCGATAAACGCTTCTATCATGTCTACACCACGAATATCTCAAAACGCGGAAGCTGCGCGTGTTGCCGCTCTTCAGGCAGAGTTCAATGAGAAGAAATGGGTCTGGGTCCCCGATGAAAGGGATGGGTATCTTGCAGGATGGGTCGCAAAGGAAGAAGATGAAGTGGGCGAGGTGGTAATGGCAGCAGGTGGAGACGTACGTCTTGTAATGCTCTTGTGTAATCCGCCTATTTTATTTATCATTCCTGTGAACAGATCCGCAGGCTGCCAGTTGTACGCACTTTCCAAGATGAACCCTCCAAAATTTGATCGGGTCGAGGACATAGCAGACTTGACTTTCTTGAATGAGGCTAGTGTCGTGCATAATTTGCGTCTAAGATATGGATCCGGTGCAATATATGTGTGTCCAATATCCACTACCCTATCCCCTCTGATTCTGACCCTGTCACAGACCTACTCTGGTTTATTCCTCGTCGCCATCAACCCTTACCAGAGTCTTCCACTATACTCTGACTCCATAATACAGCAGTACCGTTCTCGACGGCGTGACGAGAATCCCCCACATATCTTTGCAATTGCAGAGCGTGCCTGGGTAAACATGGGAGAAGAACGCGAAAATCAAAGCATCCTAATTACAGGCGAGTCTGGAGCCGGAAAAACGGAGAGCACCAAAAAGGTCATCCAATACCTCGCTGCAATCGCCGCGGACGCGCATTCACATACCCCATCTCCTTCTCATTCCCACACCCAGTCCCTTTCATCGTCATCCTCTTTCGGCGCCATCATGCCATCTACTGGTCTGCCAGGAAGGAATTCCATTCTTAGGCATAAACCTCATCAGTCCATGTCTGTCACCAATACGGGTACGCAGACGAGCTCAAAGGGCCGACTTGGTCTGCTGGAGCGCCAAATCCTCCAGGCCAACCCTATTCTCGAAGCATTCGGCAATGCGCAAACGCAGAGAAACAATAACTCGAGTCGTTTCGGCAAATTCGTGCGCATAAGCTTTGCTCCAGACGGGAGCATCGCTGGCGCGAATATTGACTGGTATCTCCTTGAAAAAAGTAGGGTCATTGTGCGTGCTGCTGCGGAGCGAAATTTCCATGTATTCTATCAGCTGCTAGAAGGCGGTAGCGCACTGAAGGGTGAGTCTGCCCGCATCTTGAACGAATCAGACGATCAGACTCTTTCCCGACCCAGAAACTCTACTACTTGAAGGTAATGCGTCCAATTACGAGTGCCTCAACAAGAGCCGAAGAGAAGTCGACGGCATCGACGATCTAGAGGAGTGGAGCCTGCTCAAGGCAAGTCTTAGCTTAGGCAGGGGGG
Organism: Lactarius vividus; assembly: GCA_021527035.1. NCBI lineage: Eukaryota > Fungi > Basidiomycota > Agaricomycetes > Russulales > Russulaceae > Lactarius > Lactarius vividus. Next base: position 343,397 of record JAKELG010000020.1, on the reverse strand, counting down.
TTCCAAGTCTGAACATGTTTCTTGTAGAACGCGCTTGAAGTGGTTGGCTTCTCGGCCGCGGAGCAACTTGACCTCTTCCGCATCGTAGCTGCGGTTCTCCACCTTGGGAACATCGCGATCGCGGCTACTCGTGCGGATGACGCACTGATGCCCGACCCTTCCCAAGCGGAGCGTGCTTGCCATATTCTGGGTATACCTGTGGCCGAATTCACGAGGGCAGTGCTACGCCCGCGCGTCCTCGCTGGACGGGAATGGGTCACGCAGGCCCGTACAAAGCAACAGGCGTTGGACGAGCTCGGTTCGTTGTCAAAGACACTGTACGAAAAGTCCTTCGGCGCCCTTGTCGACCGTATCAACCGGGCGCTAGACCGACCAACATCCAAGTCGACCTTTATTGGCGTGCTTGATATTGCAGGTTTTGAGATATTCGAAGTTAATGCCTACGAGCAGCTCTTGATCAACTACACAAACGAGAAGCTCCAACAATTCTTCAACCACCACATGTTTGTGCTAGAACAAGAAGAGTATGCCCGAGAGGGGATCGAATGGGACTACGTCAACTTTGGGCTCGACTTACAGCCGACCATTGATCTCATCGAAGGCAGCGGCAGTGTCATCGGTGTACTTAGCTTGCTAGACGAGGAGTGCATCATGCCTCGTGCGACAGATCTTACCTTCACAAGCAAACTGCATCAGCTCTGGAGTGGCGACTTGCATGGCGAAGAGCCTCATCCCGGTCGTGACAAGTACGAGCCTTCGAGATTCGAACAGGGCTTTCTCGTGCACCATTACGCAGGGAAAGTCGAGTACCATACCGATGGGTGGCTCGAGAAGAATAAGGATCCGTTGAACGATAATCTTATCCGCGTACTTACCGCCTCGTCGGAACCGTATGTCGCCTCCCTCTTTTCCGAATTCGCCGACCCACCACCTCATTTCACCATCTCAACTGGCGTTCCAAATGCACACACTATCGGGAAAAAACGAACAATAAAGAAAGGCGCGTTCCGCACCGTTGGTCAAAGGCATAAAGAACAGCTGCAAAGTCTGATGGCTCAACTTTATGCTACTCAGCCCCATTTCGTGCGTTGCATCGTTCCCAACGCAAACAAGAAACCGGGCCGCGTAGATGTTCCTCTCGTCCTTGATCAGTTGCGTTGCAATGGTGTCCTCGAAGGCATTCGCATTGCGCGCCTCGGTTACCCAAATAGATTGCCTTTCATCGAATTCCGTCAGCGCTACGAGATACTCACCCCAGGTATCATCCCACGTGGGTACATGGACGGGCGCAAGGCATCCCTTCGCATGGTCGATGCGCTTGACCTCGACAAGTCGCTCTTCCGCATTGGCACCTCCAAGATTTTTTTCAAGGCAGGCGTGCTCGCCGAACTAGAGGAACGCCGGGATGCGACTTTGTACGACATCTTTTCGAGGTTGCAGGCGCGCGCCCGGATGTTCTCCGCCCGACGACAAATGAAAAAGGTTCTAAATCGCGCAGTGGCAATCCGTACCATTCAAAAGAATGCACGCATTTATGCCGAGCTTCGTGAGTGGCCCTGGTGGCAACTGTATACGAAGGTTTTTATACCCCCTTCTCTCCTTTGGATGGCGCTTCACACTGATTCATGTAGGTTCGCCCGTTACTCGCCGCCACGCGCAGTGATGCCGAACTCCACAAGAAGGAAGCTGAGCTCCTCCTGATCAAGGAACGCGCCGAACGGGACGCGAAGGAGAAGGAAGCCTTGGAAAGCCTTAAGATGCGCCTCGAAGCTGAAAAGCGAAAGGCTGAGGACGCCTTGGCGGCCGAGCGCAACCTCGGAATCGACAAGGACTCGTTGCTAGAGCGGAGTAAGCGACGGGAACTTGAACTCGAAGAGGAGGTAGCTGCGCTTCAAGGCGACCTTGATACTCTCGACTCGCAGCTAGATCGCGCTCTCAAGATACAGAAAGAGAGCGAAGACAAGCACGAGGCCCTTCGCCAAGCGTTTGACGAAGCGGCTGAGCATCTCGTCCATCTTGAGAGCGAACAACAGGACTGGGCGAGCCGAGAAGAGGAGCTGTTGAAACGACTGGCTTCTACCGACCAGGATCAAGAAGAACTTCGCCGTGAACGCGGTGAGTTGGAACAAGAGGCAAGCGAGCTACGGCGACAACTATCACAGCGCGAGGAGGACCTTTCTCGAGTCAAGGAGCGAATGGAAACTGCCATCTCCGAACTAGATGGGAAACTCAGTTCTGAGGTCCAAGCGCAGTGCGTTTTTTCACGAACGCCGTCGTCACTCTCATATCATATTTTCTCGATCGTGTAGTGAACTCGCAAAAGATCGTACGAACACGCTCGAACACGATGTCCGTCAGGCCAGAACACAGCTAGCCGAGCTCTCACGCACCGCGTCCGATTACTCTGACATGATCAAGAAAAAGGACGCCGATATTGCCCGGCTTACTACTGAGCTGGAGGCGTCCAAGTCAGACCGAGGCCGTCTCTCTAAGGAAATTCTCGAGTGTCGAGGACGGATCGATGCTCTCACTGCCGAGATAGCCTCCCAACGAGACAGTGAGGCCCGCCACACTGCCGTGCAAGAGAAGCTTCAAGATGAGCTGGACAAGCTCCGGTCGTTGATAGAAACTAAGACGAGCGAAGAGAGCCGTCGGAACGAGGTCGAGAAACAGAAGGATGCAGAGCTACGGGATCTTCGACTACAAGCCAGTCAGCTGCAACAGGAGCTCAGCGAAGCACGTCGAACGGCCATAGAGGTTGAGAACAAGCTCAAAGTCGATTTAGAGACCTCTGTGCGGGAACACACTTCGTTGTTGCAGAGCCATCGTTCTTTATCAGATCGCTTGCAAGCTAACGACCAGAAGCTCAAACAAACCGAGGTGTCCCTGGCCGACGCATCGAAAATCAAGAGGTCTCAAGAATCGGAGTTGCAGGAGCTCCGGACTCGCCGGATTGACTTGGACGGACAGTTAGCTGAGCTTCAGAAAGCGAAAGAGGTAATATCGTGTACTTCCCTAAGCAGATGCCATTATACTCAAAGGCTGCTCTTTCTAGAGTCTGGAACGCCAACTCCATGCGGCGCAGAGCAAATACCAGGATTTCGAAGACGCAACGCTACAACTTGAACGGGAAAAGAACGCACAAGACCGTCAAGTAGATGCGTTGAAACAACAACTTCACGCAGAGACAACTAAGTACGCTCAACTGGAGAAAGTCGCTTCGAAGCAGAAGGCAGAGCTCGCTCGACTACAAGACAAGAACGCCAACTTTGACCGCGAGATAGACAAACTTCTTACGGATCTGAAAAACCGTGAATGGGAAGTTAAGCAGCTGGAATCTCGCCAGGACAAGACTATCGTCGAGCATGTACATGTTTTGGAAGAGGCGAAACGCGTCACCGATCGCCAACTTGCAGACGCACAGAAGGAGCTTGAGAGCCAAGCCACTTACATCCGATCTCTTGAAAAGGCAAAGGCGAGGCTAACCAGCGAGGCCGAAGATCTTGCCCGTGCGACAGCGAAGGAGCACACAGAGCATCGTTCGAAGGAGAAGGCGGCCCGTGCCCAAGAGGCCCTGGCGAAGAAAGCCGTACTCGAGGCTGAGCTCGAGCGCAAGAATCGGCAGGTCTCAGAGGCTAATGTCCGCCGACTGCAGGAAGACCTCCAAGCAACGCAGGCCCAAGTCGCGGAAGTCACCCAACAGTTCCTCTCCATGCAACGATCCAAGGACGAGTTGGAAGCTGAGCTTGCGCGCCTGGCTGACGAGGCTGACGGGAGCGAGTCACTGGCGAAGATACAACGTCAATACCAAGCGCGCGTCACCCAGTTGGAAACGCAACTGGAAGAAGCGCAGGTGACCTCGAACACGGTGACGCGGATACAGGACCGCATTGACCGGCAACATGCCGAAATTCGACGGATGATCCTGTCGGATGGCCCAAAAGACGAATTCCGAGACGCTATTCTCCGCGAGCTGCTGTCTGCTGAGCAGGCGAGCCAGGAGTTGTTGCCACAGAATCGCGGAAAATCGGGTGTACGGACGTTGGCGAATGTTCAGCCCGCAAAGCGAACGTCTCTTGTCACGAATGGCGCAGTACGACCCCGATCCGAGTCGAGTATCCAGGCAGAAGTAGAAGAAAGCCGGCGCTTAATCCAGGAACTTAGCCAGATCAAGGCGCAACTACAACGCGAACTCGCAGATGTGAAGGAGCGCCTCCAAGCTGAAATCACGGCGAAGAACGAAGAAGCCAGTACGTCTCCTCGTTATTTGAATGCACCAATGTGACCTATGTCTCCTTTCCTTTACAGCTCAAAGACGCGAGGTACTGGCGCACTTGAGTGAACTACAAGTCTCCTCGATATCTTCTTCTGCTGCAGAGTCAGAGCTACGTGAGGCTGTGGAGGCATTCCGAGCCAAGGCTGACGCGTACCGCGCCAAGCTTGAAGCTGCCGAGATCGAAAAACTCAAGGTCTCTCGTGCAGAAGTCCAATGTGGGTTGCCAATTTTCCCTTAAAAACACTCGTTTTGTTGAATGCACTGCCTAGCACGAAAGTCGATTGCGGATGCGAACAAAGCCCAGAAAGCCCTTGTTGCCGAAAGGGACGCCGTGGTAAATAGGTTGCAGTTTGCTGAGGCAAAAATACAGGAGCTCGAAACCAGGCTTGAGGACGAGAGTCGCGAATCTTCGGACATGGGTGTCCTTCGGCAAAGGATCTCGAAAGAGATGGACGACGAGCGTAAGCAGTACCAGAAGGACTTGGCTGAACGTGATTTCACTGCGGATCAGACTCGTAAAAAGTACCAAGGTACAGTGACATTTTTATTATATACCCAGGCTACGAAACTAACAGACCATTGCGCGCACAGCTGAGCTTGCGCAACTGAGCGAAGGTCAGGGCTTTGCCCGTCTCACACGCCAGCGTGCATTGAGCTTATTTGGTATTTAGCAGAGTTACAAAGCCAACGAGAGAGTATCAGCAAACTTCGTGAAGAGTTGCGTAAAGCGCGCTCAGATCACGATGAACTCTCACTGCGCTACGACGACGAAGTTTATAACGGTGCGGGCTGGAAGAAGGAGCGCGAACGGCTGGAGACTAAGATCACCGACCTCTCGAAGGCCTATGACTCGTCAGTGGCCGCCCAGGCCGAACAGCAATCACAAATCGTCGCGTTGCACTCGCAAGTGCGCGAGCTTCGTAGCGTACTCAACGACGCCGAAGCGGATCGTGCTCTGCTGCAGAAGGCGAGGCGCGGGCTACAAGCGGAACTCGAGACCATCAAGATGGACGCAGTCGACCCCACCAGGATAAACTCGGACCGCGAGCTCCAGACTCTGCACCTAAAAAATCAAGATTTAGAGCGCGCGCTAGAAGAAAGAGCTGACAGAGTGGAGATGGCGTACGAGCGCATGAAGAAGGCAGAACTCCATGCGCAAGATTGCCAAATAGAACTCGGCAAAGTGCGGGTTGAGAACTCCGAGCTGGATAAGCTCAATGTAGGTCGCACTCATGCAAAAGTCGCCAACAGTCGATCTAATTTTTGATTTGATGGACAGGCCAATCTTGAGAAGCAGATCAAGGAGCTAAATCTGCGCATCGTTGACCTAGAGACAAAGTCGTACTCGAGAAACCCGCGGTCTTCCTCAGCTGCCACCATTCGCCGCCTAGAATCTCAAGTGGAAGAACTGACAAACCAACTAGGTCAAGTGACGAAGGAACACCGCCGTGCTTCCCTTTCGAATGATCGAGATTTCAAGCTACATCAGGAAAGTGAGCGACAGAAAGCAAGGCTGGAGGAAGAGATACACTTATACGAAGCGAAGGTCGAAGCCATGCGAGCGCAGATGAACGTTATGGTGAGCACCACTCTCGCAGAAGAAGGTTTAAGTTCCTGAATGATTGATGTCGGAACGTTAGCAAAAGGACGAGAGCGACCTACAACGAGATAAACGCCGCGCAGAACGTGAGGTCACGGATCTCAGGCAGAAATCTCTAAAGTAAAGTTTTCTTATTTATGGGTATGTCGGCTATTAATGTACCTTTGATCCAGTCTGGAGCGTCAAGTCGAGAGATTGCGCGCCCGCTTGGAAAGGCCGTCTTCACAGCTGGATCGTGGGTCGCCCTCCAATTCGCCACGAAAGACATGAGTTGTATATCGACATGACGGACGTGTGACATTGATCTCTTACGAAATACCCAACACCCTTCTATTGTTTGTAACTCCTACACCCTAACTGTATACTGCTACATTGAATTATGTGACTTGGAACGTTCGGAAGCAAAGCGCCATACAGTGGGTCCTGTGTGGTCATGCCGGGGAACGGGAATGATCATTACAAGTCGGGAATACTCGAATTCAGGCTCGATGCCCATTATGCCGACTGTCCTGATCCGGATCTCCTTGCTAACCGGGGCTTGCTCGGCCTTGCTTGCTGCACTTTGACAATCACGGTGAGTAATCTGGATCTCAGGCACATGGCCAACTGCCGTAGTATGATGGAAAGTGAAATAGCGTCAATCAGTTCCTAAAAATATTCTCATGGTGCGAAAGCCAAGAAAATGTTCTTGTACACGTTGTAGATATAAGTTAGTTGGAAGTACAGCCAGCGCGTAAGGCTAGAGCTGGGGGAAAGAGTGATATAGCCATGATACCGCAATGTGTTTGGTATGATCCCTTCTCCATAATGTATCGTGACTAGAACTGATAGATGCAGCGATACCCTCTAGCAGGGACCGTAGATTTTATGCCTCACAATAGGGCTTCTGGACCTGTCAACAACATATCAGCGGGTAAAGCATACCTCACGTAACTTGGGACACTTGCCTGGGCAATGACCTTTTCCACCTCCTGCGCCAATGCAGCACTAAATTTCTTCAAAGCGGCCTTCCCTTCTTCTTGACAATCCGGACAAACCCCCGTCTCCTCATTGAAGCGTTCAAGTAGTTCGGTCGAAGTGACAGTGCTACCACGCGGGCGGTCTTCGAGTAACAGCAGTGCTCTGCGGAGGTAACTAGTCCACCAATGCGGGACCCAGAGACTTCGAGGATGAGCCGATACAAAGTAGAAGTGAAATTGGGCGCGGCACGACGAGGACGTCGTTGGCGCGGGAGGGAACGACGATGACAGGGAGTTGAACCACATTAGTTGTGGCTCAATAGTTGCCCGACGAATGCATTCACGGCGATACTGCAACAAGCGATGGTATTGTGGCCCTGTGATATCCTTCAGAGCTGATTTGTCTGACAGGTCCGTTAGTGGGAGGCTGAGCATCTGCTTTGCTGCCTCATTCGCAACATCCCCGAGCCCATATCGACTGGCGAGCGCAAAAACGGAAAACGGTCGTGACTCTGCAGCTCGACAAAGCGCATGCTTGATCGTTTCATCGAAGGCTTCGATCATATACTTGCGGCGCGCTTCTAGGAACCGACGAATGTCTTCGATATTACTCAGATCGGGGTTTTCAACGGGATAGCAGAGGCGGAGGACGATGTGAAGCGTGCTGGAATCCTCTGTTAACTCGATGAGAGGGAGACCGCGGGCTTGACTATTGCCATCGAGAGGTGGGACCTCAGGAGCAGTATCGGGTAATTCGAACATGTCTTTGAACACAACGGAGACTTTAGCGAGGACTGGCTTGAGGACGAAAAAGTCGACACTATCTGATGACCGTAAGATTACAGTAAGGCCGGGCCAGATATCATGGAATGGGGGGCCAGCATCGCGCGTTGTGTCAAGCTGAGAAGCTGGAGATGACTCACGCGACATGAATGAGGCAGAGAGAGGAAGCTGTTAAGCATGGGAAATAACACCATACTTTTGGGGATGACTAGATGACTTTTCGAGCCATCGAAGGTCAAAGACAGAAAGTGTGTTGCGTAGATATCTCGGTTATTACATAATCATTAACACATTTCTTTTTAGCGATTTCACCTGCCAACACTCCGAGTTTTCTTATTCATCTTGCTCCGAGTGTGAACATCCCAGGTTAACCAGAACCGACGGGCCCAGCCCTCTTAGCTCTCCAAACCATCATGTGAGCCTTTCTTTTATGAAAAAACTCCGTATAGATTCTCAATGACGTGTAGGGTCTCCGTGAAGACCGTCTCGTCAGAGATTTCTGGTACAGACCTGCGTGTCTCCATACCTCGTTGGCGCCACATATATGCTGTCCCATTTCTTCCGTTCTACCCTCTATTGGCTTATGCGTACTACGTCAAGTATGACCAGTGGTTGAAAAGCGAAGAATGGACTTTCCTCGCCTGTGTCTTACTTGGCGCGGGTCACTCCTTGAGTTTTTTGGTGACACGTTGGAATGCAAGGGCAAAAGCGTGGATTACAACTCGCGAGGCGCGTGTCCACCACGTTTCTTTTCGGATCATACTGACGCCAGATTCAGGCGAGCTCACTCGCAGAGGCGGACTGCATTCGCATTACCCCTGCTCCTCACCGTGGGCAGGGAGAGATCGTACCCCTCCTCAAACGCGTCCCATCTGATCACGCCACATACTCGTTTAGCTATCAACAGGACACCTACTCCGTGCATTCCGTTGAGCCAATTACTTTCGGTCTCCTCCCGTACCCGTCGTCAACACACCCTCCTCTCTCTACCTATCGCAATCCTGTTGGCTTGAGTGCCGATGATCTTCCAGCGCTCCAGTCAATGTATGGGAAGAACGAATTCAACATCCCGATTCCGTCTTTCGGTTCGCTGTTCGCTGAGCACGCTACAGCACCGTTCTTCGTCTTTCAGATCTTCTGCGTTGCACTGTGGATGCTCGATGAGTATTGGTACTATAGTCTATTCACACTTTTCATGCTCGTCGTTTTTGAGTGCACCGTCGTGTGGCAGGTGTGTAATCCTGTGATTTTAGCGCTCGCCAGTGTCTCATCTTCCTCCCTTTAATAGCGCCTTAGGACACTAACCGAGTTCCGCACTATGTCTGTCGCTCCGTTTCCTATTCAGGTGCTAAGGGACTCCAAGTGGTCTGTTTTGCAATCTGATGAGCTACTCCCTGGAGACGTTGTTTCTCTTGGTATTTACTCCGTCTTCAAATGCGCTTGTAGCCCTCTCTGACACAATCCAGTGCGCAGCCATCAGTCAGAAACCAATATTCCAGCAGACGTGCTCTTAATTCAAGGAACTTGCATTGTGAATGAGGCGATGCTCTCTGGCGAGTCGACTCCGCTACTTAAGGAGTCGATAGAACTTTTAGATGCAAGCGACAAGCTGGATGCGGATGGTCAGCATAAGGGCACTGTGTTATTTAGCGGAACAAAGCTCCTTCAAGGCAGCAATGGCGGTGAGTAAATTTCGGCGTACTCCTATTCGTTCTCATCTCCATGTGCCGCCACCTTAGGGAACACTCCTGACGGTGGATGCCTCGGCGTTGTTATGCGCACTGGGTTCGGTACTGCTCAAGGACAACTTGTTCGCACAATGGTTTTCTCCACCGAGCGAGTATCTGCGAATAATCTCGAGTCTTTCCTTTTTATTGGGTTCTTGCTCATATTCGCAATCGCGGCGAGCTGGTACGTCTGGGTCAAGGGTAAGGACTCCTTACAGTATCCGAGATCTCTTTTACTGAGTGACACTTTAGGTATTGAGAGGAATCTGAAAAAGTCAAAACTGTTGCTGGACTGCGTGTTAATCGTTACGAGCGTGGTGCCACCGGAACTACCCATGGAGTTGTCTCTAGCTGTAAATGCTTCCCTGGTTGCTTTGTCAAAGTTCGGTAAGGCCCTCTTAGATTGCGTATAGAGTTGGTGCCTCAACCTCCTTTCAGCAATATTCTGTACAGAACCTTTCCGGATTCCTTCTGCAGGACGCGTCGATATCTGCTGTTTTGACAAGACGGGCACGATCACTGCAGAGAATCTTGTTGTCGAGGGTATCGCCGGTGTCGAGTGAGTGCCTTTGTCTATTATAGCATGCTTCTTCTCATCCAATTGTCAGTCCATCCGATCATTCGAAACTTGTGGACGTAAAAGCAACTTCCCGCGAAACAACATTGTGCCTAGCAGGTGCGCATGCCCTGGTTCGATTAGATGATGGCACTGTTGTTGGCGACCCAATGGAGAAGACCACCCTTGAGTCTCTTGAGTGGCAGATAGGCAATGGAGACGGTGTATCGCCTGCCTCTCCTTCAGCCCCCCATCGCACAGTACTCTTGATTCGCCGTCGCTTCCAATTTTCTTCTGCACTGAAAAGAATGTCCACGATTTCTACCCTTCCTGGTGGCCGTGGTTTGGTTGCAGTCAAGGGGGCACCGGAGACACTCAAAACGATGCTGGCCCACGTTCCCTCTGATTATGACGAAACGTATAAGTGGTACACGCGTCGCGGAAGCCGCGTGCTCGCTCTTGGCATGAAGGAATACGAATCTATCTCAATGGACAGGGCACGTATTAAGGCAATGTTTTTGGAATGAGTGCTGACAATTCCGTTAGATCAAGAAGCTGAATCGGGACGAAGTCGAGAGTCACCTCAAATTTGCCGGGTTCCTGATTTTTCACTCCCCGCTCAAGCCGGATGCAGTAGAGGCACTCAAGATGTTGGCCGATTCATCGCACCGGGTTCGTTGTTGTAATTGCCGTTTTAGACAAAGAGACACTCACATGAACTGGTAGTGCATCATGATTACTGGAGACAACCCTCTCACTGCTCTTCACGTTGCCCGCGACGTTGAGATTGTCGACCGGGAGGCGTTAATCTTAGATCTGAAAGAAAATCCGGCACATGAAGCGGGTAAGTGAGATGCTGTCTCCCGGCTTTATTGAAAGCTAATTCTTCTGGGAGACCTTGAATGGCGAAATGTCGACGAAACAAAGATAATTCCCGTTGACCCGACAGAACCATTGGATCAATCGTTGTTAGATAACTACGACATCTGCATCACGGGAGTAGCCCTCAAGCAGTTCGCGTCGCAGCCGAGTTGGAAGCAACTTGTGCAGCATACGTGGGTGTACGCCCGGGTGTCACCGTTGCAAAAGGAGTTTATTGTGACTTCACTACGTGGGCTTGGCTACACAACCCTGATGGCTGGCGACGGTACAAATGATGTTGGTGCACTCAAGCAGGCGCACATCGGCGTGGCTCTTCTAGACGGGACACCCGAGGACCTCCAAAAGATTGCGGAGCGTGAGCGTCTGGATCGCATCAAAAAAGTTTACGAGAGCCAGCTTAAGATATCTTCCCGGTTTAACCAGCCACCACCTCCAGTTCCACCGGCTATTGCACACTTAGTTCCAGACGCCGTCGCGGCCCAGCAAAGAGCAGCAGCCGATCAAGTCGAGGCACGAAGAAGAAATCCTTTGGAAAAGGTCCGTTGACGCCTCGTCCTGTAGGCTAACGTTGTGACCTCTCTTTCCTCCAGTTTGACGTTGCTACCATTACAAATGCCTTGGCAGACATGGAAGGCGACGAAGAGGTTCCGAAAATCAAATTAGGCGACGCATCTTGTGCCGCCCCTTTTACGTCGAAGCTGTCTAATGTCTCTGCGAGTGAGTTATCCCCAACCCTCGATTCTATTATATTATATTAAATTTTTGGCAGTCACGCATATTATTCGCCAAGGACGGTGCACACTCGTCGCCACTATTCAAATGTACAAGATTTTGGCATTAAATTGTCTAATCACCGCGTACAGTCTCAGCGTGCAATATCTGGATGGAATCAAGTTCGGCGATTATCAAGTCACAGTCACCGGGATGTTGATGTCCGTGTGCTTTTTGTGCATTTCCCGAGCGAAGGTCTGCACCGGCTCTTTTGGCCTTTCACACGCGTTCTAAACTTGACGTTCTAGCCGGTGGAGAAGCTATCTCGCGAACGGCCTCTGAGCAACATTTTCAATTTCTATGTCCTTCTATCCGTATTATTGCAGTTTGCGCTTCACATCGGAACTATGGTTTATATCACAGAACTTGCGCATGGACTAGAAGAGTATGTTATCGTTGCTACTCCGCTGCGTCACGCGCCGCCGCGCGTTGCTGACTATTTCGATCAGCCGTGGTCCCATAGACCTGGAGGCCAAGTTTGAGGCGAACTTACTAAACACAGCTGTGTTCTTACTCGGGCTCTCTCAACAAGTGTCGACATTTGCTATTAATTTCCAGGTCAGTCAAGCTTGATTTATTCAGTGGCGGCTCTCATCACCTTATTTTGCAGGGGCGGCCTTTCCGCGAGGGTATTCGGGAGAACAGCGCGTTATACTGGGGACTGGTTGGAGCTAGCGCTGTTGCCTTCTCAGGGGCGACAGATTTCATGCCTGAGCTTAATCGATGGTTGCAGGTGGTTGAAATGGACAATGCGGTCCGTTGTCCGTTCTACCGTTACTCGGTCTGAGCTAACTCCTAACAGTTCAAAGTCCGTCTCACCGCTTCGATGATTATTGACTTCATTGGCTGTTGGGCGATTGAACAAGTCTGCAAGTACTTGTTTGCTGACCTCGAGCCCAAGCCGCTTGTCACGCGCGGGCGAGAGAGACGCGAGAGACGTAGAGCCGCAGAGGAGTTAGCAAGGCAGGCACAAATATCTGATGACGAGAAGACACAGTGATCTAAACTACTCACGTCACGATCTTCCGCCTTACCCTCGCTGGACGTTTGTTAGCATCAATCGTATAGAATACTTATCTTGTCCGATTGGATCAATGGACCTAGTGTCTGGCCATGCCGGCCCCTGTCACCGCGCTTATGCTCACCACTCCGGCATTTCTTACTTCTCGGCCGGTCTCTTGACTTTCCGAGTTGATGTGGCGCGAGGCGTCTCTCGGCTCCGCTTCCAAGTGGGCTCATGTGCTCCGAACGAGGCACATTGACAGTGCGTGGAATTCCTGGTGGGAACCCCGCCCCGGATGCTGACCGTGTCAGAGGTCGTGAAGTTAGAACACGCGAGTGCTATGATTTTAGCGTTCAGTTCGTGCATCAAAAAATGAGCTATAAGAAATGGTCTCCATTTTTTGTGACCCCCCGCACAGTGCCATCATGTCAACCCCATTCTCTCCATTCTTTCCGACTGCTAGACAGGATGGCACCCTCATCCATGGAGGGATGCCCATCTTGCTTCTTATAATCCTTGGGGTTCTGTGCTCTATTCGTTATGCCCGTAGCCCTTGGCGTAAGCTCCCCCCAGGCCCTTGCGGCCTTCCAGTGGTCGGAAATATCAGACAACTTCAAGACAAAAGGTGGCTGACGTCTCCCGAATGCAAAGCAACCTATGGTAGGACTAGTTCATATTTATCACCGGTCTCTAAGTTCGTATGACAACAGGGGACGTCGTCTATCTGAGCGTTTTAGGAAGATCGATCATCGTACTGAATTCACAGAAGGCTGCAGCCGACCTACTCGGACGGCGTGCCCGAGTCTATTCTGATAGACCCCGTTTCATCGTGGCATCAGAAATATTAACTGGTGGGTTGGAGGTCAGCTTCCTCCAATATGGGGTACTGTGAGCAGTCCATTCCACCTCTACCTTGAGTCCCTCTGAACGAGGCCGCTATTAGTTGGCGACGAATGCGCAGAGCGGCACACGAAGGGTTGCACAAAAAGGCCGCCAAGGCATTCAACGACATACAAACGATGGAAGCCGTCTTGCTCGCCGGTGGAATTCTCGAGAGTCCAGAACAATGGGAAAAACACATGCGGCGCTTTACAGCTTCTATGATCATGACTGCGGTATACGATACTCCCGTTATCCACTCCGTGGACGATGAATACGTGCGGCGTATCAACGACCACGTCATGCGCGTCGCGCAATCAACATTGCCAGGGTCCCATTGGGTTGAACTCCTTCCATGGATGAAACACGTCCCAAGCAAGTAAGCACCCACTGTCTCAATTCCGTTGCCTCTCGAAGCGCCGCTGATGAGCTGCGCTTTCCAGATTCGCGAAATGGAAACGCACAGCGGAGGAATGGTTCCGCCGTGACTCCGAAATGTTTGAAAGTCTCGTCGACACTGTCCGTACCAAATTGGTGAGTTTGAGAAACTTCACTCTGGTTCGTCAGCATTGAATGTATATATCCACTGGCAGACCAAGGGCATCGATCGTCCAAGCTTCAGCGCTACATTGATCAAGAATCAAAGCCGCAGTGGTCTCGATGGGCGGGAGATGGCATGGCTCGCTAGCACGATGTAGTGAGTCACCTTTTGCAAGCAAACATTTTCTTGCTCCGTGGCTGAGTACGGATCCCTGCACCAGCGGTGCCGGTGCCGAGACCACGACCAGTTCGATGTATTGGTGGATGCTCGCCATGGTCGCTTTCCCCGAAACCCAACGGCGAGCCCAGGCGGAACTGGACGCCGTTGTGGGTCGGAGCCGCATCCCGTCTTTCTCCGATCTTCCTAGCTTGCCCTACTTGCGCGCCATGGTCAAGGAGGTCCTCCGATGGAGATCCATTCTGCCCGTCGGGATTCCCCATTGTTCTCTCGAGGACGACTGGTATGAAGGGATGTTCATTCCCAAGGGAGCGATGTGCCTCGTGAATGTCGGGTTGTGCAACCAAGACCCCGCCGTCTATGGCGAGGACGCGACCCAGTTCGACCCGTCTCGTCACCTCAAACCAGACGGAACTCTCGCACCGAGTCCGCCAGACACCCAGGACGAAGGCCACGTCGTCTACGGCTTCGGGAAGCGGATATGCGTCGGGAGACATGTAGCAAACGACACGATGTTCATTGCGTTTGCGGTAATGCTGTGGGCCTCGGAGGCTGTTCCAGCCAAAGACGAGTGCGGAAACGACATCCCGGTTGACGTGGACGATTATGTCGACAGCGGGATGCTCCAGTGAGTTGATTCGTCCACGAATATACGCGATTACGCAGAATGCTAAGACACGCTTGCAATAGCCTTCCCCTACCCTTCTCGTGCAAGATCACGCCGAGGTTCCCCGAGGTAGTCGATATTCTTCGCGAAGAGCGCGAACTTCGTGGCCAAACGTAAATCCGATCTTCGACCGCGGCACGTAATTGTGTGCATCCCTCGTTATACCCCATCAGAGTTATGCGGTATCTGCTTCTTCTTTTACTAGGTTTTTGTTTCAAAGTGCGTAACAATTCTATGGATGAAACACATTTCCTGTCATGTGTTTGAAAGAGAGAACACATTATTTGTTGATAAGACCGATGAAGAAGAATAAGTGAATTTATAAGGTGCAGCACATTGGCTCAAAGTGGGGCGCTGGATGTACATCCTCAAGTAGGCCTTGCACCTTGCCTTGCACCCCGCACTGGCAGACTGCGTCGTTGACGTGATTCAGGTCGAGTGCCTTTTTTTCGGAGTTGGGTTTGAGTTTTTGGCTCGCCAGACCCAACTTTCCCTCCGCGACCCTACTTTCATGTTGTCCATTGAACTAACGTAGTCACGACTACGATTTCAGCCACTGGCGCAGGCACGTGAGTGAATCGCTCTTGTTGACTTCGGGAAAGAACGGGCAGAGTCATTCAGTTCCCCTGATCTCGCATCGGACATGTCATCGCGATCTTTGTGCATCAGGCCAGTGCCACCCTCGGACAGGGCCATCCACAAGGGCGAGGCCCAGAGATGGTAGAACGTGGCTTAGATTTACATGGACCGACTCTGTTATGATCATTGGCGGTGTTATTGTATTGGTATCTTATATCTTATACTGTTAAAAGCTACATTGATAGAAATGAAGACATCAGAGCGAAAGCAACTTCACATTAGGCAGCTGTGCAGCGAATAGACAGGTGGTGAGGGAGTGACGGGCTACCGTGCAGGCGACGCAGACTTTTGTGGCGCCTTGGCCTCAATATCGGCCAATTGCTGGTTGCGCTTGTCGGCAAGCTCTCTTTGTCTCTGCAGCGATCTGAACCAAAAAAATACGAGTCAGCGCTAATATCCAGGAACCTTGAGTTCGGACGCATGCCTGATCTGATTTTCGAGCTCCAGTACTCGCTCTTTGTAACCCTGCCTTTCTCGCTTGACCTTCTCTTCGGCCGCACGTAGGCGATTCTCGTATTCCTTCACCCGCGCCTCCCACTTACCATCTGCCACTGTGGTTTTCTGGTTCATGGCGGCCATCTTCTCCTCTGCGGCGGCGAGTTGGTTCTGCGCATTGGCCAGGCGGCGTTCCGCATTGTTTGCGCGGATCATGAGTGCCTTGACCTCATTCGAGTCCCCAGGCGCCGGCCGCTTCAATATGGCCAGCTGTGCAGTTAGATCCGACAAAGTTGACTGGGCCGCATGTCAGAAACCCCCCCGAATTCAACCGACCACAGAATATTTACCTTGGCTGATTCTAATTCGCCCTCTTTCGCACTGAGCTTGCGGCGTATGGTGGTCTTCGCGTCCGCGCATTGTTTAACGCTAGTCTCGAACTTGTCTAGCTGCCGCCATCGGTGGTCTAAGGACTTGCGTATCTCGTTCAGCTTCTCGGTATATCGAAGCCTCGGCTTCCTTGACGCGCTTCTCAAAGTCAAGCTGAATCTGACTCAACGACTTCAATCGGGAGATGAGGTTATCGTGGAAGATGCCAAAGTTTGTGTACGGCTTAGTTTCGGCTTGGCCACCTTTCTTCTGCAGTCGCAGTTAGGATAAACGTCAGATGCGTCTCAACGGCGAACGTACAGGCGTCTTGTCAACACCGAGGATCTTGTCCATGTATTGGTAGATCGTGAGCAGGAGCGTATTGCGCTCAGTCAATTGATCCCTGTATTGATTTTCCGCTGTGAGCAAAGACCTTTGGTCCTTCGAAAGTCGCTGCTCGAGTTCTTGAGCGCGTGCGCGCAAGGAGGCAGCATCCGCTTCCGCCGTGCTCAAGCTCGACTGAACCAGATCAAGCTTGTCCGTGGCATTCAATCGCGCTTGAGTCTGGGAGGCCAGCTGCGCCGAGAGCTCGCGGTTCTCGGCGTGCAAAGTGTCGATGACGCCGTCGCGTTCGCGCATACGCGTCTCTCGCTCGTGGAGATCTTTACGGGCTCGAGTGAGCTCGTCCTCGAGCCGTTCAAGATCGCGCTTGAGCCGGTCGGCCTCGAGCTGGAGTGAGAACCGGGCTGTGGTCGCGTGCTCGCCTTGCGTCTTGGCTGCCGTCTCCTGCGCGCTCAACGCGGCCTGAAGGGCGGAAACGTCTGCTTCGCGCTCGCTAAGAAGGGCCTGCGCACGGGCGAGATCCGCTTGCGCGGTCTGCGCGGAGGCTTCGTGCGCTTCGAAAGTACGACGCGACCGGCGCATATCCGACTCGAAATCGCGATGTGCTTTGTCCAGTTCGGCCTCGGCGCGTTCACGAGCCTCGCGTTCCATCTGTACCTCCCCAACGAGGTCTTCGACGTGTCGCGCGAGCTCTTCCTGACGGGCTCGATGCGCGCGAATATCTTGATTGCTTTCCTCGTAAAGTTGAGTGACCTCTTGTAACTCGTCCTTGAGGTGTGCTACTTTCTGTCAAGACGTCAAGCAGTACACCGAGACAACAACGATGGCGCGGACTTCTTTCAAAGCTGCCGTGAGCGCTTCCAGCCGCTCACGCTCAACCATCTCG
Source organism: Lactarius vividus (assembly GCA_021527035.1). Taxonomy (NCBI): domain Eukaryota; kingdom Fungi; phylum Basidiomycota; class Agaricomycetes; order Russulales; family Russulaceae; genus Lactarius; species Lactarius vividus. The sequence continues at coordinate 325,905 of JAKELG010000020.1, read as the reverse complement.
TCTTCTCGTGCGCGATCATTGATTCTTTTCAGTTCTTCAGCATCTTCCTCAAGTTCGTAGATACGGTGCCCAAGTTGCTCAATTTCGCGATTCGCGAGAGCAATCTCTTCGTCCTTCTCCTCGGCTTCTTGTTCAAGATGAGCAAGTGCGGCTTCGAATTTGTCGTGGAGAGTATTGGTGTTCAATTCTAGCTCAGTGACTTGCATGCGGAGTTCCTCTGACTCAGCATCGCGCTCCGCGAGGGCCTGCAAACAAATCAGTGCGCCGCTGCAAAGGATGCGTAGATACGACGCACGTCACGTAGCTCCTCAATCTGTGTCTTCGCCTCGTCAACCTCGCCTTTCCACTCGCCTTCGACATCATCAAGGATAGAACGGTGCTCGCTGACGAGCTCGCTGATCTCCTGGTTCTTGAAACCCAACTCGTCATCTTTCTGCTGGAGCTCAATGCTCGCCGCGGCGAGTTTATCGCGTAGCACATTGAGGTCGTCTTCGATCGCCTCGCGCGACTCGCGCTCTTCCAGGATCATGGCGCGGCTTTCACTACGTTCGATGCCTTCTGCTTCTCGGCGACGCTCCAAGTCCTCGATTTGCAGGCGCAGTGCCTCATTCTGATCCAAAAGCTCTTCCTTGTCGTCCTCGCGTTGAGCGAGAGCATCTGCATGCTCCTCCAATGCGGCCTTAAGGTCACCAATTTCCTCTTGAAGTGCGGCGATCCGCCGGCCGCCGCCAACGCCATTAGAGTCTTCCTCGCGTTGCTCAACAATGTCCTTGAGCCGTTCGAGTTCATCCATGTTCTCCTCGAGCAGGTGGCGGACATTCTCGAGCTCTTCCTCTAGCTCAGCATTGCGCTCCTCTGCCTCACGCAGAGCGGCAATCGTCTTCTCCTGGTTCACTACCGAGACGACGACGTAATTCGTGTTCACGCTTCTCGAGTAGAGCCTCGAGCTCACGCTCACGTGACGTCCGTGCTACGTCCCCACGTTGTAATCGTTGTAGTTCATTCTCGAGCTCTAGAACGAGCTTCCGGACCTTCTTGAGTTCCATTCCGCGTTGTTGAACCTCAATCTTTAGGTTGATATTCTGCTTGAGTGCTGCCTCTACTTGGTCGGGAGCTAGTTGAGCGAGACGCTCTTCGAGGAAATGAACCTTGAGTTTTATGTTGAAGTTCTCCTTCTTCAGGTTGTCGATGTGCTAGAATAGTGTCAAAGGGTGCGCGTCAGAGGAGGCGAATGAAGGAAGTTGCGAACCTTCTCCTGATCTCGAAGGGTGAGGTTGTTCCCCTTTGCATTAGCAGCATTCGACTTGGAACGCTTCCCCCTGGTGTTCAAGGGTGTACCGAGGTCTCCCTCCCAGCTGTCCTCCTTCCGGGAGGCATTTAGTGGATCAGACCCTTGCTCGTCATCATCTTCACGACTAGATATATGTCGCCTTAGTGCAACTGGAGTGGCCTCGTCGCCTTTCCGTCGTACCACTGTATGGGGTGGTGATGGTGTGGATATCGGGGCGGATGAAGGTGCGGTTGTGTGAGACGAAGCCGAGGATACCCTGAATGACTTTGCAGGGGTGGAAATCCCGGATATAAGAGAACCGAGAGAAAGATCAGGGGTTCCGAGAGACTGAAATGAGGAGTCCGCCTGTGCAGACATTTCGAGCGTTCAAAGTTGAGAAAGTTGAGCCGGTCCGTTGAGGTCCGGGTCTTTAAAGGGACAGAGGACAGAGGGAGAGAACAAGGTCGTAGTCGTTTACAACCATGAAGATCTATTCTCTTGCAGTCATCCTTGCGCCTCCTTCGGGTCCCAGTGCAAACTTATGTTCGCCTCCGACCTCTCCTCTTTTTCTTTCTATCAAAAAGGTTCCGTCGGCGAATTCATGTCCTTTTTCACAAAGACTGTCGCAGAACGTACCCCTCAAGGTGCACGTCAGAGTGTTCAAGAGAACAACTATACTGCACACGTATACAATAGGGGAGGCGCAGAGCAACTCGCAGGTTAGTTGGCCTTCACTTCTTTGTGGCGTCATGTACCGTGTTTCGACCCTCTCATCTCATACTCTAGGCGTTATTATCACCGACCAGGAGTATCCCGTTCGACCTGCCTTTTCGCTCCTCACCAAGCTCCTCGATGATTTTACGGCCAAAGTCCCCCAGTCTTCCTTCTCCAATCCATCTGCGATCTCGTTCCCAGATATCAACACTTACCTCCAGAAGTACCAAGATCCGCGGCACGCGGACAACATCATGCGCGTGCAGCAAGAACTTGACGAGACCAAGATTGTTCTGGTGCGCATATCCTTTCGAAATGATTTCCTCACACACGTCTCATCCGTGATGATGGCCGCAGCATAAGACAATCGAGTCAGTTCTGCAACGTGGCGAGAAGCTGGATAATCTCGTGGAGCGATCGACTGCGCTTTCTGCGCAAAGCAAGATGTTCTACAAGACTGCTAAGAAGGCAAGTCCTACTGTCCCTTTTCTTCTCCTTCGAGCTTATGGCTAATATCGTTCCTGTGCAGCAAAACTCTTGCTGCACCGTCATGTGAAGCGTTATATAGAGGGAACGCGCGCTCTATCTTACTTTGACCACGATGTACTTGTATACATACCCGGAGGACAATTTCATTAATCCAATAAGGGTTGTCAGCAATAATAATTTTGAACGTATAACTCAGTTGTATTTTCAATAATATGAGTAACAATTCAAGGTCGTGCCCCATGGCGCACCGTGACACCAAAGACAGGCACTACTGGTCTCAATTACGGATAGCGCTCACTGCAGGTTCTTGGGGTTCATCTCACCCTGCCAGAGCTTTCAGAGGCGTTCCCATTTCCTGGACAGATCTTCTTCGCAAATTCAATAAACACTGCCATGGATACACCGATGTTGCAGAAATTGCCAATCAAACACAGGCCCTCGCTCTGCTTGTCGCCGGGGGACCCTCTGACCGTGAACTAGACGGCATTGGGTATCACCACGAGGAGTTCCTTATCCTCGGAACAGAAACCGTGGTGGCTGATGAACACGCCGTTGAAGCACAAGTAGGTTACAAAATTCTCAGGGGCCTCGAAGCTGAAAACACCAATTCCGATGTGCGTCTTTAGCCAATCCCTTTCCTGCTCTTGACGTTCTCAACTATCTTAGTCCCTGAAACTTGCTCTCGCTTACTATGCGTATGCCCTCAAAGATCCGACTCAGTGTCTTTCTTACCTCAATCAAGTCCGCGATCTTGCCAATGCGCAGAGCCGACTGAATCTCGCCGACTCACTTCGCTCAAACGCGTCTTCCCTTCAGGCTCCTTCGGTTTCCGACAACACATCCTCGGTCTCATTTATAGGTAGTTTTGTATCCAGCGACTCTACCTCGACAATTGCCGACATTTCTGACGGCAAAGCATGGGCTGCTATTGAAATCGTGCGTAGTGTGTGCTTACAGGGTAATCCATGTTTCTTCACCATTGCTCGTTCAAATGAATGTTCTCACATCAGTGTGACAGGCATGTCACTCGAAATGCTGACGCCTGCAGATACGTCCAGGATTCTGTCGGTCTATCTAATTGCCACCCAGGCACTTCCGACCATTGAGAGCAACATCTCACGGTCTTTCCCACAAAATCCGCTGCACGCATCGAGCTCTGGTCCGGGTCATATTGACACTCCATCATTTTCGCGATATCGTGAACTATGGAGGTGGATAGAACGCCTTCTTAGGCGCGCAATCATCATCGCAGCTCGAATTTGTAGCTTAAACAGGCACTCAAGAAGCTGTCTTGTGGATGTTATTTTCACAATATCAAACCTGCAGCGCACACTGGCCCCCAACATTCCGTTCCGCGCATCGGTCCACAGTTACCGAGTTATTTATCCGCGCTCTCGTCTTACGTGCACGTCTCCCAGGACGCCCCCCTCCATCTTTCTACGCACACTTTCGCCCGGGAACTCTAGATGTTCGGGTCACTGCTTCATTGGTCGCGCGACGCGCAATTCAGGATTACCGTGACATCCTGAATGCCAGTACGCATTTCCCAAAGGCGGGAGAACGCAATGACAAGGTAGAGGAGTTAACGGATTTATGCGTTGCAGTATGGGAGGCAGGTGGATCTAAGAGCGGAGACGCGGCCTGGGTCATGGATGTACGTTTTTCGTTGAGGCTAAGCAAGTTGCTGGTTCATCCGTGTCTATCCAGATCCTCTGGTGGGCGACACGCCTGACTTTCAATGCCGCCCGCGTGTTCCGACATACGATGCGCATTTCCGAAGCCTGCGGGGATGCCGTGCTCGCGACGCGTGCATTACGGCTCTATGTCCTGACTGTTGGGAAGGCAAAGCTTACCGGAAAATCTACGGATTCAGATGCGACATGGGTTACTACACTCGTGTGGGGCTCTCGGATGCTTTGCCGACTCGCTCTCATGGCAGACCCAACATCGGGTAACCGTGGGATGGACGAGGCGCGCGAGGCCGGGACGATCCTGGAAAAAGCAAAGGAGCGACTCGACCCAGACGACAAGACGTTGAGAGCGCGCGTGGAGTTGGCGGAGGGTATTTGGAACGCGATCATGGCGATCAAAGGTATCCCTCGGCCTCACCCCACAACCTCTTGTTGCTCACATCGGGTAAAGAGCAGGACCACCTAAGTCGAACGTCACGACTCGCGACTGCGCTTTCCCTCCTCGAGAGCTCTATTCAAGTCCACCCTTCATCTTCCGCTCACTTTCACCTCGCACTCGCATTGTACAGGCCTATCCCTGCGCGTGATCTTGCACGCGCAGTCGAAAATGCACGCATAGCCGTGGAGCTCGAACCAGACAATGTTCGTTACTGGCACCTTTTGGGTCTTCTGCTTGCTGCCTCCGAAGATTGGCGCGGCGCACGGGAGGTTCTGGAAGTAGGTGCAACACTAGATGATCAATCGTGGGCGGCCGAACAGATTCCGCCTCTGGCTAGCGATGCTCTGGACACCAGCACGATAGGCAAGCAGAGGGATAGTTCGACCAGTACTACATCTACCGGCAATACATCGCGCACGCAACCTGAGCCATCGCTACTCTCCGAGGAAGGATCAACCTCGACGGAGCGGCAACACGAACGTGAGACCATTCTCGATGGGCAGGCGCATACACTTCCGTCACCGGCAGAGCTCCTCCGGCCCTTACCAGATCATCCACCGCCGTCGATTACAGAACGTTTCGAGCACGCACTCCAACTTCGGATGACTCAACTTGCCCTGACAGAGCTCATCGAGGGCCCTGAAGTAACTGAAGAGAAATGGATCGAGTTGTTTCAGTGGTTTGCGAAGAGAGGTCCAGAGAGAGACCAGAGCCGTGAGCTTACCTTGTACCCCCGCGTCGTGCGCTAATGGCCTCTCGCAGAGCGTACGTCGATCGAAACTACGCGGCGCTCACTCGAAGTAAAGTCAGACACATTTGATCCACAAGCTGTTACGTCTCTTCCAACCGATGTCAATAGTGTCTATGGTCCCAAGCACACACCGATCTCCGTTGCATCCGCGACAGATGTCCAGGACGAGAACGGCACTCCCACACAAAACGGAAAGTCTAGGCCCTCAATCGACGACACGGAGAAGGAGAAAGAGAAGGACAAGTCTGCGGGAAAGAAAGTGCAGAAGATGCTGAAGAACCGGGTGCACAAGGAGCAGCGGCGGATCTCGACAATAGGACGTAAGATCGGGCATGGCGTAGGCAAGCAAGGTCTCAATTTGCGACGGACAACGTCGACGCCTAGTGAGGACTTTCTTTCGTCCCTACTTCACACGGCAGCTCTAATTTGGAGGGTCATTTTTGCACAGCCGAGCTGTTCAAAGCTATGGCAATGGACCAGACATCTTACCAAGCCTCTTCAATCCACTCCCGGCGGCATAGTCCTTACGCGTCGACCAACGAGCTTGTCCGCCCTGAGTCGCCGCCTCCGCCTTCCGTAACCCCTCGTGAGAAAAGAGAGCGCTCAAGGAAGGAACGCAGGCTCCTCAGCGAGTTATGGTTGATGAGCGCTGCGACTTTCAGGCGATCTGGGAAATTGGAGCAAGCGCGTGGGGCGATACAGGAGGCAGAAGTCAGGGACGAAGAGAATCCAAATGTATGGATACAGGTGAGGAGAGAAAAAATTCCATCGTCCGTTCAGCCTCAACTAGTTATTGAAACTTTGGATTACAGCTGGGACTGTACCACACCGCGCTCGGGAACAAGGATCGAGCGGTGCAGGCGTTCAACAAGGCGCTCTTCATCTTCCCGGACAGCATCCCTGCAACCGTCCACCTGAGCCATTCTTATCTTACACTCGCCAAAGAAGGGACATCGGACGTGGACAACATCGATTTGGTCGCGGGGATGTTGTCTGATCTTACACAGGGCCCAGGTTGGGACGTCCCCGAGGCGTGGTATTTCTTAGGTAAAGCTCATGGAATGCGCGGGATGCGCGATCGTGAGCGTGAATGCCTTGGCTTTGCTCTTAACCTTGCAGACGGTCGCCCCCTTCGTGAGTTTGGTGATGCAGTTGGATGGTGCTTGTAGTTGGCGTCAGATCATGTCCGCGACACCTCGTTGCTAGTTCACACAGCATGCAATGTACGCCTAAGCGCCACCTGTGTAAGTGACAGAAGAATTCCACGCCAACTCGAAAACGATAATACAAGCGACGAGCACGCACGACGGTACAAGACTCAATCCTCGATAACAATAACATCGCCTAACATCTCGACGTGTCTTCGCTTTCCACCCCGCGTTGAACTCGCTTCTACTTCCTCTGACAGATCTATCACGCTATCTGACGCAAGCACTTCTTTGCGTCTCTTGGTCCCCCGTGTTGGAAGGGACACAGCTTCGATCCCATCACCCGTCAAATCGACGCCAGTTGTTGCTTGTTCCTCAGGACCCGCAGACTGCGCACTTGCTCGACCTTTGCCCTTGGCAGAAGCACGGGTAGTGCCGGCGACTGCGGACGAGGAGGGTGGATTTGAGGACACGGCGGATGGGGGCGATGGTGGCGGTGTAGGTTTGGCGTACAGTTGGGTCCATTGACGCGCAGTCTGGTCGTGTGTGGGCCGTTTCCGAAGAAACTCGGTTGCAATTGACGGGACTGCGAGCGAATAAACAAAGCTGACAGTAAGGGCAAGCGAAAGGGTTCATACCTAACGGATCGGCTGGAAAGCGGTCTGACGTGAACAAGAATGAACGTGCGAGAGAGAGAGAGAAGACGCACAGGGGTTGGGGTCAGTGAGAAGGGAGCTAAGTGAGAGCACTACTTTGAAGATAGATAGGGCGGGGGACCAGTTGTTTTTCAGTATATCAATGCAGACATTTCCTTTCTCTGAGATGTTCATATGATATATCCTAGGAGGACATGCGTGTGAGTGAGTGGATGTGCCACCTGTAGGGGACAAAAAGCGCTTAACGAACCGGGTCAGAAATAAAACCTTCGGAGCGGAAAAGCTGGGGCGGAGGTCTCAGATTTCAGAAAGGCAAACCAAGACAGGAGGTTCGCACGGGTAATCATGTCCGAGGGTAATCTCGACGCTGAATACGCCTCCTTCGTAAACACTGCCTTCGGGCCCAGGGATGCGCGCCTTCCAAAGGAAGGGCTTGTCAGCAGAGATTGGTCCGACGGATATGCCACCCAAGTCTTCTTTCTTGAGGTCTGCAATTTCCCGATGGATGCGCTTTAGTGTTGTCTGGAAGGTGTGAGTACTATGGGGAATTTCGTGAGATGATGAATGCGAGAAACTCACACCCGAGAACCTCGCTGTGGACATTGTTTCGGGAAACCGTGACGTGAGAGCGTCCCTTCGACTGGCTACCAAGTCGATACACGTGATCGTGGGTAACACACTGCAGTGCACACACAATACTGACTCCTCTCTCAAACAACGACCACCACCGCAATGATCCCTCGAATATCTGCTTGATTCATTCATTCCTCCCTCATGCAGGAAATATTTGCAACATATTAACCCGAAACCCTTACAACGTTTATGTTTGGAGAGTCAGAGTCGGAGTCTCCACGAGTCCCTTCACCATGGGACCGAGTCCTATCGTCCTCGGCACCCCTCGACAGGGTGCATTATCATCAAGAGGAACTCTTACTCCCCAAACTCGCCGCGGAAGTAGAGGAGGTGCGTCCAGAATAATATCAAAAGGTTTATCTGTAACTTGTGCGCACAACAGGGGAACGTCGAGTACAAGCTTCACCTCATCAGCCCCTCCCCTACCCGCTTCGTTCGCCTCGTCACCCAAATGAAATGGCGCCTTCTTGAAGGTGGCGGCCAGGCCATATACGAACTGGGCGTCGCGGATTCCGGTGCTCTCGTCGGTCTCTCGCCCAGCGACCTCCGTGCGACGCTCAATACGCTTCGCGCTATGGCAGCTGAGATTGGCGCACACGTCATCATAGCTAAGGAAATTGAAGTCGCTGTCTCGGAGCAGACATCTGTGGCGGCAGGCTTCCGTTCACCGACCCATAAGCAGAACGGAAGCAAAGACAAGGCCGTCAAGGACCTGTCAAGGTTCCTAGCGGAGTCAGATTCATCACCGCGCTCGCTCGTCTCGGCTACATCTATGACTACGTCTTCGGTCGACTCTTCTAGCCCATCAACTGCCGATTTACACTCACAAGTACCGACATCTTCCCCACTGCCACCCATCAGTTCTATCGAGACCTCTCTTGGTGACCACGAGACGGTGCACGACGATGATTCCCTTTTCCCCATACTCACTCTAGATGAGCCTCACCACTTAGCTCGTGGTCTCGCCAGCGGAGAGGAATTACTTATCGGTCGAAGTCAATTGGGTACCGTTACTGTCCCGAAGAGCCCGATGACTAGGACTCATGGCGGACACACCGCCGCCAGGCTTTGCCATGTCCAGCATGTGCATGACGATGTCTTGCAGGAAGGAGATGAGCCCCTCCTCACTGCACTCAGTAGGCTGGAGGTTACCGATAGCAGTTGGGTTCCTGAGGAGGGTAAGAGGATGATCGTGGAGGCCATGATTATCCGCGAACTTGACCAAGAAGAAGGATTCCTGGACTTCTCTTCTTTTTGACACAGCATTCCTGCCTATGATTTGTTTTCTTTATCTCTTACGTCTTCGAGCAAGATCCTAGTGGCGCTCGGTCGACCTTGAATACTGGTTTTCTTGCTCCTTGCATCCCGTACCTTGTATACTACATATCTTTTGAAGTCGGTTCCTTAGAAAGCTAGATTTACGGTGCCATGTAATCGATTTTTTATTCTTATATCGTAGATACTGTAACAACTGAGCAGCCTTTATTAAGTTGGACCATCTTAGCATGTCTTCACTCAGACTACTGTATTTTATCTGGAAATTCGTAACTTACTGAGAAGAACCATGGCATCCCTAACTTAGAGATGATATGGAGCAAAACGTTCTCGGGACTTAAAAGCTATGACCACGGTTCCTCCTCAGTTCATTATCAACGCTTCGTTACCTCTGAAAGTTGCCGACCTCGACCATCCAATTGGGATTGTGTACGTTGCCCCACCTTCCCACTCGACAAGCTCGAAACAACAAATGGACTCGATACGCCATTAGAGTCGTCATTGGAGCACGACCTTCCTATCAGTCTTGATTTGCGAGGTTGCCTGGCTTTCGCAGCTCGAAAGTGGTCAATGATTCTCTGCTCAGTCTCGCCACTCACCAGGAAGAAGCGGAGGATATGTGATCTCTGACTGAAATGCAAAAATACTGGAGATGGAATGCAAGAAAAGATGGGGACAGGGGTTGAGCGAGGTTGAACACTCCCCTTTCCCCTGCCATGTCCTTCACTTCCGACGAAGAATAACGGGACTAGGGGTTCTTGACTGAGGTGCTTTCTAACGACGCGCTACGTAACATCATTCGCCCGAACAGCGCAAGGCTGCGCACAGCTGACCCCGCGACATTACCCCGCGACATTACCTCGACGGAGTCTTATCCGCCATGGTACGCGCCACACCCCTTGGGACGGCGATACTTCGCAGTTTGTCTCCACGTTGCACATCAAAAGGGTGAAGGCGGGCTAGTCAATGCTGCGAGAGCATGGCTTACCACTTGCTTCTCCACGGTCAGTTCGTCTATCTCTACCCCTGACGTCTACTGACTCCTGTTGGTTCCGTGTTGGCGGCCTCCGTAGCCATAAACTCAGAGCCCGTGACTGGCCAAACCATTTACGCCTATTCCAAAAGGCGGAACATCTACGACTCGCAGTACGACTCACCTCTCTAGATGACCGGTGCACTCTCAGAGACAACGCGAGTATCGCCTTCATTTTCTCACTTTGGTCTTCTAGAAGGATTTTAGGTCGCTTGCCGAGAAGGGTATCGTTGTGCGGTCCCAAAGATATTCGACCACGCTCGTGCACTGAAATTCAAAAGGGGATGGGCGCGTTGGAGAAATACCTAGAAAGCAAGCGCAATCTATAATGGAAGCCGCGCACGCCATTTCCTTCATGATCAACAATTCCGACGACAAAGCCATTTCGTAGCCCAGAACTCGTGCGTGATGGCGTTCTTTCGTTCTTACGACTCTCACGTATTCGTATACAGACAGATGCTGCTCTCACTTTGAATTTGTTTCAATCCTGGACGAAAATCGAGTTGATGACAGTAGGATCGACTCCCACGAATGCCACCTACATGAGGATAGACGACTGTAGCGCTTTCGGGCATTTCGACTTTTATCTGGACAAGGAGACGGTCAGTTTCTTTCGTGGTGACTTGTTCCTGTGGAGGAATCTTTTGTTGAGCCCCCGAACCCTGAGTACCTCAAAATTCACGCGGCGTTCGCTAAAGTTCTGAATATCTGCGGGGCTATTGGTATATTGGGGACGGTCGAAAGTGATGCTGAAATGGATCTGACTTTGCACCTGAATGGTGGAACGGAATTTGCGTCGTACCTTCTTTCCAAACTAGCATCAGGACGAATGTTCACTTTTTTCTTGTCAATGATATTGAGACTCAAAAGATTAAGAGGAATCATTGTTGGTCGTGAAACCATGGAGGCCCTCGTGCTGCCTTTGCTCATAGCCGACAACTCATATAACTCATACTCTTCATGTCAGGCCCAGTCATCTTCGTAGAACTACAGGTTCTCGTGTTCGCGACTCAGCTAGCGTGAAAAGTAGGTGCACACTTAGTCCAGGGTTCCTGTGCGATCCAACACACGGGAGTGGGAGCGCTGGCGAGAAGAACGTGACTTCGTGGGTGACAACAGCGTCAAAATCGAGGGGCTTTGTCCGGCGCGAGATCTGGCGCACATACCCCATTCATCGCAAAGTGCACATCCCCGCGATTTAACGAGAACAGAGTGCGGCTAACTCCCGTTCACGCTTGAGTACTGGGGTAACGACACCTCGCCTCAGTATACAGCACTGCTGGCACTGGGTCAGAAGATCTGGTTGTGTTACACAATACAAGTACACTGGCAGGTGACGCGCTGCGAGGGTGAGCGGCTCAAATGTGGGATAGATATCCGGCGTCCTACTGCACACTGCAAGCCCCATAGGACATGAGGAGAGATCAGTAAAGATGCATTCCCATTCTCTTCCGCAGACTATACGCGGACCAATACACCCATGAATAAGATCTGTACGACAGCAACGAGAAATAGGAATGTGATACGGCGGGATCGTTGTGCATGAGAGACGGTACCAACGGCCCCTGGGGTCGCACCGGCGTCGGGTAAAACGACAGAGCGCAACGAGCGGAGCTGCAAAAAACGTTATGAGAGTATAAGCTCGAGTGCATCTGGTACGTACAAGAAAGAATGCATTCGCGAGGAACGTGTAAATGAATGCGACAGAGTATAGTGTGCGTGATAGCCCAACAAGCCCGACCAGGAGTGTTGCGATCACTCTGAAGAATGCTGAGCTTGACCACTAAGTCGGTGAGATGAGCTACGCACCCAACAAATTTATAGCCACCATACGCAAGGAGGTCGACAATGGGGCTAGAGCCTTGTACTCCAAGAAGATAACAACCACCCTTTACGAAAAGGAAGTCGAGTAGGAGGACGACGATTGCCTTCGTCGCAACGAGGCCAAATATTTCAGGGTGAAAGCGGGATTGCAGACCTGACTGTAGGGCAGCTAGGAGTATATAAGTCACAAACGCCATGGCTAGGAGTGACGCAATAGATGTGAGTAAGCTGGAGAGGCAACGGAAGGGAAGGAAAGTACCGGGTATGTAAAGGTCTGGTGCATTAAGATCGTCTCTCGGGGGTTGAAATTCGCTAATTCCTGTCTCGGAACGACGCAATTTGCGCGTCCATGGTTTATGCCGCCAGGGAAACACAACGAGGCGTAGTTTGCGGATGACGTATGAATTTGAGACATTGAAATGATGTTTCAGATGAGTGACGGGTATGAGTCCGCCGAGCTGAAAAGAAAGAAATAAGAATGAGGTCGTCAAACCTAAACGGAGAAGAAGGAGCGTACGTTGCGCTGGACGTAACTCTGTCCAGCGGCAACCGCATTTTGACCAAGTTGCATGCCAAATTGAGCGGTTGCGCCGTCTATTCCCCAGGCTGAGAAATCAGGTACACTGTTGGGGTGAACGGCTTGGTTCTGCATAGGCGCGAGATGTGAAGGTTGGTGGGGGAATTGAGGGTAGGTAGTGGCGTGAGGAAACTGTTGAGGAGGCTGGGGAGCCGGTGGAGAAGAGGCATAACGTTGGTAACCCTGGGGTGAGGCGGGCGTTGATGGCGGTTCGGGTATGAAAGCAGGGTGAGTAGGGACTGGATGTTGGAGCGGGGGCGGCGAACGTGAGCTGTAATAGTTGTTGGTGGCCATTGGGCTGGGTACAGTGAGTTATATGCGCGTAAACGGGCCAGACTGACCAACTCGACACAAATATTCACAAATTGAAAAAAATTAAATTAAATTAAAAAGGCAAAGTCCCGCGAATTGTCGCGTCTCAACCCGAACCAACCATGTCGGGCTCACCACGTCTCACGAGTGTTCCCAACTTTAAAAATCCCCCCGTAATAGGTCTCGCAGAGGGCAACGGTTCCTTCTCGAACTATGTCCTTGCTACCCTCGTCGTCGGTCTGCCCTGGTTACTCAAACGCCTACTTCCCGTCGTCAACCAAGGCGGGTTCAAAACGTATCTTTTCCTCGCTACTATCCTCGGCGTGCCCATCACCGTTGCCTACTGGACTCTTATGAGTATGTTTGGACCCCGTAAAAATGAAAAGGTCGCGTTTCCAGGCAAAGACATCGAGGAGTACATCACAATCAACGACCCTGAACTCAAGACTCGTTACCACCACAAGGAAAAAATACCTATGCAGACCTTCCACGACGCTTACTTTGAAGGCAAAATTGATTTTAATGGTGCGGTCTCTCTCTGCTTATACCTCATTCGACATGACGTGTCGTGCCATCATAGGGGATATCCTTGAAACGCTGGAGGCCCGTCACGACTGGTCCAAGATGGTTTTCACACCAGAACTATTTAAATTCGTCTTTACTCAAATGATTCCGGAAATCATTGTCCACTCTCAGAGTCAGGACGAGGAACAAGTCCGTGACCACTACGACCGTAAGCTTTGTTTATGTCCTCTAGCCACCACGCTTATCGGCGTGTTTACAGGTGGAGACGACTTTTATGAGTGGTTGGTGCCTCTCTTTTGATACCCCTACTGTTTCTTTAAATGTACACTCTTGGTCAGGTTCTTAGGCCCACGCATGATCTACACGTCCGGCATTGTGACTTCGCTTACCGAACCGCAGACTCTGGAACAGCTTCAGGACAATAAGCTCACTATCGTTTGCGAGAAGCTTAACCTCCAACCCACCGACCACCTTCTTGACATTGGATGCGGCTGGGGCACTCTCGCAGCATTCGCGCACAAGAACTATGGTTGTGAGGTGACTGGTATCACACTTGGAAAAAATCAGACGAAGTTCGGAAACGAGCGCATTTTGTCTAATGGTGGTGACTCGGAACGGGCGCGAATCCTTTGTCTTGACTATCGTGATATCCCTGGGGGTCCCGGTCGTTACACTAAGATTGTCAGTCTAGAGATGGCCGAGGTTCGTTCTCACTTGTACTGCCTTTCTTGTTAGCTCACATACCTGTAGCATGTTGGTGTTCGTCGCTATGCTACCTTCCTCAGCCAGGTGTACGATCTGCTCGACGATGATGGCGTCTTTGTCTTTCAAGTGGCTGGTCTACGACCTTCATGGCAATATGAGGATTTGATTTGGTAGGTCTCACCATTAACATGCGTAGGCTTTGTTCCTTACTCGTGCAGGGGTCTGTTCATGAACAAGTATATCTTCCCCGGTGCGGACGCTAGTGCATCACTAGGGTGGGTGGTGAAGCATCTTGAAGCAGCTGGTTTCGAAGTGAAGAATGTGGACGTCCTTGGCGTGCACTATTCGGCAACCATCTTTCATTGGTATAACAACTGGCTCTCCAATCGTGAGAAGGTAGTTGAGAAGTACGGCGAGCGGTGGTACCGAATCTGGGCCTTCTTCCTTGCCTGGTCGGTCCTCATTGCCCGCCATGGGGGCTCGTCCGTCTTCCAATTCACGTTGCATAAGAACCTCAATGCTTATCCTCGCATCCTTGGCGTGTCAAACCACGCATCAATCCATGTGACACCTAGGAAGACGCTTGAGTAGGTACAGTTCCTTACTGCCAACAAACTAATCTCACTTCTCTTTCAGGCCAGTCGTATAAGTCGGGCGTAGGGTTGCTGGTCCCATCCTTGGAAATCTTTGTCGTAGTGTCTATTGGAGTGTGTGGTTCTAGGAGTTCAATTTTAGTATCCTTCCAGATCTTATACCCTACTAGTATAGATACTCTCATTACGGGTGCGAATGGAGTGCCTTAGCAGTAGCTCAAGCGCTCAAGCAGGTGCGCGTTTGCGCCACCTTCAAGCGCCATGTCAGTTCCAAGGTATGTCCAGACCAGACATCGGGTAAGTCAGGTGCATTGGTCAAACAGATTCGTGTTATTCCCGCGGGTTGGGCTAGGGGCAGGACCCATAAAACTTGAACAGTAGACATTGTTCATGGGTCTTTACTTCAAAGTGTGTTCTCTTGAGCGTTCTTCCAACCATTACAGTACCACCATCATTGTTTTCGCGCTGTGGTGCCGAGTCGGGAATCATTCAGAGTACATACTTATTACGTATCTATCCCTCGGTGGAGGTGGATAGCTACGATTTCTGGTGCTCGGGGATCATCCTCCGGGTGGGCAGCGGTGTGGATCTGTGTCCATAATGACGCACCAATTTCTGACCTTCGACACTCACAAATTCTGGGATGTGGAAGTAATGGTCTACCTTGACTCTTGGTGCCGTGGTGCACTACTTGTACCTATGTAAACATGGCATTAACTCGGCTTAGGTTATGGTGTAACTGAAAGCTTCAAGAAGGATCCGTAATCAAACACGACATTCGATGCATGTACAAGTAGATTAGTACGAAAAATACACATAAAATAAGTCCCCCCGGGAAGTCCTCATTGTTCGTGGCGACAAACTCCTAGAGTTGGGATCCAAGCTGGCGACGGCACGAACAACCGGTTGTATAAGCCGCGCTCTGACGTGACCTCCAACAAGATAGATGGCTGACATGACGGCACCCCAAACAGTGGAAGGAAAGGCCTGGGAGAGAGGTTAGCATCTCGGCAAAATATTCGTCATTGAATAATAGAATAAGCGTGCCTTTGACAGGCAGGCGGCATACGGAACATCGGGGCATTCCGCGCCGAGCACCACAGCCAGAGCATGTAGATTGCGTGCGGGAGGTAGTCGGTTCACCGCACTGCGTGCACAGAAATGATACACCTGAGTGGGGATCAAGATGTCACTGCCATAGGCTCAATGACCAGAGGTGGGGGAACACGTACCGAGTTGACTGTGGTCGAGATTGAAAGACGGATCTGAAGGTGGCCTCAAGAAAGGATCGACAGCCTTGAGTAGCTCAATGCGCTTGTGCAGCAGTTTCCAGCGAAAGAGGACTTCTGCGTACGCGAGGACGTGCGTCAATAGCTGCTCCGACGACACAAATGAACACAACTCTGGATTGCTTTCGCTGCTACGGAGTGAGTAAACTTTTCTTAGTGCGCAGAACGAAGAAAAACACTGACAACTCCTGCTGCAGCTCACGCTGCGAGTCCTTGACCTCGATCGACTTGTGCACGGTAGCATGCTTCGCCTTGGCGACCTGGGAGAAAGTAGGACGGGGTCCTTGCGCGGCCAGTGGAGAGGCCAATCCGGGGATCCGAGCCGCAACGACATCGGGTAAGCGTAGCGCGGGAGTGCGTCGTTGGGGCGAATCAGATTTCGCATGACGTATCCTGGGAGAATCGACATCGCTAAATTTCCTCCTTCGGTTTCCAGGCACGGGAATGCCCGCGGGATCTTCTTCGTGAGTCGGTAACTGTAACTCAGCGTGCCCGTTGTTGTCTCTCGCCGTATCGGCACCACTTCCGATCAGCTGGCGCATGTTGCTCGTGCCAAAAAGACTAGACCATGAACCACGGGAAGACATGGAAGAGAGGGAAACCGACGGGAAACCGGCGGCAGGCGAGGACGCTGAGTGTACCCAGGTCGGGGACCGTGGTTGGCTACCCTCTTTCCACGAACGAGGGGTGAAATACCCATCACTAAGTTGTTGCCGAATCATCGGAGGGCGGAGGGTTATGTCCTGAGCGGGGTGTTTTTCGCCTGACAGGGGGTTAAGAATGAATATTGTACAGTGCCAAAAACTTACGTGGTGCTATAGGCAAATGCATCTTCAGTAACACGATAGCTAGCATAGCCAGCATCTGTATATTTTTCTCTTGGGCGAACTTTCCGTACCTGGAAGTATGCCATGGAAGATGAGGCCAAACAAGTGAGATGAGACCCTTTTACCGCTTACATTTGTTTGATGAAACTACACGCAAGAGCATTTGCGCCCCACGCTTTTGGGGACAGCTCGTTGTACGATGAGAGGAGTAACCCAAGGCTGACAAAAAAGTCCTCGCGGTCTCTGCGATTGTATTTGTGCGCCACATCAGCATTTTTATTGCACACCTCAGACGGTGTGGCGGCATCGAAGACATATTCTGCCGCTAACTCCTGCCCTAGGTCTGTGACAGAGGCCTCGTCCCGCACAAAGACGGTCATCGCGTGGGTTGGAAGGAGTGAGTAATTGGCGGGAATGTCATCAAGTTGGCGCGATTGTTCCGAGGGGCGCCTCTGCTTGAGACGAGAAAACAGCAGCAGGTTTGTCATGATGTGCAAAATGTTATCGCCATTTTCTCTGCGTTGGGCGTCGCTACCAGAGACGCGTGAGTCGTGCGAAGCGCGTGCGAGCCGCCGCACCGCGTCGGAGATGAGAGCAGGTGATTGAAATAGTCTCGGAATAGAGTCCGCTGGGACTGGGCGTGAGGCCGAGGGTGATGAGCTCAGCTCATGAAGAGGATTGCGGACAATGCGCGGCGGTGCACGGCTGAAACAAACAAGTTGCCCTTTTCCTAGCGAGTCATTGACGAATCCCCAGTAAAAGCCGAACGAGACATACCATTAGGACCGAAGACGCCTTGAGAAGTCACTGGTTCAGCTATGTTCTTGTCGCTGTGTAAAGGTGCAATGATGGCTGTGCGTTTTGATCGCGGAAGAGACGTAGTCTCCTCATCTGATGAGCTATCATAGTCGATATGAGCAGTTTGCCGTTGCCTTTCGTCCTCGTTTCCGTAAAGAAGAAAGCGCAAGCACGCCTCTAGACACGGACGTCGAGTTTCGCGCAACATCCGTAGGCGCCGTAGCATGAATGCGCGATTACGAATTGAAATGAGAGGCGACCGCTCAAGGTCCACCGTTGGTGTTCCCCCCGGGTGCAAGCTGTGTGGATAATCTTTAGGAAAGGCAAACGTAACTCGAACGAACACGGAGGATGACTCTCCCCAAGGTCCGTTCAGACCAAGGGTGCAGGTGCGCTTCTTTTCTAAATCATGCTGGGAATCACTCAGCAGTCGTCTAGAGCAGCATTTGTCAAACCTACCTTTTCGAGCTTAATTCTCGAAGACTCTTGCTGCAATCTGGTTACAACAGACGTGATTCTATATGCGCGTAAGTACACGAAAGGTACTACATTTCCGGAGACTGACTCATCTTGCAAACTCTGCCCCTCACTTTCATCATCCCAACGTCCATGACTGTCGCTTCTCTTGCGGAATACTACGGGTAGAGTAGCCGAGTTCGCGTCTCGAGACGGTGGCCTGCTGCGACTGCCAATACGGCTGGCACTCCCACTCTCAGCACCACTACCAGTTCCTGAAGAGCCGTCACGGGCTCTATCCCCGACTCTAAAGCTAGAAAGCCAGGCAAGGGAATCCATGCGTGCAGAGCGGTTCCCACGGGTCATGGTCCCTCCTTGCCGAGGGGGAACAGAGATCGCAGTGACCGTGGGGGTTTGCTCTGGCTCTGACTCGGGCAATTGGTGGATTGGTTGAGATGCGTCCCGTGCACCACGCGGAGGGAGAAGGACGGGATTGGGAAGTCGCCCAGCAAAGTGTATGGCACGGACCTCCGCTAAGATTCCGCGCTGCCCAACGGGGGCAGAGAGAGCTGGCTTAGTGTGGCTTGTTTCGGGTGGTGTGCGAAACGAGAATCTGTTATCTCCGTAGCCCTGAGAGCGAGGTGGCATATCTTTATCCGGTGGTTGACCTGCCCGCTTGTAAAGAGTCGGAATGGTGCAACCTGGATAAGAACAAAAAACAGACCTCCAAGACATCTTGGTCGATCGGCCAAAACCTTAGGGTCTTGTCTTTTGACCAAGTGATGAGTTGGAAGTCGCCCCACTCTAGAAACAGTTGGGGAAGTTGAGGGTGGTCGTGGAATACAACGCTGCACTTACCCCGGCCACCCCTTCTCCATACGAACTCCTTCACAACGTCTGTATGTCCTTCAAATGTCTCCACCGGAATGGAGGTGTGAGCCATTTCTGTGTTATGCGTCCATAGTTCCGGAGCTTCGCCCCCACGCTGCGGAAGGCTCAGTAAACCATCACCAAAAGGGAGGTCCCGTGCCCGCCAGACCGGATATGAGGTGTGGATGGTACTAAATGGTTCACAAATTGAGCCCCCAGGGAGTGTACTTGCAATATCATCTGAGCGACGGGTCCCTTCCAGCCCGGTAGGGGACGAATCAACGTCCCATAGCTTTATGGTCTTGTCCAGCGAGCAGGTCAGTAATTCTCTGGAACTATTGTGAGCCCAATCAATGCCGTAGATTTTGGCAGAATGAGCCTTGATATTCTTTACTGGCATAGACCCTTTCTAGGAAACTTAGAGTAACACCAGGAAAGGAAGTTACTCGCTTACCCGCCGGTCCCAGATAAGCACTTCGTTCAAGTGGGACGAGGCAAGAATGTTGCCGTCTAGACGATTCCACTTAACCTGGGTGCCGCCAGCTGGTCACATGAGATGTCGGACGCCAGATGTGATTAAGGACAAGTGCTCATACCGTTGAAAGTAGAAAGGCCTCACAGACAATCACAGTCAGACATGATAAAAATTGACAGAGGAAATGTATCTACCCATGATTGGTTTCTGTGGCGTCCGCAGGTCCCACGCCCATAGCCAGGAGTCGATGCCAGTACTGACAACGATGTCCGGATCCAGGGTGTGCCAGTTGATATCAGTTATGGCGCGGTAATGTGAATGTAGCACATGTTGTATGGCCGACTTTCCAGTAAGGCAAAGATTCCAGATGAGGCTAGTATACGAGACTTAAGACAGGGTCAACCTAGAAGGACATGAAATATTTACAGCTTCTCGCTTGATGTCGAAATTATATACTCTGCACGAGCGGGATGCGGATTCCATTGTACATCAGCAACGTCCCATGTTCCCCCTTGTGAAAGGAAGCGAGGAACGTCTGACGGTGCTTTGAGATCTATGATGAAGAGGCCATTGCGCCTTCAAACAGGGGAACGGTTAGACCGAGAGGGCGAAAAAATGGGGGAGCGCACGCAGCAAGGACCAAGTCGCGGTATGAGGGACTGATGCTCATCTACATTCAGGTGAGGGAGGAAAATATTTGGGCACACAGAACGTACGTTCCCAACTGCGTCTCCTACAAGATCCTTCATGTCGATGATTACGCTCTTCTTAATGCCATCTTCGGGAGAAGATAGGGCCTCGATGATGTCCGAAGACGCGACATCGATAGAGTCGGAGTGAATGCCGAGAATAAATGGGAAATGAGGTGAGGTAGGCTCGTTGAGAATAGTACGAGACATTCTCGAGACCCCGCGACCCGACTGTATGCGCGCTGTAATTAACTGACTAGTCCCGTGATCAGTGTTGTACAAGTCAGGCTAACCCCGGGTCATGCAAACCTGACTGACCTTTTGGCGGGTCAGTCAATAATCGTGGGAGGACAATGTCGACGGGAGAACGGACCGGAACGTGTGGAGTTTGCAATTAGAATGTCTTCCTTTTGTATAATTTCCCACGGTCCCTTGACAGGGTCACTGCCCGTGCGCGTCACGTGTTTAGGGAGATTACAGACGGTCTTAGGTTAGCCGTGCTAGATTCATGTCTACCTTGACTCGGAAGCGTCCTGCGTCTGCACGCCCAGTCCGTCCCCCTGAAAAAAAGCCGCGCCTCTCTAATATAGCTAGGAAGAATTTAAAACCCGTCACCTCTCGAAAAGAGACGCAAGTCGTTGATGACGACGACTCTGCATCAGAAGAAGAACTTTTGGACGAAAAAGACCAAGATGCCCAACCGTCAACAGGACACTCCCTCGAACCCCTCTGCGGTAATACACTTTCTGTGAAGAACCGATCTCTCATTTACTCTTTCGTTACTTACCAGTGAAGAACGCTCACGCAGCCCAGCGTTTACTCACTCAGCAACGCCGTGCTGCAAAAAGACATTCCGCTCTTTTGGCGGACGCAAAGCGCGCTTGGTCTCTCGCCCGCCAGAAATCGATCTCCAAGGAAAAGCGCGCTTCTCATATAGCGTCTCTGGTCGACATTGTCCGAGGGAAGATCCAGGATATCGTCTTCAAGCACGACGCCAGTCGTATTGTTCAGACAATTGTAAAACGGGGAGATCGACGTCAGCGTAGCGAGGTTGCCAGCGAGCTTCAAGGGCGCTTCAAGGAGCTTGCGGAGGATAGATATTCAAAGGTGTCGTTGATGAAACCCAGTGTGGTGAAAAGCTAAATGTGCCCTAGTTCCTCGTCTTGAGACTCGCACGTCACTGCCCTTCCCATCGTCTCCCGATGATCATGGAATTCCGCTCGCATGTTCCCCGTCTGCTCTTGCATAGGGAAGCGTCACAAGTCATTGCCGACATCTACGAGCTGCATACTAACTCGGCAGAGCGCGCTATCTTACTCCGCGATTTTTATGGGCGTGAGGCCGCTCTTCTCCCACTTACCCTGAGTAGTGAAGATACTACAAAGGATGTGCGCGGCGGCCTTCCTGTAGTTTTGCAAGGCGCGAGTGAGGATCAGCGAAGACGTATCCTTGCCTCGCTTAAGGAAAATCTCGACTTGATGTCAGTTCGTTCTCCCTTTTGATACCACTTACCAACCTCCCGCAGGTTCAACAACCCCGAAAAGGGCCCCATCCGCCATGCCATCGTTCACAGGGCTCTCCGGGAGTATCTGACTGAGATAGCTCGGATTTCTAGTGACGACGAACGAAAAAAGATGTATAGTGGAATATATGAGAGGTGAATAACCCCATCATCTCCCATCCATTCACTAATGATATTACGAAGTTGCAAAGATTCGCTTGCGGAGATGGTGCATACTAGGGACGGGAGCAGGGTGGTACGCGAGTTCTTAGCGCGAGGCACTGCAAAGGTTTGTCGCGTTGTCCCCAGCCGTCACGTGAGCTAATGAGAGCCTCTACGTAGGATCGTAAGCACATCGTGAAGGTCCTTAAGCCCTACATTGCGACCATGGCTACGGACGAGGAAGCTCAGCTCGTCCTCTTTACCGCCCTTGATGTCATTGAGTAGGTGGAGACATTGTCACGTCTTCTGTTGACCGATTTTCTTCAGTGATACGAAATTGGTTGCAAAATCCATCCTGCCTTCCATAACCGAAAATGCGAAGTCGCTACAAACCAGCGCCGCAGGTCGGCGGACTTTGTTGTACCCCGTAGTACCACGACATCGGCGTTACTACACACCGGCAATGATCTCTACCATCTCCGAAACAGACGACCTTCGCGCGCACACAAGCAAAAAATCTTCTGACGTTCGCACTGCCGAGATTTGCGCTGCAGCAAGTCCGGAACTCCTATCTTGGATTGTGCGCGATGGGGCTGAAGTGAGTCGGGACACGGGAGGATCGCTTGTAATAACGGAGATTATGCTTGAAGCCCACGGTGGTGAGTCTTTGCCTGTTGGCTGTATCAAACGGGTTATATATGTAATTTGGCGTTCAGACAAAGATGCTGCAATTGAGGCACTTTTATCCCCGTTAGAATCTGACTATCCCTCCGAAGACTCCCCTCATCCCATCGATTTACCACACACCTCGCGGCTATACAAGGTCCTTCTTCAAGGAGGTCACTTTTCACGCGATATCAACGCAATTAAATCCCGGCCAAATTTTGAACCATCCACTTTTGCCTCTGCATTTCTGCGCCACGTTACACCCGCGAACATCACGTCTATGGCCCGGGGTGGTGGCAGTTTTGTAATCGCTGCGTTGATAGAACGAGTCCTCGCCATTGGGACATCTGAGGAATGCAAGTTCCTGAACAGATGCTTAGCAGGGCTTAAAGCTGAGGTTGAAGGGCGTCAAACGAAAGGGTCGTCTGTACTCGCCGAAGGAATTGGTTTGTTGGGGCTTAAGGTCGGTAATGGTAATAAATAAACTATTCGTTCCTCCCATAGTGCATGATTTCTTTTTTGCTGTTCCTTGAAGCGCCATAAGGAGAGCACCTTTATATAGCCTCAACTCGGTGGCCCGCTTCGACTCTCGAGTAGGTACCTCTTGAAGTTATGACAAAGAGACCGGAATTGATCGACGTGTGAGCTCCTATTTCTCTCACAAGCAATACTAGCAATTCTTCATAAAAGCTTACGGATGTCAATTGTTATTACGCTGCGTCGATCGTTCAAGGCCTGAGGCCTGATGCGCGGCGCATCGGACCGGCAGCGACTCGCTCGAAGTTCGCGCCTTACTTTTCAGGATGTGCAGATTCGTTTGAAGACATTGTGGAGGCCTAGTGTAGTATGACTGCGCGCTGACGGACCCGCTGCGAGTCGACGTTATCATTCGTTATGTTGACCCCTCGACAAGGTCTTCTCACTCGACGCCAGACACCCAGCTCCGAGTCCCCTCTTTGGCTTCGCCCTCGGCTTCGGAATCTCAGTATTCGGCAACGCTCGATCAGCCCGAACCCGCACCTACGTTGCTCCCCTCGGATTCTCCTCCATCCCATACTTCCTCGCTCGCACATTCGGCTGCTGACGAAAGCCCCGAGACCTCGTCCACATATTCTTCGCCCACGACCACGCCCACGCCCACGCCTGTATTCCTTTTCCATCTGATTTCGAGTCCTCGGTGATGGAAGATCAGATTGAGCTCGAGCCCGCACCCACGTTTCTACTTTCCATTTCTTCTGCGTCGTATGCGCCCTCGCTTGCACCCTCGGCCATTGACAACGACCCCATTTTCGCGTCTATGCCCCTTTCTTTGTCTCTGTCTCCGTCTATGTTCCTGCCCTCTCCTATCAGTATGCTATCGGCGACGAACTCAGCCCGAGCCCGTGTTTACGGCGTCCCTCTCTTCGCCCTCGACCATTGAGACCTCACCTCTGTCTGTACTTTCGACGGCTGACTCTCTCCCACCGTCCTTTAAGCCTCACGAATTTGAGTCTACTCTTGCATCTACTGTCGACGTCGTCCCCCTGAGTCCCCTGGAGCTGTCCTTGTCGTTAGGCGAGGCGCTTCCCCTCCTTTCGTCTTCGACCCTCGAGACTTTACCTTCGCTTGAGATTTCGACATCTGACCCTCGACTCTCTACCGGTTCCGATGCAGCCCTACGAGCTCAACTCTACCCCTGCGCCTGCGTTTATCGACACCATCTCGCCGAGTCCCTTCGAGCAGCTTCCTTCATTACTTTACAGCATACTTTCTCTCCCGTCGGCGCCGTCACTCGAAGCCTCGGGAAGTGTCCTTGTTTCACCACACTCGACGTTACTGCAACGCAACGATCGCTCGGAGTCACGTTGACCGGTTCGAATTCTTCCACTCTCGAAGTTACGCCAGCCTTCCTGGTAAAACACCTGCCAATAGACTGCCATCGTTGATATCACCACCGAAAATACTGCCCCGCACGGACTCCCAACCACGCCACTGCCCCTCTACGCCCTGCACCCCCACGATAGCCACAACGGTGATGGTGACAGCGATGCGGTGATAGCGACGACGACTGCGACGGCAACGACGAAGGTGTGGGGCGGGCAGCAGGGATAGCAGCGGCGACAGGGTAGTCCTATAGTAGCTACCTATATATATACCATCCTATGCAATGACTATATTTTCTGTATTTTTCGGACTATGGGAGTTGTATCACTAGATGCAAGGTGGGAACGGGTCCCGTACGGGTTTTGCCGACCTGTGATAATCCTAACCATGACCACTGTGGACTCTGATCAGTCCTTATTCTCAGCGGAATCCTACTTTGGGACACAATTGCCCCCACCTAACCTCGACCAGGACATAGCCAGTGTCAGGTCTTTCGTCCATCGACAACGAGGTCTCAACAGGAAAGTGGTACTCGTAACCGTAAGCGTTACCCCCATTCTCCGTCTCTCGGCTCAAATGTCCGTGCCAAGAGCGGTGGGACAACCGTCCCTTTAGAACTCAATGTGTGAGTGTGTGCCGTCCTCTGTGCTCAGGGCTCATGCCCTCGCGACACTCTTAGGGTTCGCTTTCTGGATAATTTCAGCGCCGGTGAGTCAACCTCGAATGCCTCCATAACGTCAGACGTCTGAACGACCGACCAGGCACCCGAGGAGCAACGTCCGCCGAGTACTTCCTTAAGGCCGGGTATGCCGTCATCTTTATGCACAGGCAGTTCAGCCTTCAGCCATTCAGCCGCCACTATTCTCACTCCACCAACCCTTTTCTTGACTTCCTTGACATCGAACCAAACCTAGACAGGTCCTCCGCCCCCCCAGACATCACCGTAACGCGTTCGAAACGTGATGGCCTACTTGATGTGTTGACGGCGTACAAATCGGTTCAACAATCCGGCCTGCTTCATACCCTTACCTTCGTCACCGTTAACGAATATCTCTGGTTACTTCGTGCCGTCAGCCAGGAGCTATCTGTACTTGGTCGGAGCGTGTTGTACTACCTTGCCGCTGCGGTTAGCGACTTCTTTCTACCCAGACAGAAGATGGTGTGTTCTTCTTCCCCAGTATCGACCAATTGTTGAGTCCATTGGTTTGTAGTCGGAACACAAAATACAATCGGGCAAAGGGAGCCTACTGATCGAAATGGATCAAGTGCCCAAGATATTGAAGCCAATGGTAGACGAATGGTCCCCTGATGGTTTCGTAGTCTCGTTCAAGGTGAAATTGTTGGCGCATCATCGGTTGGTCGTATTCACGACACTCTCAGCTCGAAACAGATCCTGCTCTACTGGTTCCCAAATCCCGCGCCGCGCTGGAGCGCTATGGACATCACCTCGTTATTGGAAACGACCTTCATCGTCGCAAGCATGAGGTGGTTTTCGTTTCGCGCGAACATGACGGTGCCGCAGCGAGAGACGTCGGCATCAACTGGTTACGTATCTCCGGGAATGCGGTAAACGCGCGTGGACACCCAAAGGAGATCGAAGAGGATATCGTAGCGGAGCTCACCAAACGGCATCAGGCCTGGATAGAAGGGCCGCGGTTGTAGCGACGTACATGAGGGCGAACATGCCACAACTTAGTGTATTGAGGAGCACTGTCAGAAGTGTAAAATATCAATTGACGCGATCACATGACATGCCGTACAATCACAATTCCAAACGAGCTTTGGCCTTGGCCTCAAGTCGCCACTCATTAGAAAAATCCCCTTCCACTCTTTCAGTCGTAGAACTATCATTAAGCTATTTAATGGGAATCCAAGGCCTTCTTCCCTTCCTCAAGTCGATTCATAATCAACGACACTTACGCGAACTCTCCGGCCAGACGCTCGCTGTCGATGCGTATGTATGGCTTCATCGCGGAACGTACACGTGCTCCACGGAACTGGCGACGGGAAAAGCGACGTGCAGGTAAGGTGTTCGCGTGTTGCTGTATCCACGTTCAGGAAAGTTGATCTCGTTGGTAAGATACGTCCAGTACGCGATGCAGAGAGTCCGTCTCCTGCGTCACTATGGCATACATCCGTACATAGTCTTTGACGGTGGGCGTCTTCCTGCTAAGCGTGGAACGGAGGAGGAACGAAGGCGCAGACGGACGGAGAATTTGGCGCGCGCGAACGCGTTGGCGGCGGAAGGGAAGCACACACAAGCTAGGGAATACTTCAGTAAATGTATCGACGTCACACCGGAAATGGCATTTCAGCTCATCAAGGTACGTCGTCGAACGGTTGTTCCCACCTAAATGCGGCGTTTGACAAGTTTTGGAGGCGTTACGCGCCGAGGGCGTCCCCTACGTCGTCGCTCCCTATGAGGCCGATGCACAGCTCGCCTACCTCGAGCGCACGGGGATTGTCGACGGAGTCATCACCGAAGACTCTGACCTTCTCGTGTTTGGTTGCAAGAACGTATATTTCAAGTTGAATGACGTCGACGGCACAGTCATCTCAATCTCACGGGACGACTTTGGAAAAGTGACGGACTGCTCTCTGCGAGGTTGGACAGATGGGCAATTCCGTGCGATGGCAATCCTCAGCGGATGCGATTACTTACCAAGTATTCCTGGTGTCGGACTCAAGACTGCGTGGACACTGCTACGCAAATACCGGACGCCGGAAAACGTCATACGCGCACTGCGACTAGAAGGGAAGAAACCCGTGCCACAGGGATATCTAGACGCATTCATGGCGACGGAGAAGGTTTTCCTGTACCAGAGGGTGTATGACCCACTGGAGGAGAAGTTGGTAAATCTCACTCAAATCCCATGCGGGGAGGTTCTCAGTCCGGCTGACGGGGCATTTATTGGAGAGTGGGTTCTGACAAATTAATGTCCGAACTGCCGGCTTATGTCCGCATGCAGGGACGTAGCCCCGACTGTGGCAAAGTTGATTGCCACGGGCGAAGCGGACCCAAATACACGGTCGCCCATCGAGGATATTAACCCATCCTTTGCCCCACGTGTCGTCAAGCCATTACCCTTCAAGCTACATGATCTAAATTCTTCGGAACCAAGAGGGAAGAAAGGCGAGAAGCCCAACGCCGCAAGCATCTTGAGCTTTTTCAGTGTGTGGGGATTTCACGACCGAGCTTAGTCGATGCTAATTTGACTATCTGTAGCTCCCAAAACAAAAGGCCCCGCACCAAAAACGTCTTCAGGACCGACCGTTTCTCGAATTGTCGCGGGTCGTGCCAGTGGAAAGCGCCGACTTTTCGGGCTCATGGATGGCGACCTGGATACCAAGCGTAAAAAGTTGCTTGAACACGACGAGGAAGAAAACGTTCCGGCTCCTGTTCTGAGCCACTTTTTCAGCAATGCCGCTAGTTCATCACGACTCCAAACTACGACGGAAGAGGATGGTGTCCTAGGCACTCAGGAAATCGTGCTGGTTGCAGATCTCGATATCGACGAAGTAGAAGACGCTGAGGCATGCGACGAAGAACCTGACCAGGTCGCTCAGGAAGACGGATATCTATCACCGGCCCCATCACTGAAGCGGCTTAGCACGCCTGACTTGTCTTCTCCGCCGCGACCTCTAGATCCATCTCGGGTTTTTCAGCATGACAGCTCCACACAGGACTTCGCCGTCGACATCTTGTCGAGTCCAGAGACTCGGAAACCAGCAGTGCCTTTAAGAAGTAAATCTCTTTCGGGTAGAGGGAACGAACCATTTGGGTGTATCCTTGTCCCGGATACGCCCCGAAAATCTCGGTCGGCACACCCAGCGGATAGACAAGACGCACCTGTACTCTGTGGGCCTGACCTTTTTGAAGACTCAGATATCGTAGAAATTGACGATTTTGGGACACCACCTTGCTCTTTCGGAGGCTCCACCCAGTCTTCGTCGAGTCTCGAACCGCCTGCGAGCCAGGGGGCGGCGCGTGCGGGAGCATGCAACGAGGAACTTGATCTGGAGGATGACATCGAATTTATCGGCGTGCGGCGGGCAAGTCAAGATGCTGTCGCACGAGGCTGGTGGTCAAAATGGGCCCGTGGGGGCGTTACCGAGCCGAGCCGCGGCACGGCGAAAGATCAAAATCACCATCGGGTGCGTCTGTCACTTTATTGGCTTAGAGACACTTTGCCTATTTGCAGGTATATACGCCTTTGCGACGTCGAGAAACGACGGTTACCCCCGACGGCCTTCATGGAGCGTTAAGGTTCTGGCCGAATGCGAACACTGCCAGTGACAAGAAGGCACCAACAAATCGTAGAACTACCCGTGAGGCTGGCTCAGCGAGGAGAAGTCTGATCCCTTCCGAATCGGAGCATAAGGTGGAGATCATTCGACGTCGTAGAAGCACCGGGACGGTCGAGTCCGGCACTGGGACTAGCATGAGAGTGGTGTAGTGGAGTGGAACGGGATTGGTTCTGAGGTGAGAGTCTGCCGAAGTCGATAGATGTATCGCGATTTTATCGTTCGTAGGGAAGATAATTTATTTTTCGAATTGCCGAGAAGATGGCTCTCGAGGAAAGGGGTGGAGGTGGAGGTGGAGATTCCCGATTTCTGACAGCGATTCGCAAAGGATGAAGTATCGTATGGTTCAAGGCGAGTTTAACCTGATCTAGCTCGGACAAGGCAGATCTGGCAATCGAATGGCCATTCTCAACTTGTGCGTGTCAAGACATTCTCATTCCTCTGTCCTTATCGTACTTAGTTCACGCTCAACCAGAATGTCCACCCCCCCCCCGCATCCCCCTCCTACTGAATGGACAGCCACTCCCACTTTCACTCTAATTCTGACCTCACAACCCATCGCATACATCCATTTCACCTCACTTTTAATCAAGGCCTCCTTGGCGGTCCCTCTCTCCATTACCCTCCCGCTCAGGCGAAACCCGACCCGTCTCTTCGATCGCCCCCTCACCACCAGTCTATCTCATGGCCTCCTCTCCCTTCTCTTTCTGGTCCTGCCCAACACCCCCACGCTGACATCAACCGACCTTGGGTCAAGCCAACTCCCGAGGTGTTTCTCCCCGCCAGCGGTGCCGACTCACAGAACTATCATAGCTTTCTATTATTAGAGCCTAGGGAGACCAGCGCAAATTTCCCTTCGGATACGGAGCCGTATGACCCGTCCGCCCTGCCAACCTTGGCCAACTCCATGTTGGCGGTCGATACCCGCACTGACCATCCTCGAGAACCAGTCGTGTACTTTTCTGGCTCGGAGTCTGACTCAGGACACGAGCTAGATGACGAGCACAATGCAACTAGGGACGCCAGCAAAGATCAACCGACGTCCATCCCTACCGCTTCCCCTCAGGCAAAGCCATTGGACGTGGTCCTATCTCGTCGATCCGCTTCCTTTCTGGCTATCGAGGTGCCTACCCCTTCGTCCGCATATAATTACTCTCCGGCTTACCGTTCCTCGTTAGGGAGGTAAATCGGGCCCAGATTTTTCTTCGAAAGATTTAGAATGTCCCTCCAGAACCCCACGTCGCACCCGATCATCGTCCAGAAAACCCAAGATGCATCAGTGCCAGACCTGCAAAAAGTGGTTTCCGCGACCTAGCGGACTCGCTACCCATATGAATGTCCATTCAGGCGCAAAGCGTAAGCACACTGTCCTGACCCCGCTTTTTTTTTTTTTTCCTGACGCGCACGTCTGGCCATTTGGTTTATCACAGCATTTACATGCCCTGTGCAAAGTTGCAACAAGAAGTTTGCCGTTCGATCGAATGCCAAACGTCACCTCCGCACGCATGGCATCATGCCCACACCTGACATGAGCTTCATATCCACGCCAGTAGAAGGAGACGATGCTGCGACAGCTCCTGATCCCGCTTTCTGGATACCGCAGAGTCTGAAAGAACGACACCTCAAAGTGGAAGACCTTGATACGTGTCCGTTGTTACTCTCCGCACTGCCCCTCGTCCGTCCATCTACGTCCATGTGGCACGGTGAGCTCGTGTACGAGGAAAGGGACTCGTTTGCCGATGCGCCAGTTGCTCCATACCACCCCGCTTATGTATGTCACGATGTTTGACTCTCCAGGACTCCAGGACTTGCGACTGACACTGTGCAGTGGAGACGTCTGCCTGGACCCGCCCCCACTACCGTCGTCACATGCGTCAATCATTCATCCTGAGCAGCTCAGGTTCTTTGTGAAACTCCTCTATCATATTATCTTTCTTGATTTCCTTTCCTGGTGTTTTCACTCATTCGATTTTCAATCGCTCGTAATCGCTCGTTCTTGGGGTAAGAGTGCACTGTACATAGGTGGTAGTAGGGACGTTGCCGAGTCTCTCTTACGCGTAAGCTATAGATAATTATATTGTGGCAAGCTACGACTTTGTGAACAGAAGAAGATAGGTGGTGCGCGTGAATTGGCGTCGTAGACCAGCGGACGCGACCGCAACACGGACGACCTTGCTCACTGACCAAAAAAGTTCTTGTTGAGAGTTCTTTGTAAACATAAGGTTACATCCGCTCCGTAGTCTGTTCTGTGCGGACCATTGGTCCATAGAGAATGCGATTGACTAAACCAATGGGTATATCATACGCCTCTGGTATTGAGTCCGGTCGCGCGTACGTGAGGTAAGGATTGGGGTTACTGGCGTCTGGGTATTGCGCCCTTGAATCTACCAGATAAGACACTTGATCAACCCATATACGGAAGCGGGTCGGAAGTGGGGACTAACCAGTATATGTGTTAAGCTCTGAGAAGCCCGGTGTGCCTCTAATGGCCATTGAAAAGTACATAAAGTATGTGAACAGGACGGTCACAACTGTCCATGCCGGGACAAGAAGAGCCCATTCACTAAATCAGAAAAAGAAAAAAAAAAGAGTGAGTTTCATCTGGCCGGAGAAAGCAAGCGATTTCCCATTTCACCGATTAGGATACCAGGTCACCCCAAGCCGTATGATCCACTCGTCTGGGAGGATCGCCCAAAGGAAGTACAGGACAAACGCGAGGTAGGTCACCGCCCACGCGACGAACCCGTAGAACTCGGGCGCACGGCTCCGATACTCTACAGGTGGTAGCGGAGGGAACCGAGCTAAAGGCGACGTTGGTGATGTAGGCTCTTCATCTTCGCCGTACTTGCGAGAAACCATGTCACATAGAGCAGCACTGAAGGCGCGGAATGCACCGGCCCGATTGAGGACAATATAAATGGCATTGATTGGAAATCAAAAGGCACTTATTGATGATCGGGCTAACCGATATAAATAATTGAAAACAAAATGATACCAGATGTATTTCTTAGATTGCCTTCCTGGTCGCGGGATCTTGTCCGAATCCCGTTTAGTCAGACTAAAAAAAACTCGGACGTGCATGAAGGAAGGTTATTATTTTTTTTAAGAGCGTGCACTACTTCTATTCCACGGTAGGTCCGGACTTCCTGTCGTTGCGGACGGCTTGCTCTGGACCCGAGAACCACATATGTCCGCTCTAAGCCGACGTCGAAACTTGAAGCATGAACAACAGTGCTAACGTCAGGAGCGTCCCAGGGAGTGTCTCCCGGTGATAGGCGGTCCACGTGGCATTAAGACTTGCGAGTACCCATCACGTTGCCATCCTACCGCCGGGGGACATCAGACAGTGCGACTCTGGCGATGAACTGCGGCGGACTTGCCATTTCAAAGGACACTTCGACGCTCCTACTCTCACTGTCAAAGCCGGGATGCGAAAGCAGACGCAGTACCCTGAAAAAAGGGGAGTGTTTTCTTTGGGTATTCGACATGAAGAGAAAAACAAGGAACCCTGTTGTTCTGGTCTCCGGAACAATCAACACGCGATATGTCCGGTTAAGTGGAAGATAGGTCCCGCCTGGATGAATAGGTCAATCGATCACTGCGCCCACATTGGGGACATGGGATAAACCGACTTGCCAAGTTGAGGGACAAGAACAGCCCGCGAGCCTGTGTCAAAGCTCGCTGGAGAGCCATCAGGAGTGAGAAGTTTTGTAGCCATTTGATTAGTGGTCACAACCTGTCCATCGGGTTGTATAAGCAGAAGCTAAGACGTGGCGTGTGTTTATGGATGTACTGAGATATCAAGTGAGGAACAAAGCCTGGCCAGGACTTGCTTTACGCGGGCGAGCAACGTTGCCCGCCTGGACTGCGTTAAAGTCGAAGAGGTCTGGAACGGAAACCAGATTGAGTTCAAAACGACGAGGCGGATCTGAAGGCCCCTCTGTCAGTGGGAACCAATAGATAATAAATTGTCATAGCCTTATTCACTGATCGATGTCCTTCTAAGAACGAGGGGAGGTTATGCAGGAAGGCCAGGAGAGTCGGTGGTGTAAATATGTTCAAATAGTGTACAAGGTCAAGGGTGGTATCGGGGAGATCTCTTGAGCCTGGAAAGTAGAGTGAATGGATAGTGGTAAACAGAGTGCTCCTGCCTACGAAACTCAGAATAGAGTAAGGCCGGACTTGTCATATTTTGCATGTCTAGAACACGATCAGGGTACGGATTCGCAATCACCTTATGTCCTACCGATGAAAAGCACTTGGTCGTTTGACGACACAGCGTTGGACACGAACTTGACTACTAAGGACTCCTTCGCCGTTCCTGGTGGGCCTGAAAGCTCCAGGATATGACCACTGGGTAAGCCATTCCCTAGAAGCATATCTAGAGGTTCGCAGGATGAAAGAAATCTCTTGTGAATCGAGATCAATTCTGAGGCAGATCGACCTAGCGGCAGGCTCAAATCCACTGTGTTCATGTTCGTTCGTCGCTGGTAACAAGACGTGATCGCGTGATCTCTTGTGGTGGTCACGGGTTCTGGTCGCGACAAGACTTGAACTAGAGTTTGAACACGCGATTTCGCTTGCGTCTTGGTTGAACTCGAACATAATCCTAAATCAATATCCCGTACACACCTTTTAACCTACACTCACCCCCTGCCCTGTCGTTTGTCTCAGTCTTGTACTTGGCTTACGCTATACCTTGACTGCAGACGATGCCAGCCTCTGACATAACCCTTTTCAAAAACGCCAGGGCAGTATCAACCGTGAGGGTGGATCAAGTTCCCAGAGGCGGTTAGTGCCCGCCTTAAACCCGGCAACTGTGGACCTTACATTTGATAATAGGCGGGCGGGAGATAGCGGACTATTTCAGGGACCACATAGGTATCCCTGTTGACCTACGCCTTCGCCTCGCTTTTTAACTAGAACGTAGGCCCCATCAAAAATGTTGACTTCTTTGGAAACGGGTCTTCAATGGAAATTACATTTTCTAACCCCGATGCTGCTCTGTGCGTCCGTCATCTTTACTGGCCAACTCACCTATTTCCGACTCGACCTTCAGGAAGTCTCTCAGCATGTCCGGATACATGATATCTGGTCACCATATGTACGTCCTGTGTATCTTCATAGTGGATTTTAGCTTTTGGGAAAGAGCGACGTTCTCTATCACTCCAAATATCGCCTCCTTTTTTTTTTTTATTTTTAACAAAACTTGGAACTATCTAACGATGGTTTTACCATAGAACTGTCACAGCCAGGTCGCCTCCCAAATCTCGTGCAATATCACAAGTTGAATTCCCGGATATGCGCCGCAATCTCTATGTACTTGGACTGCCATTCGATCTATCCAAGTGAGTGTCATTCAAGGTGTGAATCGTACACTTTAGGCGATGCTAATCAGCGTAGCAGGGCAGAGCTGTCTTCTATTTTTTCACAGTTCGGAACTGTGACTCACTGTGTCATCCTCGCTACCGTTGATAATGCATCTCGCCGTCGCGGGTTTGTAGTGATGTCAAACCACACCGAAGCGAAAACTGCCATGGACAATATCTCTCAAAGGAATATCAGGTACGTTATTGCGATGGCCACACGCACTCGCCATTTACTTGACCATGTACTCCGCAGAGGGTCTATCGTCGATGTATCTTGGGCTGTCGTTCAACGTTCTCAAGGTGTGCTTCACATACTAGGAACTTATCAGCTTACCAATAGAGTCCACACCCAGGTTTTCTTGATGGCGGTGATAGGACTATCACCCTAGAAGGCCAAGTTGACTCTGCTCCTCCTAGCGCCGATCTTAGTTCTACATCTGCTCCTGCGTTCCAGCCCTTTGGTCTTTTGAGCAACCACCCCAAAGTCAGTCCACTCTCAGACGCTCGGTCTCGTCATGCGAGCATCTTTGTTCGAAATCTTCCTGCACTTCTATTTGCTCAAGATTCTGACCTGGAGCCCTTGTTCTGCCCGTTCGGCGACGTTAAAGAAATCCGAAGACAGGGTGTATCCTCGGCAACCTGGTCTCACACCGACACCATCTCCGTGGTTGTCACTTATTCGTCAGTTGCGGGTGCAAGAGAAGCCAAGGCAGTTCTGGAGGGTCAGCGCTATGGAGACATTCCTCTCATAGTGGAGTATCTCCCATCATTCAACTACAACGCCGAGAATGGCTGGAAATATGGTTGTGGTGGTGTTGCTAGCTCATCCTTGAATCCCTGCGCATCTCCCTTTGTTTCTGACACCCCCTCGGCTGCCTCTGCTCCCCCTACTTGTCTCGTCTCTGGAACTTTCCCCGACTACTTTTCGAAACCCACGTCAAGCGGATCAGCTGTCCCTCTGAATCGTTTCTCGCTCTCGGAATCTGTCTCGCAGGGATACAGATCGCTTCCTGCCTCCGGCTTTCCATCGCGGTCCAACTCTGCTGCATCGTGGAACATTTCACATGCACGCCCGAGTTTCCATGCGTAGCCAGCGGTGCAGACTTCGTAACCAATCCGCAGCAATCTTTGACAGTCTCAAGAAAGTCTTCCTATTATGATCCGTCAGCGATACCATTCCCCAAATTTCTCTTGCGCTCCACCCAAAATACGAGAAAATACAACCCTCAGCTTCGTGTTTATGTTTGGTTGCTCAATTCTATCGACTATCTGGTATGTTCACCTGTAGCAACGTCGCTACCAGGAAATTGTTGGTCATGGACCGTGTGTAATCATTCTTTCATAATTACGGCGCCTTATTGTTGTTTCCGCTCTCTCCAATAATCAAGTCATGATGTTTTTCCTTTCCTGTGATGTATTAGTTCTTCGACCACTGTGGTATTATTATAGAAAGTGGTTACCACGCCCCGATGAAGGAACTTGTCTCTGACCGGATATTTCGGCCCGGATGTTATGTCCTCTGACGACTCTGACACAGGCGGTGGTCGACTCAGAAGACGACCACAAGGTTTCCGGCCTTTACCTCGACCTTCACTATCAAGTGGTTCCGTCGGCCAAAGCATTCCGGAACTGCCTGAGTTAAACGAGGTTCACGGCTCTGCACCAAGTAATGAACTTACTCGTATCGCGACATCGACAGGGCTCGGAGGAGAGAATGCCCCGTCGAGTGACCCAAGAAATATGTTCCTTGTAGGAACGGTGTTAACTGAGTCTCCTGTCTCCAGCCCGAGTCCATCTGACGACCAGAGGCCGTTCTCATTGGGCCTTGGTCCATCAAGAGCTCCACTGCCTCGTCCACGCCCTATGAAGAAATCATCATTGCTTTCCAACATATCTTCCTCTGCCTCCGACCTCGTTGCCGTTGATGAACCTCCTTCACCCTCTCGACGACGATGGGACGATCTCCGCCATCACTTCCTGCCTCACCATTTGTCCAGTCGCGCTTCAGACATCCAGTCCTCTTCCACCCCACCCACTGCATTCTTTGCACCTCCACGCCCTTCTACGCCCAAAACAATTTCGAATGCCTAAGCTTGGATTCAGGCAGGTCGTCGAACAAGCCCCGGAAGCGTTGGTGGATCAAATCACGAGGTTTGGGGATGACATTCTCAGGGCATCAAGAGCAGTGCGCTCTGCTGAACCCAAAGCACAGAGAAGGGAGCGGGATGGAACGCTCGCGACGGTGGCAACGTCCTTTAACATGAGTTTCATGAGTTCGAACGCAAGCCTGGGGTTAGGCACGCCAACCCCAAACTACCTGCCGCCCAGTCGCGCAAAGGCCGTGCGGAGACCAGCATCCCTCCAGTCCATGTCTGTATCGCACTCGCCATCAGCAGCCCCCACTTCCTTATACACTGTCATTTCGTATTATGCGTCCATCACCCCTAGCCAAAAGGACACCACAATTGTTTTACCACACGAAAGCGAGGTCCTTTCTGCCTTATTGTTGCCTTTCATGAGCATCAGGAGCGAGAAGGCCGTCAATAAGCAACCGCAAGCAATGGAGGCTTTTGAGACCATAGTGAAGACCTGGCGAGCAGCCTCAGAAGTGGTAGCACATTGATAAACGTCTCCAATGTCTCTTCTAATTAGTCGGTGTCATAGGCATTTCTCGAACGCTGCCTTTGGTGCTGCAAAGTTGCACGAATTACCCAAGATAAGACGGACATTCGGATGAAGGCTCTCGGCGGCTTATCCACCTGCTTATTTTCCTCTGCCGGCCTATTCGCCACTGGTTCCTTCGTCCATTTACAGACGCTGTTTCAGGCGCTTTTTTCTCTACAAGTATCTCTACTCGCCGAAGGTGATTCGGAAGGGGCATCATACGTACGCGAACTTATCGACGGTGTAAGAAAGGTCGGACGCAAAGAAGGGCTTGGTAGCTCCATGTTGATCCAAAAATACGAGGTCCAGCTCGTTTCCGAAGCTGATACTCAAGCAATCCTCGAATTCGCGGTCATTATGGCTTTGGCGGCCTGCTTGGAGAGTGCGATGCAGGGCGAGCATCGATATATCCTACATCATCTCGCGGAGATGAAGGTAAGCATAGGTTGCATCTCCTGGTCCTTGTGAAGTGATTCTTCTATAGGAAAGCGGATTCGGTGACATTGCATCGTCCCACCATTCACCGGACCTGATGCGTATTAAATCACTCTGCGTCACCCACTGTTCGTATGCACTTTTAAGTTTTCTGCCGTCAAGTGATGGAGCGCAACGATCCACTGAAGACCATTACTTGGCCTTTCGAATCCTTACCGAATCCTTGATCCCAACGGCTCATACTCTCGTCCACGATGAGGTGTTTGATTGCAAAGTTGTTTCTGCCAGGCTCGCTCTTAATATTTTGCACCTGTCTGGTAAGGAGACCGGTATCGCATCCCTTATTGGAGAGTGGTATCATGGTCATGATCAATGGAGAGCGGCTTTTGAAGTCGCAATCCAAACTATGGTTGGTGTTGTTATCTGCGTACTCGCAAAACTCCATTCTGTTTTTCGCAGGTGAAAGAGGATGATTGGCAAGCGGTGGCCACACTCCTCACGGCTTTAATGGAACAATTACCAAATGAATTACGCTTTCCAGCTGCAACTAAGTTTCTTCCGGCATTGAATGAGGTGCGTCACACCCAGCATCAGCGCTTCTTGGGCTGAGAATACCTATCAGAAACTCGTTCTCGACCCACCTCCGCTTCCTTTCCCGGAATTCACAGAGCTTCTAGAGATAGTCTCCCAAAAGCTCCCAAAACTCTTCTATAAGCCTCTATTTACTTGCGCGGCGGGAACCAAGACCTCTTCTGTCTTAGACCATCTGCGGACAGTAGCAATGCTAGCGCGGTACCTCCCGTCCTTCTGGATCCGAGACGCCGAAATGTTACTGGTAGTCATCATGAGCGATTCTAGGAGCACAGACCAGGACCTACAAGGTGATGTAGGGCTTCAATGGGGTCAAGTCCGTCTCGGCCAGCTTGCAATTTTGATTGAGCTTATCGCACATGTTCAATCTGAAAGATATGGTAAAGACGCCCAGACAGTGAGCTTTGTCCCGTCCGATTTGAACCAAAGCTCAGCGACGTAATCAGATCTCCACCCCCGCGTTTGTTAATCAGGCTCGATTCTTCTTCGCATTTGAACATCGCCTCGGTGCATTCCTCGACGGGAAGGTGGTTTGCATACTTCCATGTAGTTGCGTTGACTGACTGAGACTTAAGGAGCGCACGCTCTTAATACCGGTAGTCCAGAGAATATTGTTGGTCATCCTTTTTTTCGAGATCCGACTGCTGGTGGGTTCCTTGAAACCGTAGGTTCATCTTCATCCACAATATCCCAAACCCCGATATTTGATACCTGCTCAGGGCCCAATGGTTGTCTCGTGTCATGTCCTGGATTCTTAGCTCCGAGGAAGACACACGAGCTGCGCCGAGTGACATAGTTACGATTCACGAGGCACTCGCCGAAATTTATGGTTCTCTTCAGCGGTGGTCACCGACCTTGCGAAAGGTAGTATTCGCCCCTATTCGTAGTTCTGCACTGACTTGGCGAAGCACGAAAGCGTTATTCTCTTGTCACCTTCGGCCTCATTGGATGGTGGACTGTTGCCGACTCATCTACCTGCGACCACCTCCCCTCCCTTCCTCACTTTCTTTACCCGGGGGCGTCACTTGGAAAACTTCTTCAAGGGTATATTAAGCAATTCGCTTCGTCTCCTGGTAGTAGTCTCTGGCCTTTTATCCAAAGAGGACCATGAGAGTCTCTGTCCATTTCTTTGGGAGAGCTGCCTCACTCAAGTGGCGTCTGAGATTCAGGCCTCGGTGGGTCCACATTTGGCTGGCGTACATCCTATTGATTCCGGGTTCATCACTCTACACAGGCAACGTTCTTGATTATGCAATGCGCAGAGAAGGCTCCGACTGCTGTTTTGAACCTAATAAAGGCCGATCTTAAATGGTTTGCCTTTGAAAAAGTGTCTTTATGAGAAGAGACTTTTTACATTTGGCGTTGACAGTTCGGAAGCACCCATTCGTCTTCTCGCGGCGCGCCGCTTGAGCTTGATTTCTGGATGGCGTTTCCAAATGCTGTCGCAGGAGTACCTTGTTGATAAGAATTACCGAAGGCCGTTTAAATATGCTCCGACCCCCGTCTCATTTATGCCCACGGACATTGGCTCTAGTTCTTTCGTGTTCAGGGAGGACTCAGAAAGGGGGAGTGTCGTAAATGGGCGCGTTCTTCCGCTAGAACTTCGAAAGAGGCTGGCAGATATAGGCTGGACCCAAGATGAAAACGCAACGGACCAAAAACGCGAGTGGATTATGACACCTTTCTCGCTATTTTCCATGCAGCAGCTTGAAAAGCTGGACCCCGGTCTTCCCACATCAGTCACATCAAGTTCTTCACAGCCTGGCGTCCACGAAAGTCTTTCGCCGCCTTTGGCAGAACAAAGGTCATTGTCGTCGTCGTCGTCGTCACCCCACGGTGTCAAACGTCGGTCCATTTTCGTGCCGACCTTGGCATCAATCCTACCCGACCTAGCAGCCCTTGCGTACGATACTAACCACATCGTCGCCAACGCCTCTCGGGTTGCGGTCATGGACTTGATGCGACACGACCCAACCCTTATCACCAGACCTGCTTTTGACGTCTTATCAAGAGGAGAGACCTCCTTCCAATTCGTTTTCTCAGTCCTTAGGCGCTACATTTATACCCACAGTACGCTTCCCCCTGCCATGGCACACCACCTATTCAATCATTTGGCGGGTTTTCTCAAGCTCTCTGCAAGGCAAGGTGAAGGCGAGGATACACTCATGAGGTTCGCCTACACCGTTCCGCTACTCTCGAAACTTGTTTCCCAAGTCAGCGACATGTCTCTACGAGAACTTCGGCGTGCCAAAGTGGATATTTTCTTGATCCCGTCTGGTTCGCTTTGGTTTTCTTCCTCTACTCCCGCAAGTCCCATGTTCCCTCGGTCTCTAAGTGAGATCACAACCAGTTCTGAAGTGGCTACATTACATCGACTTGGGAAGGTGGTACTCGTCCGAGTTGCCCAGAACCTGTTATTTATGAATATGCTTAAGCGCAACCGCCAAGAAGTCCAGGCAGTCAGAAAAAACGTGTCTCGCCTAGTTCTACCAACCACGGCAGACGCTGACCAACGATCCTCGGATCCGCTTTCTTTCTTACCAAAGAAGGAAAGAACTACGTATTTCAAAACTACCCTAGGCGCCAATACATCCGCTCTCTCCCTTCTACTCTCAAGGTCTCACGTTCTTCTAGTTACTGAAATATTTCGCTCTCTTCCGCGTCACCTCAATGACAGGAGCGAACTTGCTGTCCTTATTGATGGTCTTAATGAGATATTGCTTGTTCACGGGGACGACATCGGAATCGTCGCACACGTCCTTATTGGTGAGGCAATAGTTGCATTCGGACGTTCTTTGACTCATTCCGCTCTAGCTTTGATGACAGCCAGCGCACGCTTTCATCGGCTGTTTACTTCTGGTGGAGGCTACACCCTCTTCATATCGGTCCTCTTCAAAGTTTATTCCGAGTCGGAATCCAACGAGGGCGTCAGGCTCGCGATAGAATACTGCATAAATCGTTTCTACGCCGTCCATCAAGAAGCCTTTGTCTTCCAAGCTCTTAATGTGCTTTCGCACATAGTCATGCTCCCCGAAGTAGACGGCCCTTGGGTAGCTAAGCAAATATTCTTACTCCTCTCCACACTCAAGGACCACTCTCCCGTACATGCTGCCGACGCTGCTGGTATTCATGGCTCCAGTAAAACGCAGGAACAAGAGGCTCTGATGGTTCGCACGGCGGAGGAAAAACCCCAGGCATTCCTCGCTTTATTGCGAAAGGGCAGTGGATCGCAAGGAGAGAACGCCGGGATCATAGTTCCGGATCAATACGAAGGCAGTAATCTTGCTTTAGACAACTTCGTTCGGCTTTTTCTGACCGTGATTGGTCATAACCCAAATATCCGGCGTGCAGAGCAGTTCCTCCGTCTGCTACGACTTATGGCACCGCATATCTACGATTCATCCCCCGCTGCCCGGAATGTGCTTCAGGAAGGCATCTCCGCCTTGAGCGCCATTTTTATATCCCGTAGCGCTGGAAAGCCCAAGAGTGCTGAAAACACACAGATCAGTGGCGACGAGACAAGTAATGTGTTCTCCCAAGCCGCTGCCGCTAGTATCGACCTTTTCGAGGCAGCAAAAAGCCCGAGTGACTTTGTGGAGATGAGGCTTGACTACCTCTCTCTTGTTGCAGAATTCACGAAATGCGGGGGTTACTTTGGACCGGTGGCGTTCGGGCGCATCTTTGGTCTTGTAAGGATAATGTTCAAGGAATCCGATCCTGTGGGCGGCGAACGGGTGGCTTCTTTCTTGGGCTCCTTGGCTCGTAATGTCCTCGTACGGGGTCTATCCAATCTCCAACTAAAGCAAGTCCTTACCTTCTTAAACGAATTGGCTCCCATTTTCAAAGCCTATGCTGCGGACGCGGACTTTTCTGGAGTACTAGAAGTCCTCGTTCAGCTGGCAGAAGACCCCGTATATGCCAACCAGCCTGCGTTCTCACTTATGGTTGTCACGCACTTCTGTGCAGCTGGTTTGGAGGTGTACGAGCGGCTAACCTTGGAAGGTCCTACGGTTTTCACACCGTTTCAGCACGCACTGGTCAGGCTTTTGTGTCGAGCGACTCTTCTGGCGGGCGTTGACGTTGTGAACCTGATTGAGCAGCGCCCTTTGACATTTGAATTCGTTGCTGGCATTCTGTACCCAATGACGTTGAACTTACCTACGGCTGCAGAGGTTGCGAGTGACACCCGTTGGATGGTGGAGTCCTGGCGTCGGACAGCGACCATACGAACGTCGATCTGCCTCCTCCAACTAGCTATGCAAGCCTGTCAAAGACAAGGACCCGCCAGTGACAAGGCAGAGAAGTCTTCTCAACCGGAGCGTAGCCGTTCACAAAAACGGAAGAAGGGTTCTGTGAGAATATCACCGGCCGCAACCCTCTCCATCGCACTTCAGACCCTCAAAGTAATCGTGTTGAGGGCAGAAGACGACATATCTACATTTTCTCCGGGGATTTGGGTGCAGATGGGATCGCTCCTTAGGAGCGTACTCTCAGTTGGAAGTGCAAAGTTTGCGGTCCGTAACCAGGAAACTTCCATACCACCATCTCCCGCAGAGCCTTTTGCGACCCTGAAGCCCCGACCGTCAGAGGATTCAGACCCGTTCAGGTCTTTATCACCTCAAATTAACCCGTCTCGTCCTCAGTCTCCCCTGCCTTTATCCTCTCCCCAACCATCTCTCATTGACTATTTACTCTGGTCAATGCTGGAATTCGTTTGCCGTCGCAGATCCCCGCTAATGCTACAGATGCGATTGTTCTTACAAGAGACAACCGCAACTCTCAATGAAGAGCTTCGAGCTCAGCAAGCTCTGCCAATTCGGGACAGGCGTCTTTCTTATGCGTCCGCATTTTCGAAGCCGCGTGGGAAATCGGGGTACTGGTCAAGAGCGCCATCTCCCGACGCCTCACCCTTCCTCGCTCCTGTTAGACCAAGTTACGAGGACGTTTTGCTGACTCCGCCCAAGTTGGAACGCAAGCCGGGCTACGCGAGGAGTCCAACTACTCCTGGTGGCTCTGGGGTCGCAGAGCCAAGGATTGTGCACCTAGGACCCGTCGACAACTTTGACATGTTCCGACGGTCACCCTCACCTGGACTTTGGGAGACCGGGGCCAAGTCGCGTAGGTGGCTGATGGCTAACTCGACATCAATAAAATCGACAAAACTCGTACTGGCGACATACCGTCGGATCCACGCCGTGCAACAAATCATGGGATATACTGAACTACTCCCAGTGCCTGATAGCGTGGAAGGAGATGAGGATGACGTTAGGGTTTGGTCAAGAGGAAGGGCATTACGTGCAATTGAAAGTGAGACCGCAGATCTAATGGAGGAGTTCTGGGAGTCAACTACGGAGGATCAAGAGTAATATTACCACCTTATTGAACTATGATACAATAACTCTCTGTTTACATGTTATATTCAGTATCAATAATCCATAACGTAGAACAGGTTCATAAGACTCCGTGATGTGTGCAGTCCAGAAGTTCGAATA
Source organism: Lactarius vividus (assembly GCA_021527035.1). Lineage (NCBI taxonomy): Eukaryota > Fungi > Basidiomycota > Agaricomycetes > Russulales > Russulaceae > Lactarius > Lactarius vividus. The sequence continues at coordinate 282,818 of JAKELG010000020.1, read as the reverse complement.
GTAGGAGAACGATGAAAGGGGGTCGACATTGCCTTAGAGAAGCTCAACGAGTAGGGATAATGCGCCAACAAGCAACCACATCATGCCGAAAGAAGCGCTACACGTTGGAGCCCCGTTGATGAGGATAGACTGATTGGAGAAAGTAACACTCGGTGTCATAGCTGAGGAGTTGTCACCATAGACGTAGGAAGTGTCCTTCGGGTCGGGCGGCGTGGGATCCGCGCACTGTACGTCTACGGACTTTAGGAGTGCATAAAAGTGACCTAGGTGTATGGTGAGAACCGAATTAATCACGAGGCTATCCACAATTTCACCTGTGGTCTGGTAGTCGGGATCTTGCCAATTAATCATGCCGCCAGCCCAATCAATTGTGCCCGGGGAGGACATGTTAACGCCGGCTGGCCATAAACTACCGAAGTAATGTTGAGACGCCATTCAGGTGGCAATACGCGCGAGGATACCTTATTTGAATGGAGGATGGCGTCGTCGGGTAATGGGCGACACCACTCGCATCAATGGTGTCCGCTTTGTTGACAGTACGAACAACCCTATTGTCCAAGAGGAACGTCAGGTTGTTAGGCTGCCAATCGATCTATTACAATCGAACGATCAGCACTGGCGCTCGAAGTTGCGGTAGCACAATTGTCCCACAGAGAAAGAATGGTAATTGGAATAAGTATCCGAGATGCCGTTTTCAACTACACCTTGCGTCTCCGCAGCTGTGGGTGGACAAGTCTGAGACGAGCAGATGACACTGGGAATGGGCCGGGAGGAAGCCTACGGATATTACCCTGCCAATAGAAATTCGTCTGACCCGTGGTCGTATTGGCACCAGGGAATTCCCAGTCGATCTCGTCCTTGATGTTGCTCATAGTGATGAAAGCAGTCACAACGCCATTCCAACGACCTGTCTTCACTGGATAGAACGAGTCAATGAATCATATAGAATGAAAATGGAGTCTTGCACACTCATTGCGGTAATTTTCCCATAATGCACGTAACGTGTAGACGATATTCGCGTTCCACCATTGTTCCGGGTGAGCATGAGAACGAGCTCTCCACCACTTGAGTTGGTATTGGAAATATCGCCCTGATTCAAGACCCAGTCTAGATGACGGGTCAGAAAAGTGAGTACCGGCATTGGAAATGGTGGCTCACCATACGCAGTGGGATTACCGTCGAACACACTTGCGTTGGGATAGATGCGTGTCTGATCAGTGAAGGTATACTAGGGGAAAAAAATCAGCAGCCACAAACAGGTAAATTGTCAGAGACACTGACGTTTGCCGATCGACAGATGGGGTTGGGCACACAGGAATTCAAAGAGTGGGAAGCAAGTGGATTGCAGCCACCAAGGCAGAACTAAACGGTCACACTGCATATGAAACCAGCGCCTGGACTGTAGATATGAGGTGAAAGCTTACAGTGCCATCACCACAGAAACCAAAGGGGCCTGCTCGTAGTTTATTCACGTCAAAATGTGCACACTATTCAAAAGACTCACTGCAGCAAGGAGCCAACGCTGGGCATAGACTGGTACTAATACTAGATAGACCGTGGGTGCTGTGAGACGTGGGAGTGATAGAAAGCCTGCAGAATCGTGACGTGCCATATCTGTCCACCCTGAGCGATGACGGCAGCCATAAGCGATACTACGATCAGCAACAGTGTGCGAGTCATTTTAGCTTTCATTGATTTTTATTTACGAAATAAACGAGGGCGTATATTCATATTCAAAAGTGCGATTAGGGGTAGGGGGAACAGACCTAGCCTGAGGCTGCCCAGTCAGTCACCAGTCACCCATAGCATGGCGGGTAATGCTCCCGAATCCAAACATACACCAACAACGCGTCAATTCATTCAATACGCCGTTGACGCGTCTGAACCGAGCGGAGACCATCTTCACACTAACCACCGATACTCTGTTTCCCATGCCTTCTCTAAAACAGAAACCTCAGGAAAAGGATCCGAAAAAACAAAAGAGCCTTCTGGGATGGCTATCCAATCCTGGTGCTGCTAAGGGGGCTAGTTCAAGCCTGGAGCAACCGCGACTTGGTGCCATCAATCCCTCAATCACGTCCTCCAGTCCTGGTGGGCGTGATTCAATTTTCGAGACCCCTTCTACAAAACGGGGAATCAACACCGGAGCCATCTCACGCGCAGTGAAGAGTGCTACTTATACCAAATCATCAGATGGCGGAAGGAGCGTCAATGACACACCACCGACCAGTGATCCCATTGATGTGGACATCTCTTCTGATGAGGACATATCCAAACGTGAGATGAAATCGGTGTGTAGCACTCATATGCGCATATGGCTCTCATAGTGAGCGGGCTCTGTGCTCTAGACTCGTGGAAAACGAAAGATGGCCATCGAAGTTTCAGACGAAGAAGAGGAAGGCGACGGTAGTGTTGCGCACAAAAAAAGTTCATCAGCATACAAGCGTTCTCAGGAATCCGGTAAGGACAATGGCTCGTCCACGTCGCAGATCCCTCCACTTGCTGACGCTAATGTACCCTCAGGGCAAGCGAAGAAGGCTCGTATGGCTGCTTTAGAAGATGACACATTCATAGAAAATGATGGCTACGACGGTCCCGTATCTGCCTTTTCTCAGACCTTGAGCAAGTTCAAGAAGTCGCCAAAGAATAAAGGTTGGTTCCATTTATGGCATTCGTATCCGTCACTGACAGTCGGTCCTATTTTCAGCCCGTCGTGCGAAGCCCTCAGACGATGACGACGACTTCATTGTTCCTGATGACGATAGTGAAGACGATGCTGCGTCGCGTTCCTCTCGTTCTTCCAAACGCTCTTCTCACCTGTCCCTTCTGAGCGATGATGATGACGATGAGGACAACGTACGATCTCAAAAGTCCAAGAAGTCGCTAGGGACAGCCGCTAGACCATCTCTCAAGAAGGCTCAGGCAGCAGCCAACAGCTCGGCAAATGCTTCTGCCAATAATTTCCTCACAGCAGCAGAACGAAGGGCTCAGGCGACGAAGGACGGGAAAAAATCCCAGGAAGACCCGTTTTCCTTCTTGTTAGATGTCAGAGATGTATGGATATATCTCAACTTTTTGCCAATGCCTCGTATCGATATGCGCCTTTTTTTTCGCAGAAAGACGGCGTCCGGCCTGGGGAACCTGGTTATGACCCTCGGACATTGTATATCCCTAAGAAGGCTTGGAATGACTTCAGCCCTTTCGAGAAACAGGTGCTCAACATCCTTATTCAAACGTGATATATGATTGATTTCTTGTTTTTAGTTCTGGGAAATCAAGCAAAATCACTACGATACGGTTGCGTACTATTCACTTATTCGGTGGCTTGGATTAACCCAGTAAATAGATCTTATTTTTTCAGAAGGGGTGAGCTATTGCTACTTCGTTCTTATGACTCAATGCGAATAGAATATCCCTCTTAGCAAATTCCTCGAGGTACAGTCGCCTTCTCCGCAGGCTTTCTAGTCACTCACCCGCCGATATTTAGTTGTATGAAGAAGATGCTCGTGTTGGGCATCGTGAGTTCGACCTCAAACTCACGCAACGCGTCAAGATGTCTATGGTGAGCCCGTCCCTACCTTAACCTCTTTCATTTTAACCAAAGGTTTTCAGGTGGGTGTACCGGAGATGTCTTTCAATTTCTGGGCGGCGTCAGTGCGATCTCCGTATTTGTCTTCCAAAGTGTGACTAATGTCTATTTTCAGGAAATTCTTGGCGAAAGGTATTCGTGCTCGAGCATGTGCATCCACCCGGGTTGATAACAGTTGTCTTGGCACTAGGCTACAAAGTGGGTCGTGTCGATCAATCTGAAACTGCGCTCGGTGCAGAGATGCGTCTTGCTGCAAACAAGTCCGGAGGTAAAGTGGGTAATGACAAACAAAAAGAGAAGATCGTGCGGAGGTGTGTGATTTGTTCCTAGAAACCGTTTCCGCCTGACAGGGCTCGCAGAGAGTTAAATAAAGTCTACACTAATGGTACTCTGGTCGACGATGAACTTCTTACCGACGATCAGGCCGGACATTGTCTCTCCATCCGTGAGGACGAGGCAGGTGGTGAATATGGAAGCTTTGGGATCTGCGTCCTGGATAGTGCGACCAGCGAGTTCAATCTAAGTGCTTTCGATGACGACGTGTGTCGTACAAAGCTTGAGACCCTGGTCAGGCAGTTGCGACCTAAGGAAATTATCTTCACGAAGGTATGGCGAGCCACTGTGCCTACTACCTGTTGTTTTCCCAGTCCAATCTTTTTCTTCAACCAACGCAGGGAAATCTGTCCGTGGCCACGACGCGCTTACTAAAGGCTATACTTCCGGGGGCCTGCCTCTGGACCAGTCTTCGTGACGTAGAGGGTTTCGGTTATGACAGGACGCTAGACGAGCTGAAAGACCTGTATGGGACCTCCAGCGAAGAGACCATGGGTGACGATGACTACGGTGCGATCCCAACAGCTATTCGCGATATGCTCGGGTATAAGAACGCAATTGAAGCCCTTGGCTCCATGATGTGGTACGTTGTACTTTTTTACTGGCCCAAAGGCAGTCACACTGAGTGAGGTTTCCAGGTACCTTCGCCAGTTGAATATCGACAAGGACATTTTAACTATGAAGAATTTCAACGTGTACGACCCGATGAAAAGGGGACAAGGCCTTGTCCTTGATGGACAGAGTTTAGCTCATATCGAGGTGCTACTCAATAGCGAAGGAACTGAGGAAGGCTCCCTGCTGCAGCTCCTTGGTCGTTGCATCACTCCGTTCGGTCGGTTTTTCTGCCTGCGTTATCCCGCAGCTCTCTGAACCGTTACTTCAGGGAAACGATTGTTCCGCATCTGGTTATGCATGCCCCTGCGCGAAGTCTCTGATATCAATGCTCGGTAAAATTTACTCTGCCCGTCACTGTATTCTTTTAGCTGAGGGCTGGTGTCAGACTCGATGCAGTTGAGGACTTGATGAATCACGCCACTTTTGAGGGCGAATACATGGAGGTCGCCAAAGGTTTGCCAGACTTGGAGCGTATAGTTTCTCGTATCCATGCGAAAAACTGTAAAATCAAGGACTTTTTGAAAGTTCTTAAGGTGATGCTCTTCAAGTCACCATATCGTTCATCTAATACCTCGACAGTCATTTGCAGTGTTAAGCAAAGGTCTATCTAAGCTGGCAGATGCCTCTGAGACGTTTGAATCGAAGACCATTCTTGGGCTGCTACGCTCAGCTCCGGACCTGCTCCCACATATCAAGAACGTTGAATCAAGGTTCGAGAGACCAGAAAAGGGTATGGGTGTTTCTATTCAAAACATGACGTAAAAGCTTCACACGGACTCATCTCGTTCAGACAATGATGACCTGTTACCGGTCGAGGGTAAGGACGAGGCGTATGACGAAATCGCAGAAGAGATTCGTGAGCTTGAGAAAGATCTCGATAAGTCGCTCAAAAAACTGGAGAAGCAGACCGGGTTAATACCGTCCTGTTTTTCCTTCGTGTCGTTGCCACCTAATGCACGATCGCAGATGTCCCCTGCAATATTGGCACAGCGCTCAAGGAAACAAGGCAAGTACAACTGTGCGCCAGTGTCGAAGTAACTGACCATTTCCTAGGATATATATCTTGTTCAAGTCAATTCTGGTCACCGGCGTATTCCGAACGACTGGATCAAGAACGGCGGAACCAAGGTTTGTCGAAGGTACTCCGTCAACCGCTTTCGCTAGATCTAATATCACCAGGCTTTCTCTCGTTGGACTGTCCCCGCCCTAGGCAGCACAATTCGACAACTCAAAGAAGCTCGTGAGCGACGTAGTGCGAGCATCAAGGACTTCAAATTCCGCTTGTTCGCCGAATTTGACAAGGACCGCAGTGTCTGGCTGCGCGCGATTCGTGTCATGGCTGAACTTGATTGCCTCTTCAGTCTTGCTAAATCTTCCAATGCTTTTGGAGAACCAGCTTGTCGGCCACAATTGGTCGAAGGCGATATGGCATGGATCGAGTTCGAAGAGCTACGCCATCCTGCAATGGCTCTGAGAACGAAGAGCGACTTTATTCCGAACAACGTGAAGTTGGGTGGAACAGTGGGAAGGATTTCGCTCTTGACTGGTCCGTATTAACCTCGCGTATTTTCATATAAACTCACTTTCCGTATCCACGTAGGACCAAACATGGGGTAAGAATACTGACTTATGTAGCTTAAAAGATATCTGACATGAGGGTGTTGCAGAGGCAAATCCACAGTGAGTGCAACAGAGTTCCGATTCGGGTTCCGTGCTTACTTTGTCTAGGTTATGCGCATGACAGCAGCGGGAGTTGTAAGTTTTGTTTGCTGAGAATCAGTGCAACACGTTGAAATCGCATTCCAAGATCATGGCGCAGATGGGCATGTTTGTTCCTGCTCGGAGTGCCAGGTACGCGTTCCATGATCGGCTGAGGCGACTGCCTGATGATATACTCAAGGCTATGTCCGGTGGATTCTATCCTCACTCGCATGGGTGCCTATGACAACATGTTCTCCAATGCGAGTACGTTTAAGGTCGAACTCGATGAATGGTAAGAACCCTGTTCCGCCCTCCAAATGATCCGTATTCACGCCTTACAGCTGCAAGATAATGCGAGATGCAACACCGAAGTCGCTTGTGATCCTTGACGGTGTGTCGGAATAACGTCACCTATGGTAGCATAATTGAGCGATGTTTTCACAGAGCTGGGCAGGGGTACTTCGACATATGTAAGTCCTTCTCGGAATCACTGACCTGACGATAATAACGTAGTCTCTCTCAGGACGGGATGGCGATCGCCGGGGTAGGAAACAATCTCAGCATCCTGACCTGTGACGTTCTTAAAGGATTTCTCCCAGGCTGTCTTACATCAATTGGCCACGCATACCTTGGCTCTGGCATTTTTTGCGACCCATTATGGGTCCTTGACCGACGACTACGCCTACCACCCTAATATCCGAAACATGCATATGAAAACGCTGGTAGACGACGAAAAGCGAGAGGTACGTTTCTCTGTTCACACCTTACGCGGATCATGTTTTAACGCTTTCGCAGCTTATATTTTTGTACAAGCTAGTCGACGGCATTGCAACGTCGTCTTTCGGAACGCACGTGGCGAACCTCGCTGGCGTACCAATGGATGTTGTTGAGCGTGCGGAAGTCATCTCGAAGGACTTTGCGAGCAAGTTTAAGGAAAAGATGGAAGACAAGCGAAGGAAGTTGGCCTCTGCGAGGTTGCCCATCGACACCCAGGCTGACTTCACCTATCTGTATAAGCTCGCAGTTGGGGAGTGCGCATTGGAAGGGGATCCTGTTAGAAGACGAGAGGGACTAAAGGGATTGAAGATGGCTATCGGAATCGGATCGTTCGGACAACGTGTTAAAGTTACATAATCATAAATTGAGCGGGTGTTGACTGCGATCGACCGACGAGCGTTGGTTGTCTTCTTTTCAGCTTTCAGCTTTGCTGTCCTCGTCTGATCCCCTCTTTCCTCAACCACGATCATGTCCTCCCAGTACAGCCCTCCACCCGACAACTCTTACCCTACTGAACCCCAACCTCACCCTTATTTGCATGAGCCCATCCTTTACATCTCCGGTCTCCCTCGTTATGTAACGGATGAGAATCTTGCCATCGCGTTCAGCACTTGTGCACCTTTCCGCCCCCGAATCGCGCGCGACGACTCGAATAATCCTCTTTCCGGCACCATCGAGTTCAAGGTCTTACACAAAGGTATGCATCCCAAGCGCTCAGGCCCAATACCTTTTCCATGGCCTCGCTGCTGACCGATGCGCGCCTCAATGCGTGTTTTACAGCCGAAACGGCGCTTGCCACCCTCCAAGGACGCCAGATCCCAGGGCTGTCACCACCTGTCGTTCTCGTACTCTCTCCTTATCCCCCAACCACGCCTCCGACGCCCCTTCCACCTCCAAGCGCGTCTCCACGTCTTGTGAAGCACCTTCCGCCAAATTACGCCGACCCTCAGCTGTTTGATCTTTTCCGTCCATTTGGGGCGCTTGCTTCGGTTCGTGCCCAGACTAGCTTTGGTCAAGACACGGGTCTGGTAGAATTTTGGAGAGAGGAGGATGCGCGGCGTGCAGAAGAGGCGTTGCATTGCGCCGATATCGAAGGACAGAATATCGCCGTCCAATTGTATCACCGTAGAGGAAGTGGTGTCTTGTCGGAATTCAGTCCTAGGGCTCCTCCATTTGTTCCATCCGGTTCGGCTTATCCCACTCCTTACCCGACACAAGTGAGTTTTCCAAGTTCTAACCCAAGGAGCATTCCTCATCCCCCAATCAGTATTCGCCTCCAAGAGCGAGTCCATACCATCCTCGCTCCCCCCTACCGTTCATTCACGGCCCAGGCCAACAGGTTCAACTTGCACCCCTTCACGGTCCAGGATCCAGCAGTCACAGCGGCCTCATCGATCCTTGCAACTTGTTCTGTAAGGTGCGCACTTCCCGGCTTTCTGCCGACCATCACTCGACCGTGTCCTTCAGAATCTTGATCCCTCGATCGATTCAAATGGACTTTTCTCGCACTTTCGAAAAGTGAGTCTGATTCTCGACCGTAATCTTCTGCTATTAATACCCATACCGTATAGTATGGTCAAATCGTTAGGTATGTCTGAATGGGGCATGAATTGACTTCATCGCTCACTCTCTCAAGTGCTCGTGTGATGCGAAACGAAAACGGTGATAGCCGCGGCTTCGGCTTCGTGTCGTTCCAAACACCCGATCAAGGTTCGCGGGGGCTGATTTTTAAATATCGTTTTGCTGAACCCTGTGATTAAGCTGCCGATGCATTGCACCAAATGAACGGCGCTCTCCTCGGTTCCAAGCAGCTAGTTGTCCGTTTACACGAGCCAAAGCAATTGCGTCAGGAGAAACTGGCTGCTCGTTTCGCCGGTCACAACGGTCACCCCCGTAGCGCGAGCGGTGCTACAAGCCCCACCGCCAGCGAAGGCGGAGAAAGCTACGCTGGGTGGCCGAGTCCAGGCGCTAGATCTGCAATCCTGGGTTCTCCGGTTGGCCACAGTGAACGCCTGGAGCGACCTCGGAGGGGATCTGGTAGCTATTATAACGTAGGTACAGACTACAAGTTTCTGCGGAAATCTAACCCCCGGTAATAGGCTGCTCTCTCTGGGACGCTGAGCCTTTCCATGCGTTACGACGACCTATCCGCACTTTCTCCTGTAGTTCGCAAAGAGGTTCTGACAGGCGAGCTCAGCCGGCGCCTCAAGTCTATGCAGACTATACCTGCTGCAGAAATTGACTCAATTGTCGAGTCACTTGTCGGACTATCCCTCAGCGACGTCGTCTCCGCTATTCAAGACCCTGCCAGGCTTGATGACCAGATTCTGCGTGCTCGCACTGCTCTTGCTTCCTCTGCTGTGACCCCTCCAACCAAGACACCGTCGCCCGCAAACTCACAGGATTCACGTTTACTCGACCCAAACGCCTTAAACGCCACTGCCTCGGCGCCAGAGCACCCTTCGACGCCCATTTCTGTTGCCGCTTCCCTCTCGACACCTCCACGTACATCATCACCCTCGGGTTCAGTTGCACCAACCGCCACCTCGGAGCGCGAGCGCATTTTGGCTGCAGTTACTCGCTTGGAACCCTCTCGTGCCGTCGATCTGACAGATTTACTGATGAGCCTCCCGAAGCGTGAGCGCGCCATGTGCCTGTTCAACGTCGAGGTGTTACGTGCCAAGCTGGTTGATGCGAAGGCAGTTCTGGACAGTGACGAGGGTGTAGACGAGCCCACTACTAATCCTATCCCAGAGCCTGTTACTCCGCAGAGTAAACGTATCATTCCAGTGTCACAAGAAGGCACCCCACGGACTCCAGACCTTTCCTCTCGTGGCGCTTCCGCAGCTGCCTCGCCCACGCCCGCGACACCCGGTACGACGCATACTGTCGCGTCGCTTGCGCAGCTGCCTGCGGTAGAGATACTTAAAATCGCAAGTTCGCCATCGACGACAGGCTTACCGCTGCCTAAAGCGGATCCACTGGTGGTCGAGGCCACCGACAAATTCGTCGATTCGTTATCGGACAAGCCGATCCAGTCACAGAAGCAACTGCTCGGTGAAAAACTGTGCGTGCCTTTGTTCCAGCGCTTACTACTCCTCTGATTGGCTGGTTAGATTCCGTGTCGTCAAATCTTTTGGCCTGAAGCAAGCCCCGAAGCTCACCATTGCGCTTTTGGATGGGGACGACCTTCGCTCTCTCGCGCACTTGATGAATAGTTACCCCTCGGTGTTGAAGGAAAAGGCCATCATCGCTCAAGCCTCCCTACAGAAGTAGCTTCCGCCGCGTTGGTCCTGCACCGCTTTATATACGACCCCTGGAGTGCAACGAATTAACGACATCACTTTGCCTGGACATACCACTTTTTACGGAACACCCCCTTGTTTCATTCCTATCGGATCTCATTTGACACTAAGGCGACTGTACTGATACCTCATTTCGTATAATTCGGTAACGTCGCCTTGTTTTCCGGTCTGCTTACGGGGTTTGAATTGCTGTACATCTGAGCGGAAAGCCTGATCTCTCTCCTTTATAACTCGCATCTTTACGATACGTCTTACGTTTTCTTACCCCAGTGTCATTTCGTGTTAATGATGATGACCTTGATGAACTTTGTGATGCGGTCACATGATATTCACGTGATCATTGAACGCGTCTGGAAACGGTCAGATGGCCGATGAACGAGCGTTTGCTGGCTGCCACCATGTCCTCAGAATCCGTCGATGTCTTTCAAGAAGAACAGCCAGTCATCGTTGATGGCGACTTGATAGAGGCTGCTAAGGAAAATATCCAACCTCTAGCCTCTGGTCGCAGAGCGACCACTCTTTCTGCCGTCCTCTCCACACCCCATGCACAACGCGAGTCTAAACTGGCAGCAGCGCGGAATCGCCTACGAATCAACGTCGAAATTGCTCTCGAAGACGAAGATGACAACCCTCTGGAAGCGTACTGTCAACTCGTCTACTGGACCCTCGAAAACTACCCCCAAGGACATAGTGCGGAATCGGGACTCCTCGAGCTTCTCGAGGAGGCCACACGTATTTTGAAGGATCACAAAGATGGCTATTGGAGGACAGACCTGCGATACCTCAAACTGTGGGTGCTGTATGCTAGTTACGTGGAGAATCCGACTATCATTTATCGATATCTTTTGGCCAATGATATTGGAACGGCCTTCGCACAACTCTACGAAGAATTCGCCATCGTGCTAGAGCGGAATGGGAGGTATGGACGAGGGTTCCTCCCTTTTTTCTTTAGTGTCAACCAACTTTCGCTGAACGCCAAACGCCACACAGGCGTACGGACGCGGACGAAATGTATCTCCTCGGCGTCAATCGTCAGGCGTCTCCGGTTGAGCGTTTGCAGGGCGAAACATCGGGAATTTCAAAAGCGTATGATGCTCGCCATACCTCTGGACCCCCCACACCCGCCCGAACAACCCCAATCCGCTGCAGCGACGGTGGGGAAGCGCAAAGTCCTAGGCGAGACTACGACTTCTACCACAAAATCGAGGACACAATCGTCGGCCCACGCCGCCTCCACGTCGATCCCAGCGTCCTCTCGTACGCAAGAGGACGTCTTTGGCTCGGGGTCTGGCGCACCTCCCAAGCCAAACGCGCGGCTGCAGGTCTTTGTGGATCCGTTCGGAGGCTCCGGAGAGGGCTCACAGCCACAGGCGACCGAAGACGCCGCAGCGACGCCGTGGGGCGAACTAGGCACCCGGAAAGAACGCACAAAGGAGAATATCCCGAAAGTCGCAAAGGTGAATGGGGCGACACTGCGACAACTGGGGCGGCAGCTGCGCGTCGCGTCGGCGCCGGTGGCATCAAGCTCCCGAATTCCCGTTTTTAGGGATCCCGCGCCCGGTGAAGGGGGTACGATGCCCCCACCGCCAGCCCGTCCGAATGTCCGCAAAGAGAAAGAAGTGGTCCCAAAGACCCCGGCACGTGCCACCGTTGTGCCGCCGGTGAACGAGATACCCGCTACTCCACGGTTTGTGCCGTTCAAAGATGAGGTCGTGAGTGTTTGCACGTTACAGCATGGTCAGCTGCGCTCTCAACGAGAGATCCAGCCGAGTACACCATCTACGTCATGCGGCGCACAGGGTGCACAAGTTCCGGATAGCGTCATGAAGGCGAAGATAGGGACGATGGGGAAACTCGCATCGTCAGAAGCGGAAGCTTTGAGGAAAGACCCTTTCAAGAACTATCCAGATAAGCCATCAGAAACGTCGTGAGGGGAGAAAAGGAAACGGGCGAGCGAGAACGATATTGTGATTAGTAGTGATTAATCGAGTCGAATCGAGTCAAATGATATCTATCGATCGCGACCCTTGAAGATGTCCTTCACCAGAGTCGCGTTGTACGCTGCCAATCCTTCCACAACCAGGGGGGAATCCACCAGACTCAGCGCAAGTAAAGATAAGATCGTGTACACCAACGGCAAGACCGTATTTGTGAGTTGCGGCGCAGGGTGCGAAGCTAAAAGCAAAATACGCTAACCCTGCCCAGATACGCGATATCGCCGTCGGTACCCTTCCACACACGCACCCATACGTTTACAGCATTTACTGACCCCGTCAGGGTAATAAAGAACCCCGCACTCGGAGTATCGTACAATGGCCACGTCCAAAACACGACCGTCGCACGCATATCTCCGACGGGCTACTACTGTGCTTCTGCCGACGTTTTGGGCACCGGTGCGTACCGACTTTCTTCGTTATCGCTGCGTTATTTTCGTTCATTTCGCGACCTAGTGCGCATCTGGGATATCGTGGGCGAGGACCAGACGCTCAAGGGAGAGTACAAGGTTCTCTCTGGCAAGATGTGTGGCCTGCTTGCTCTCTTCTGTGCTACTACTAACGCGCGTTCAATCCTATGATAGCAACGATCTCGACTGGGACGGCGAGAGCAAACGGATCATTGCCGTTGGTGACGGGAAAGAAAAGTGGGTTGTCTCTGTGTGCTTCGCGACGCAAAAGTGGCTCACTGGTCTGTCTGGCGTGGGGGACGAACTCAAGATTCGGTCATGCGTTCATGTTCGACAGTGGTTCCTCGACCGGGGAGATCCTCGGTCACTCCAAGGTGCCGTCCCCGTCTCGTGCGTGCTGCCTTGATCGAGGGTGCGATTACGTCCTTTCAGGTCGTTAATACCGTCGCGATCCGACGTCAACGGCCATTCCGCGCTGCGACTGCCGGCGACGATAATCTAATCGTCTTCCACCAAGGTGATGCTATCGCCGCATTAATACTTACGTTGGGACCACCTCTCACGCAGCCTTCTCAATTCAATTACCCCAGGGGTCCCGTTTCGGTATGATAAGGTACGCCCCCCCCCCCCCTCAACCCCATCTGCCCCACGTTCTGTCGTGTCGTGTCGTATTGTGCGGCCGTGACTGACCCAAAGCGTGCACACCCGCGCAACCTTCTTCCTTCCTTCATGGGCTACAGACGATCAAGACGCACACGAAGTTCGTGCAGGACGTGCGGTACGCGCCAAGTGGGGACCACTTTGCGAGCGTCGGATCCGACGGGAAGATATTTCTGTACGATGGTAAAGTGGGCGAAACCCTCGGCGCGTTCTCCGAGGGCCACTCAGGCACCGCCGTGAGTCAGGCACGCGCCCTCTCCACTCCTCCGTTCGGTTTGTTCAAGCACGTGTGGATGGGTAATAGTACGCGCTCAGCTGGAGCCCCGATAGCAAGGCCATATCGACTTGCTCTGCTGATGCGACCGTCAAGCTATGTACGTCTCCTACACGTACCTTCTTCCTTCGCTGCTGATTCAGATCAAACGAACTAGGGGACATCGAGACCCGCAAGCCGACTACGACATATACCCTCGGCACGGGGCTCGAACACCAGCAAGTCGGGAATGTGTGGAGTTCACAGGATACCATCGTCTCGCTCTCTTTCTCCGGATGTCTGAACGTGTTCGATAGACGCAGCGGCGAGAAGAAGCCTGTGAAGATTTTGCACGTACGTGGATACAGGCTGGGTCCACCCTTGCCAAAACCGTCGAAAAAAAATCTTCTCAATTGTTTCTCGTTTCTGCAGGGCCCTCAGAAGGCCATCACGGCCGCCGCTATCTCGACGACCGCGTCCGAGACGTTTTTCGTAGGGTCGGCTGACGGCCGCGTGCTCTCGTACGATTCCACGGGCACAGCGAGTCCACTAGCCGGGCAGGGGCACACGAACCTCGTTTCTGGACTCGCGTCCACGCCTGACGGCAGGGTCTTCTCCACTGGATACGATGATCGAGTCCGAGAGGTCGAAGGAAGCCAGTTCACGTACATACAGTTTCCTTCGCATTCTGATGATGGGCTGAAACGGCACCCAAATAAGGGCATCCGTGTTTTCCACGGCCTCTCAGCCGAAAACTCTAGCGGTAGCAAAGGATGGCACCATTTTCGTGCTCGGGGTCGAGGCGGTCGAGGCCCTAAGGAATCATCAGAAGGTCGCCGATCTTCGGCCGTGGGGAGGTGGTGCCACCAACCCCACCGCCATCGCTGCCACAGGTTCCTTGGTCGCGATTGGTTTTGGTGTGAGTCCGTGCATACCGGGGGATCGTGTTTTGCTCTCCTCATCCGTCAATCTTTTTTTTTTCTCGTATATAGGATCAGAAGGTTCGGCTCTATGACTGGGATGGCAAGACGCTCCAGGAGGCTGGCCTGCTGCACGCCAACGGTGGTCTCGTGAGCGTCCTTGCGTTCTCTCCGGACGGCTCGAAGCTTGCTGCTGGCGACGTAAGTTCCTCCTTCCTTTTCTTTTTCGTTCTCGACTACACACACGTCTCACTTCCCCCGCTGACCTCCGTATCATTTCAGTCAAGCGGCAAGGTCATACTGTACGACGTGGCGAAGCGCGAGATGATCACACCCCGTTGGTCCTTCCATACGGCCCGCGTGAACACGCTGAGCTGGACCGCGGACTCGCTACACTGCGCTTCTGGGGCGCTGGACACGCACATATACGTGTGGAGCGTCCGGAAGCCCTCGAAGAAAATCACGATCACGAACGCCGTGCCTGGAGGCGTCAATGCCGTTCTCTGGGTCTCTGATGATGGGAGACTGGCCGGGACGGGTGCGGACGCAGCCGTCAAAGTGTGGCAGGTGGCGTTCCACGACCCGTGAGAAGTAACCGTGCCGTGATGATGAAGCTGTCGTCCATCTACGAGAACGGTGTTGTACAAGTTTGTGTATAGTGGAATGAAGGGGACAGGAGGAAACGGCAATTGAGTTCCCCATACGTCATGTCATGTCTAGGACTGCGCAGCGTCGTCACAATCACTGGCAGGGAAAAGCGCCAAGCACCCTCAAACCTGATGCTGTGCTGTGGTGAGGGTGAAAAATGAAGGTCTAAAACACGATTGGAGTATCCACGCACACAGGGTCTGATACACGCGTAGTCAGAGTCATCGAAAACATTGATGGGGATTCCGAGGACGCACATTTAACGAAGAAACGCGTAAAATATGCACTATTCCTTGTTCGTCTCGATACCAGGCTCGACAATTTTTATTTATTTTACTGTCCCTTTACCCAGTGTTCGGACAGCACCTGGTTGTCGGACAGACAGTCGGACTGTAAGCGTGAGAAACAGCCAATTCTCATTCTTGCGACACAATGGGATTTTCATCTTAAAACACCTGGAACGTGGCACAAGATGGTGTATGCCTGATTTTGTAGGGATCGGACAAGAGACATTCGAGGTGTCCGACAACCAGGTGCAAGGGACAGTATCTCAACTCGAGAAGGTGATCGATCAAATCGAACGAAACTCAAGGGAACCTTTACCGCTCGTGCGGGTCGCCCGTGATCGCATTGCTGCGCGATGAATGCTTCTATTTTGGGGGATTATGGATGTCTCAAAGCCTTCCTTTCCCTTTCCTGGTACGGCTACAGTCTTGGAACACTGTGAGAGAGGTTTGCTAATCAGTTACATTGCATTGTCTTTATCTTTACCATGATGCCCCAACAAACAGAGAAGGGAAGGGAAAAGGGAAGAACGAAAAAGAAAAAAAGCCGTCCGAGTAAGTAACTGTGAAAGGTTGTGTGAGTGATAGATACAAATGTTCGTAGATGTTGCTCAGCAAACTAGAAAATATACAAAGTTATACGACTTTCTTTTTTGGTAAAACACCGCTACAATGAGAAGAACGATTTTGAGGGTATTGACTGGATGGGATCATAAATTAAATCAGCCAGGCTGAGAGTAGGAATAAACGAACGAACCTCGAACGTGATTCACTTAGCAGAGTGCTAGTTGACGGATGGCGATTTACCGGCGACACCTTGCGTTGGTCACCGGGATTGCGGGTGTCTTGTATCCGATTTGTTTGAAAATCATCACTCACATTCCTAACGCGCCCCTGCGAGATCGAGGGAAGAGCGATCGGAAGTTCCTCAGCATGATCGTCTAAATTCTGGCCAACCCAACGTATACGAAGAGCACGCTGAGAGTCTTCATCGGTTGATACAAGAGAAGAACCCCTTCCTGTAGTGGAAGTGGACCTCGTAGCTTGAGGAGATGGCGAATGAAGTCCATGGGTTCGAATGTGACGTTTGGCATTAGAGCGGACAGTGAATGACTTGGCACAAGAGGGAACAGGACATTTATAAGCTGATTGTGACATCGTCAGGATGAGAAAAGGAGAGTGACAAAGAGGAATGAATGGCCTACGTTTATCGCCCGAGTGTGAATTCATATGAGTACGGAGGCCGCTTGGACGAGGGAACGACTTTTGACAGAGCGTGCAGGTGTGCATCTTAGATTTACCCTTACGTTTGGGAAGGCTTGACTCTTCGTGAGGAGGCTTCTGGTCAGAGAGAGGGATGGGCTTTGGCCTTGAAGGGGAAACCGACTGAAGCGAAAAGTGATAGCTGTGTCCCTGATATTCTTGCTCTTCGGTGGGAATCATGAGGTCATGTAAAGAGAGTGGACAGGGGTCGTCTGAAGGATCGACGGACTGAAGAGTGTCGAGACGAAAGGCATGAATGGACGGAAGAGAAAGTGGAGGATGAAAAGGGGACGTGCGATCGAGGCTAGAATGAGACGGAGTAGGGGAAGTGAAAGGTTCGGACGGTGGTGCAGACGGTGGCGGCGGCGGAGGTGGTGGAGTGGGTAGAGGTGGTGGTGGTGGTGGTGGAGCCGAAGGAATGGCAGCCGAGAGGGTATACGATGGAGAGGGGTAGATCGGAGCAAAGTTAAGGGATCGAGATGAGCGGGCATCATCTGTATTACAAGAACCAGTATGAGTAGCAGCAGAGGAATGGCCAGTTCTTGCATTGTATGGTAACATGGGGAACAGCGGCCTTGAGTGACGATCGTCGTGTTCAATGGGCTGATATGTGATGTTATGAAACGCACGATCCGAGGATGGTTGGTGGACGGAGGAAGTAAGGTAGGGAGAGGGGAAGTCAGGTGAATGCCAGTCGTTCGAAGAAGGATCAAGTACAAAGTCATTACTGTGACGATGATGGAAATCTGTCAAGTGGGTTGGATGAGGATGAGAGAAGAGCATGACCAATAAAAGACTGAAGACCGACAAAAGAGAAATAGGAATGAAGAGGATCCTCGTCTGCCAACTCAGCCTGGCACGGGCGGTGGAATCCCAAGGGAGAAAGCCATTTGGTGTTTAAGTACGAGCAAAAGGCGTGGTCACGGAGAGGTACCCTGGCGTACGAATCGTCGGAGAGCGACTTTCTTCCGCCTTGGTGGTGACCATCTTGAGCAGGCGCGTTATTATCTGGTGCGGATCCCTCTAAGAAGTCATCCATATTTAGGTGCACTGCTTTCATAATCAGGGCACGCTACAAGCGACAAGCCCGGACGATTGCAAGTCTTCACACTCTTCGAATGTCCTCAAGACCGTCCAGTGAGTCCCCGATTCCCACTCTTGTGATTGTTTCCGAATGAATGCCAAAGAAGAATCGATCCCTTTTGCCAATTTCTTCTCCGATGACACGGCCACCGACCTCTCGAAATACTATCCCTCCATGCACGACCACCTCCAAGGGCTCGCCGTCGCTGACACCCTCCTTCCTCGCCGAAAGCTTAAGAGGCTCCTCATCTTGGTCCGTTCATTTCACTCCTCCCCGTTCGCTTACTCAATTTCACCCAGAGCATGCTCATGACTTTGGGCATGGCCCTCCTTTCTGTCTACTCGACCCATATTCTCTCTCGCTTGGGTCTCGTAGCTCTCTGGCAGCACTACGACGATGTCACCAACAACCTATTGGTCCAGATCTCCACCCAGCTTCTTGCTGCCGGTCTCATCGACAACTCCACTGTGATTCCTTTCCCTCGCCCCCCTCAGTCCTGCAAGCTCAACACCCCCCTCTGTAACATCAGCCTCCCCTGGCTGTACGGCTCTGTCATAAGCCTCAGTTGTGCGTTTGGCGTTCTACAAACCCTTTCGAAGGTAAGAAAAGACCGACAAGAACACGCACGAGAGATACGTACCATCCGTCTTGCCTTGACCGGTGCCGTCGCGTTATTCGCCCTCGGAATACTTGAGCATTTTTTATGACCGACATGTTTTTGCTTTCTCATGTACACACACTTGTACTACAACCGAGATATCGTCCAATACATTCCCATCCTCGATAATTTAGCGTTGACGACAGACAGCTCCGTAGCGTACCTCCTTCGATATTCGCTTTTCAAGCTCGAACACACCTGCCCATGCCGTGCCCGCCGTGACATCGATGACGACCTCTCCGCTCTGTACGTAATTACGTTCTCGATGCACACTATATTGCCCAGAACTCCCGTTCTGGCCGGGCCGAGAGGTACCCATCCAAAGAGGCATCAGAGTCCGTCGAGCCGTCGTAAGTGCACTCATCGTCGTCTCGAGTCGAGTAGTTCGAGGAGCTGTGGCGCGCACCACATCTATGCGTGCCGCCTGACCCGTTCCCCCACTTGGACTGCGCGGTGCCTCCTGGCGCTTGCGGTCCTAACCGACCCACTTCAAAGTGCGCATTCTAGCCACTATCTCCAGTTCGTAACTGGTACGGCCTCCGGGTATCGCCGCAGTTCTCGCTCTTCATCGGCCCCGTGTGTCGTCGCGTGGTAGTTCCTAGACCCCAGTTTCTGAGAGCGTCAACATACACACATCCCAGTGGGTGTCCTCTACCGTGCCCAACGACTCTCAAGCCTCTCCACGGGGTTTAACACCACCGGTCGGGACAGACCCACCACCTGTCGGACATCATACTGTCGATGGTGCCACGAGCTCGTCTTCCACGTGCGCCTTGCGCCCCCGCTCCCGCTTCCTCTCCCGCATCCCCTGCTCAGGCCTCAGGCCTCAGGGCTCGCAGTGACGCACAGCCCCCCCGTATAGTGGACGCCCGCCGAACCGAGCCGCGTACTGCCCGCGCGCGCGCCTCTGTACCCCTTGTGGAGACGCGCACCGTCGCCCCGGTCCTGGCGACGTTCTCCCAGCAGGATGCCCCGCTCCCCATCCTCGTCGCGATCGCCGGGTGTGCACACACACACCCACAGCGTGGCCACTACGTCCGCGCCGGTAGAGATCCAAGGCCTTCACGGTCGAGGGACGGGACAACGGGCCGGGGAAGCGGGAAGCTTTTAGATACCCGAACTGCCGGTGATCGCGCGTCGAGCCCGAGTCTCAGGCGTGCTAGAAATATAATTCCTGGAAGGACGCGCAATGACCTCACGTTGCGCCAGTTGACCACTTGCCTATTTGTTGTGTTCTCTTCGAGAAGAAACAAAAAGAAGGGACCAGAGAGGACGGTGTGTGCTGTAGGGGTGTTGGCCGCTATCTGAACGCCACCGTCCATGAATTGCAAATTGTTGGTGCGTGTCCTGTAAGATTTTAGTCCCAGCATGTTGGACAAGACGAGGAGATCGATGCCACATCTCCGCAATGTGTGTAGCGGAGCCAGTGGTACTGTATTAGGGTGTCACGGGTTCCTTGGTTCCCTGTTACTGTTAGCCTCGAGGTGACTTCGCATCGCCCGGACCCGCGACAATGGCCCGTGGACCACGGCCCAAAATCTGCTCGTTCCTGGACTGAAACCCGTTGATAACGCTTACCCACACGTCCGGGACGAACGTAGTACTGTAGCTGTCTGTTGATGCATCACGCACGTTGAGAAGCAACCAACCATCTTCCGTTAGGATTGACGATTTAGGCACAGTGCCGGCGCTACGTTAGATATCACCTGCAGCGGGATCAAAAAAAAAAAGGAGGGAAGAGAGAGAATGGAAACACCCCTCGATCCAAACGAGTGCGTGTTCAGCCTGCCTGCTTGCCTGATGGCGCTCTCCATTCCCCCCCCGGAAGTGGAACAGAGACAGGATTTTTGAGTTTGAGGCGATGCGGCACTGGCACCCTCTTAACTTCAAGTTGCCGTTCAAGAAGGATTGTCGAGAGAGGCGCGCGCTCCCCCGGTCTCGGTGACTAACTGACTGAGCACTGCCGATGACATCGTGGCATAGCAACAACACGAGAAAAACTGCGACTCGAACACGGGACGAATAGGCTTGGTCATTGTCTTTGACCCAACACATGTAAATCATGAGATCGCTACTTCGTACAATGTGATTTATCAAGGGTTTTTTTCCAGAAGAAAGGGTAGAAGGACAAGAATGGCTCTTCGCCCACGCAGGGTGTTGTACAAAAGTTGGTGTTCCAAGGGGATATTCCCTCTCTGGGGGGTGAATCATGGGACATAGCGAAATCCAGGCGCCTGTCAAAAAAAATCAATTGACTCCTACTATCTTGCCCTAGGAAAGCGATTGTGCCCACCCTGTCAGCTAGCTCGGAGGTATCAACGCGCATACCGGGGATATACTTTCCGTACACGCGATCACGGCGCGCGTTCTCATAACGATAGTGAATCTGTAGCAGATACGTAGTAATCAAAGCCGTATATCGGACGAGCGCAGCATACATACCGTAAGGATGCCAGTGCAAATGGTTCCGAGGAACAGTAGCCCCGCTAGGACTGGTGTAGAAAGGGTGGAGGTTAAAACTGCGCGCGAACAAGAGAAAGAGCGACTCGCCCGAAAACCCTTTACTGCGGTGATAGTACTTTAGCCGAGATCGCTGCTTCGAAGACTGACACGCTTACATATACCGCGGCCCTTCGATGGAAGGAAACAGATGCGATCCGAGGATGCTACCAGTTTGACCGATGGCCATATAGAGCGGTGTGCCCGTAGCGCGCTTGGTTTCGGAGCCTAAGTTATGGGCGTCTAGAAGCACTCGCCGTCAGATGGTAATCACGATCACGCAAACATCGTACTTACACCAGGCAATGACAAGACCGATCGTAGTGTATGTGCCACCGACAATGCAGAACACCGCGAAGTATTGCACATGATGATTGTGTGCCACGGTCAGTAGCAGGCTGTAAGAATTTTGGATCAGCGTTGATTGGCCAGCTGCCTGCGCTTAACGAGCGCACACGTAGCCAATTCCGCCTATCGCACTCGTAACCATGATGAAAGGTCCGCGGGTGAGGAGGCGGTCGGAACACCAGGACGCAATTGTGATGACGACAGCTGTCATAGCATAAGGTGGTACAGTGAGTAGCTGTGCCCGCGCATTAGCTGTGGAGTACTATGAGCGACGATTCTCCAACGACGAAGGAGTGACCCCACTGTATCCGAAGGTCTTGATGATGGTGGGCAAGAAGGCAGAAATAGAAGCAAGCGCAGCGTTTGCTCCGAAATAAATGACACCTCCAAGATAGATCTGAGAAGAAATGGTCGTGAGGTCATTGCGAACAGCATCCGCCAAAATTTGAAGCCTACCCTCCAGTCCTGGAACGCATTAGCGATGTGGCCTACAAAGATATGAGCGCACGATAGAAGAAACGTGGCATTGATCTACTCTTGTTCACATGATACCCTATATCCCCACTAGTGTCGCGATTAGCACGAGCCAAGGCAATCTTCCGCTCTTCCTCGGTAAAGAAACTCGTCGTTTCAGGCCGATTTGGCAGGAAAGCTATCGCGATCAGGCCAAGGAAGACAGCCGGAATTCCCTATTGATAACTACTCAGGTCCTCGGCGCAGTCAGGTCACACGAATAACGGACCTCAATGATGAAAAGTAGGCGCCAGTTTTCGATCGCGACATGGGCGTGTTGCACACCAAAGGCAAGGAGCCCCCCAAAAGCACCAGCCACGGCAGCAAATCCAAACCAGTAGGCAAGGCGCAGGCCTAACTCGTGCTTCGTGTAAAATAGCGCTGTAAGTTGGGCGTCAGAGTAAGTCTATATGCACGTGACTGGGGGACGCCCACAAAAATACAACGGGATGCCAGGGCCAAATCCTGCCTCGAAGACGCCAAGACCTACCCGGGCGACCATGAGCCCAGCCTGGTTGAATGCAGTCGACTGTGGCGTGGACATGGTCTCTACAGCGTTCACTATAGATCTAAAATGACGACTGACCATGAGCGTGGAGCATATGCCCCACCCAATAGCCGCGCAACCCAAATATAGTCTAGGAGGGAAGAGCTTGGCAAGAATGGTGGCTGGGACTGGACATAGAACCTGTCCAAATCGGACGTAAGGCAGGGATGACTTTTCAAGTTCAAACACAAGAGGGTTGATTGCCCACATAAGAGAAAAAGAAGACAGAATTGACCCAGTCGAATCTCTTGCCTGTAGGGTCACCTCCAAGTACATCCGCAGGTAGGCCCTGTAGACGAGCGTTTCCCAAGTTGCTTCTGTCCAAATCTGGAGCCGACGATGAAATTTACGCCAACACGAGATGCAGGATGACTGACATGCGAAAAGGTACATGAGGCAAGCAATGGGCAATATACGACGGTCCAACTTGCGGACTAGAAGACGTTCCTCGCGAGGCACAGGCTCTTGGACTGGGGGAATGCTCACTGATTCATAGGCGGCTTCATCCGAGTCGACCTTGGGGTTGTACTTCTCGTCGAAAGCCATGACAAAGAACAAGTAAACGCGGTAGGTGGGTGGGAGAGAAGGCAGTCCGCGGATTCGGACGTGCCATAACCATGATTCTTATATAGAGATTCTACCTTGTTGCTTCTGCTGGCGTCTCGGTACTAAGCTATGCTTCTGCCCTACCAATCGAGGTCACCGGCATCCCGGCCCGCTTTGAATTCTCACATGATCACGCTGTGCACGTCATAGTCATTTGTCGAGACATAATTTGGAATGGCATGGAGTGTCCCAATAGTGCATTCGAATCATCGTAGTTGTCCTTACAATAACCTGCTTGAGTAAACACTGCAAGTCGATTACCAGACGGTCACCGGAATTGTGGAGTTTCTTTTGGCTCATCTAAATATTCGGTGATTAAGGTGGATTTTCCAATAGTTGCTTGCGCTCCAGGTCGAAGCCACACTTTCTGGTCGCGGAGGGCGCTCAACGCTCGGCTTTTAGGTTCACACCACACCCGGGCGCTTCTTGAGGCGCTTGGTAAGTGAACTTTGCCACGCGGTTGGCATGCTTTCTTTTTTTCTCACATACAGTAATTTGTAATAGATAATACTCTGAATGCCTCCGAGTCCGACTCGGTGCCAATTGGATAGAGACATTTCTTCTCAATACTCGAAGGGAGCGGATAGAAGCACAACTGTAACTGTACAGACCAACTGGGCTATAATAGTCTGACAGCACACCGACTTAATTGGGTGTCAGCTAGAGTTCCTATGGGACGCAGCTGACCCACATCGATATTTAAATCTCAATGTGCATCTGCGCTATCAGTACCTGATGGCTACTGTGTCCGCTTCACACATGGAGTCCGAGCTAGAACGGTTTATCCTAGGGGTTCAACCCCTCATTTACAAATACGCCGGAAACGGCTTTGTCGCAAGAAAGTGCATCTTATCGCCGATTGCGTCGCACGTCAGGTGCTTGTGCACGACTCCGATGGGTCACTAAGGCGCCGGAGGATAGAGACGAGTGGTCAAATGTAAAGGATACGTGCGCTTCGAGAAAGAAGTAGCGAGGTTACTCAGATATGGCTCGCCGGTGGCAATAACAAAGGGGCACGCATCTAGGCACAGAAGGAGTAGACGTGGTGATAGTTGACCCAGCGAAAACAAGTCGATCTCACAAGTGAGAAGGCAATTATGACGCGACATGTGACCACAAAAAAGGGCAACGAGGCGGTGTCACGCGACCCTCCAGACAGACGATGGATTGATCTTTGTATCGTAGTTCATGGCAAGTGGACCACCGCAGTAGTCGTCCATCGGCCATGACGGATCTGGGAAGCAGGACGGACACTTCAGAAAACAATGATATAAGTCCGTACCCCGCATAGGGCACGGACAGTCCGAGCACTAGATGTGACTAGGTCATTACAGAGAAACCTGTGTCCTTTTCAGCTCCGTCGTCGGACTGATTCCGCGTGGCATCTAAGCCTATGTTTTGCGTTCGAAGACAGGCAACCGAGACAAATTCAAGTTCGACTCGGACCCTTCAGTAACCCTTTGGTTCCATCGGTACCTCACGATTCAAGATCAATCATGACCCGAGTCTATGTTGCACTGTAGTATTGTATCATAGATTATGTACGAGAAAGCCGAACGAGACTGGGGGTATAAGCATTCATCGTGGACACGCAGAAAATCAGTCCTAGGGTTTCCGCGCGACAACCAAGTACATAGGTGTGAAGAGCTGGATAACAAACTCGGTGAGAAGGTGCTTGATGAATATCGCATCTCACACACCTTTGTCTGGCCACCCTTTACCAACGCGTCGGCAGCAACACGAAGAGTTTCACCAACTTCCCATGTGCCCTTAGGGACGACCCGGAATAACTCGAGAACGCGTAAAGCATTATGAGTAACCAATTTACCGGACCAGCTCATTCGCCAGACAGTAAAGTAATCCCAAGCGGTTTGTGCCTTCCAAATATCCCCTTCGAGGGGGTAGTACCAAGGCACAGAATCAGGGCGATCAGCGAGGTCCTCTTCGTGCTCGATTTTGAAGCCGACTGCTTTGAGAGCGTCCCGCGCTTTGGACAAGGGACGCATTTCGGGGATACCATTACCCAGTTCGATCTCATGAGCCAGGGCCTTGTGTTCGGGTATGGAGGGATCCCATCTGTCGGTCATACACCATTCGTAAACACCAAACTGAAAATTATTTCATTAGGTCAAATGGGTCACGCGCCATATACTTTGAACTTACCACCCCTCCGGGCTTGAGAACCTTCAATATCTCGCCATAGACACCCTCCCATGTCGGAGCATGGACAGTGGCCTCAATAGCATAAACTGCATAAACAGTTTAAGTTGGTGTTAAGGTGAGGTGAAGGCTGGGGCGCACCTGCATCGAAGGAGTTCTCGCCAAACTGCTCCGAGAGTTTCATAAAGTCGCCCTTCACGAACTGGACCTGATCCTGTAGATCTGCGTCCTTCGTATACTGGCGAGCACGACCAATTTGAAAGTCGTTGTTGTTTAAACCAGTGACGTTGACATCCGCGAAACGTGCAATCTCTCTGGCGGGGCCACCCACGCCACAGCCGACATCGAGAACGCGCATGCCAGGGCGAAGCGTCATCTGAGAGGCAAGATAGTGCTCGTGACGGGCCAAGGACGCAGCAAACGCCTCGCCCTTGTAGAAGCGCGAAAAGTGGAATGACTTGGCCCAACCGTACTCGTAAAGTTCCGTCGCTCCGTCGTAGTAGCCTGAAGGGAAGGGGGAATGAGATGGGGACACTAGACAAAATGTCGGGCGAAATAGTACCATTTACGACGTCGGTATAATTTTCAACACGAACATCGGAGTCGGCTTTGACTTCCTTTTGAATGTCTTTTTGCCAGAAGCCAGCGTAATTTTCGATGCGTGAGCCGACACGTCCGTCGTCTAGTTTGGTGGGAGCCATTTGGAGTTGCTGTGAAAAGCTGTTCAGGATAGAGCCGCGTGGAGGAGGAAAAGAAACATACTCGAACTAGGTAAAGTAATGAACGAAAGATGGGAGTGAGATGAAGGAAGGGAAAGAGGTGGTAGCAAGTGTTATTTGAACCCGACTAATTTTGATGAGACGAGGAATAAATAAATAAAAATGGGCCCACTTGTCGCTATGTCTCTCCTCCACAAGCCCTGATGATCACGCAATCCCGGCTAATCACCAGTACCTCGCAAATACATACCCGCGCGACCACGACCCAGCAATGATGATATTGTGACATCAAAGGCTCAGATGGTCTATGGTCAATGTGCCTTGCAGAAGTCGAAAAACGTAAATGAGGACATAGCTACAAAGTATCATATTCCCTCCTACGTTGGATTACCTTTGACACAATCGCGAAGAATGGCCTTTTCTCCAGCATACCAGATTACACAGAATCAGTTTGTCTCTCGAAACCCTTCTGTCATGGTCAACGTGCTCTGTCTCTTCTCTTTAGTCCCATGTCTTAGCTCTGTGCTCTATGCGACCTTAATCCAAGTTCAACTATGGTCCTGACGTGATATAGGACACACTCTGTGAGGTGCAACACCTCACAGATGCGCACGTATGTGGCGGTTCATGTTCAGATATGTATTTAGGTTGTCTCGCCACTCTAGTTTTGCATACCTAGAGTCAGCAACTTGTCGGCCCTAGAACAATACTAAAAGACGAGTGGTGCTTGTTAGATCTAGTCTGGCCTGCCAGTCACTTTTATTATGATGTCGTCTCGTCATGCCACGCAGAGTAAGCGCGGTTGTATTTGAACCTCCAATTGATCATCTATTGTTTCCACGCACACACGAGAGTCCTCTATGCCTCCCAGGTCTTCTCTCACCCTCAAAGGCCAATTGATGAAGTCGGCCTGCAGCTCCTTTCCCTACAATCCACGTAACTTGGAGAACCCCTGGTATGGGCTTTGGACCATGGAGCTCCTGAAACTCACAGAACCCTTCAACAACGTGGTCGTCATTCCACAGTATGCACTGTGGTATACGCTACCAGAAGAGGAGCCAGAGATCGAGCCAATTGAGGAAATCGACGAGGATGCTGCCAGTGAACTTGAAGATGGCAGTCATGACGAACATAGCCATGAAGTGAAGACGAGCCCAGTGACAGCAATGATAGCACCGACGAGCTGGATCTCTTCCGGCATACAGATGAGGGTCTGCCTATCGCTCCCCGTACCATTCCGGATGGGTCGGCACCACAAATCACTCCCGATTTCATCGCTCTCCACATTCGAGCTGAGGAATTGGCTCCCGACCCCCATCACAGGAACCGATTCGAGCGTCGTGCGGGTTACAGAATCATTCACGAGTGCTGCCCTCTTAGTGTAGAGATCAAGTCATTTCCTTCCCGTAGACTGAGTCCAGCAGACTTTGAAGACGAACTTAAGGCTCGTTTGGGGTCAGCAATCCAAGATCTTGGGTTTCAGTGTTGTCACTTTTTCAAGATGTACGAACATGCCCTTCACACAGAGGTAATTGCCGCTAGCGGTGATCACTGGATGTATCGGATTGTCACTCGGGCCCACGTTCCCAGGGCTAGGGGAGACGTCATGGATAACCGGCCTTGGGATAGGCTTGAATTTCCGTCTCCTGTGGTTTTGGGTACTCAAGATTCCGATCAAAGGATGGGGGATATCTCTGATTATCTCCACGATGCAAAGCCTGCTTAATTTGAGAATTGAATTCCTTATAGTACGTACTGTCGGACCTATTCCTGTCATTCATCATTTGAAACTAGACTGCAGCTTTGGTGTTGTTCCATGTCTGGCTTGAGTGTGGGTGCCATTTATTTAAGCTCCATTTAAAATATCTGTGTCTTCCAATGGGACCAACCTTACACACTCTCAAGCTCTCAAGCTCAAGACTCATCGCTCCACGCAAAACTACGACAACGAGCTAGTCTACCTTTCTCTGGATCATCATCACCCCTGTCTTGCGTATTTCTGGCTGGGAATCCACCGTCCCCTGCGACGAGACTCGATAAGGACCCATTTACAGCAGCTAAGTAGTGCTAATTCAACTTACCTGTATAAAGCAATGGGCGAGTAGACTCCAAATCCACTCTCACATGTACTCGTATGTCACCCTATTTTTCCGCTCACCCTCGCGAGCCAAACCTGCCTGCGTCATCAATTGCCCCGGATCCCAACCACCTTGCTCCTTCTCGCCCAGCGCGTCGAAGACAAATTGGAACCCGTTCACGGTCCTCGGTCGCGAGGAGCAACCCCAGTGTTTCGCCTGAGGGCGCTACACCCTAGCAGCGCTCCCTCACAAAAGTGCGCGTCCGTTGTCGGCCCTTGCGCTCTGTCCGCACCACGCACTACTGACAGCTGGTAGGGTCACTACATGTCACAGATTTTGTTCATCTGCTCAGCCAATTTGATTCCCCCCCTGGGCTACCACACCCGGGCAATTTTGGCTACAGCACGTTTACCTATGCGGACGTGCCGTTCATCAATGCAGGTGTTGGGAGTGTACCGGTTAGACGTATCGGGTGTCATGTGCTTGATGGTGTAGCCGCTCTGTAGCCACGTACGCATGGTGGTCTCCACTTGTTCTGGTCTGTTTTTGGTTATTGATATCTCAGGACAGTAGACAGTACAAGACCAGTCGCAATGTAAGTCAACCAACCTTACGCCCTTCCCCTCACTCGCCCCCCCCTCAGTAATAATGAACACAATGTATTTATGATCCTGACCGGATTCCCTCTGCTCCACCAAACTGTGTACAGCCAGGTCATCACCCTACTACTTATCCTGATCCCAGCGGCCAACGTTCAATGCCAAGTTCTTTTCAAAGGACGTTCACGCCACTGTCGAATTGCTGAGGGGAAATACGTGTGTCAGCGGCACACCTGTACAGTGGGCAGTGGGCGCGGTACCTCGTCGTCAGCGACCATGCTGACCCACCTGTGCTACAGGGAGTGCACATAAGTGCAAAGTGCTCAAGGCACCACAGGCCGAGACAGACGCTTTCGTTAAACATGTACATTAGGTAGCTTGCATCTCGGATCAGTTGGTCGCCCTCCTTCTGGATCACGTCCATATCTGCAGCGGGCTACAACCTGAGACGGCTTGGACTCAGGGGCTTACTCAAGATACAAGCAAATTGTATAACTGCACAGAAAGGTAAACGGTGGTCCCAATATATAGCTCCCGCCACATTCGGGATCTAAGTAGTTGGTTAGAGAAGGAGAAAGGCGACACGACCAAGATGAACTCGATGTACCGCACCTGAATAAAAATGACATTCAATCTCCACCGAACAAATGCCACTCGGGGTCTTGTGTGATCTCTAGAGCTTCCTTAATTTCGTCGATGACCTCTCTGGGAGGGGGTGTTGCGGTGTCAGGTGAGATATTATCCGCAAGGGTGAGACACCAATCCGATTGGTGCCGACGAGGACCGCTATAGTATGTGACGAAGTGGACGGTCGTCCGTCGCCACAGGTGATGGCAGCGGTTAAACAGGGGTCCCATCGATCTCCTAGTATTATAGTACTGCAACTCCACATCGTCGCCCAAATGCTGCCTTCCCCATTCTTCCAGCTCCTTGCAAGAAAAAGTGAAACCATAAATCATGCGTTTCTGGGCACGTCTCTTGCGTACAGCTTGAGGTGGGTCGATTGGGGTAGTAGTGGAGCCCGGGCCAGTAGCAGCCATCCCAAAGACCGCAATGACAAAGACGAATAAAATGAGTGCAGGGACGATTGACGTAGTAGTGGTGCGGGTAGTAGTCATCATCAAAGGTTGCAAACACTGTGACAAACATGAATCAGGTAGGTGAACATTTCTGCAGATTGTAAACATGGACAAAGTGAATCTTTGAAGCTTTCGAATACCCAGTCAATACAAACCAGGGCATAGACCCTGGAACGAGGAAGGATTGTTCTGGTCAGAAATGCACCACCTCCATACTTCCACAGACAGATCGACTCCGTGCAGCCTCAGCAGACAAATTCGCCGTCATCCTTGCTTGCAGCTATAGATTGGAGGCTCGAGTCAGCGGGGGATAGACTGAGTTGGTCGTCTTGTTGTCATGCAACAGAGGCTCCTGGAAAGACGCAACTTGAACACTCTCGTCTCTCATATCCAAACCTTGCCGTGCTCGGAGAAATTTCCGTCCGAAGCGTGCGCCGAACAGGGCCTAATATTACGGGACAGGATTTCGTTAATATGTGTACATATGTACACTAGCAGTACCAAATTACACGATTATCCCAAAGACTTCGTTCAGCAGTACCTGGGGCTTAACACAAGCTCAACGTTTAACGCGCTTGACATCGGTGCTTTCCTCAAGAGGTAAATCACTAAAAGGTGCACGTCTTCCATGATTGGGCAATGATTGCTGTTGTTGTTGCATTGGACCGATCCTCGTGCCACGGAAATGTGGCAGATACGGTGACTTATGAGTTCGTGACACGAGTGTTCCGCGATCGTCAGTCGTTCGTTCAAGACCCCTTGGAACATCAGCAGGTCGCTTTACTCCTGCGGCTGTGGTTGTAGCCAGTGACACGGTGGAGGCTCTTATTACTTGGCGAAGGGTCGACAAAGGCTTGTCAGACGGAGGCGCGGAGACCTGACCATCGCTCGCTAGCGCCTGTGATCTCGTTAGTTGCACTGACCCTGCACAACACGCTGACTTGGCAAACTTCACCGAGGCTGGAGCAGGGGGAGACCCTCCACGAGAAATTTCGCTGTTCAGGTTCGCATTGCGAATTACACTTTGCCCGCCACTGGTACCCAAGGCATCAGAGAACTCCATACCCTGCATCGCAGAGTCTTCGACGGCAAGAAATGCGTCGTTGTCCTCATCGTTGAAGTAGGAATCAAGGTCGGGGTCGGATGGTTGGTGAGCAAGTAGTGCCACTGGATTCACGTCAAACTGTCCTGGTCGATGCAAGGGGACCTCTCTTCTGGAACTTGACCCCTGTTGCGGAAGCCTGCCCACCTCCTGCCCATCGGCTAGTTGTTCACCATGGCCCTGGGGGACGACAGCACCCAGAACTGTATTGCGGAGAGGGCTGGGCTTTGACGGAGCCGATCGTATCTGGGGTGGAAGCGAGGGGGCTGGCTTGACATCCTCCGTTGATGAAACTACCATTGGCAATACGATATCATGGGAACCACTAGGAGAAGGCGGGGTCGTGTCTAACTTTTCTCGGCGGTGCAGATCAGACTGATCAAACTTTGGCTGAATGCGACAGCGCAAGAACGGTTCGTGAAATCGTGAATATATGCGCGTCCGGTGGCACCGGCTCCTCAGGCCTCAGAGTTGGGAGTACTCACAAGTTGGGGCTTGATCTTTATAACTTCCTGGGCAAACGACTTCTCGTAGAGACAAAGACCAAGAAGATTTCCGAAATTACGGAGAGCGCGCTTCACGCCGTCCGTTACGGCTTCTTTCTTTGCCTGAAGCGACAGTCACGACAGCCCAGTACCCAGAGATTCGAATGACGCACCTTGTCCAAAGCCGCACCTTTGCTCTTCAAATTCTCTCCATTGCCATATCCAATGTCCTCGTGGTAGGTCCCGTCTTTGAGTGTGACCTTGACGACCGCAGTGACACCGACGCTGCACCTCCTCGATTCGGGATCCGTGTCAATAAAGTCCGTGTCAATTCTCGTCACTGTTGAGCACCATCCGTTGTATCCAAAAACTTCGTTCGCAAGCCCGATTATCTTCCACCCTTCTATGTATGTGAGCTTCGGACCGCCGCCGGGGGAGGGCCGTTGGGACACATATTCCGGACCAAGACGTCTGTTGAGCTTTGCTTGTATGATAGAAGCCTCGGATGGACCGGATTTTCCAAGGTCAAAAGCGGGTAGCTTTGTTTCAGAGAAAGAGTCTTCAAGGGATTGGCCTGGTGTGCACGGTTCGGAAAACATGTCGTCTTGGTCGTAGCTCCTGATAAAGGGTATACTTTAGGACCAGGAGCGCTGAATATATAGCTGAGATGGCCAGAGTCAAAGGTTGTAATCAAGAGTCACTTTTTCCGGTGGACGCGCCATCCAGTCCAGATTGG
This sequence comes from Lactarius vividus, assembly GCA_021527035.1. NCBI lineage: Eukaryota > Fungi > Basidiomycota > Agaricomycetes > Russulales > Russulaceae > Lactarius > Lactarius vividus. Next base: position 250,853 of record JAKELG010000020.1, on the reverse strand, counting down.
AATGACCGTAACCGCAAACGAGTCAAGTTCGGAATTTATCACGTAATCAATCAAGTGATTAGTACTTAATTAAAATTTATCTATTCAAGAATTATAACACGATAAAAACGTTCAGACCTAAATTCTAAGAACATTTTGAACATTACTGTCAAACTTTCTTTCTATGAGATGATAATCCTTGAAGACATTGGCATCGGTTACAATAATTATGGACTGTGAGACTTCGAATCACTACCTTTCCCCATTGGGCCTGGGATTGGCACACCAAGGATCACTTCCGCCATTTACGGGACTTTTGTTTGTCCGGATTCGACAGAGTGCCTCCAGGCAGCAGCGCTGTGCCCGACACCACCCGAGGTGGACGAACTTGGGAATTGTGATGGCCACTGGAGCGGTTCCGATACTCTCGGTCCCAAGTAATAGGTTTGTCAGACTCGGATAGGTGGGTGCTGGAGATCAAAGTCGACGGTGTCGCCTCCCCTTCCTTGGGTACATTGCGTCTTGGTACTGGCAACGCACCAGGAACTCCGAAGTAGGTGGTGCCAGTCGTCTCAATTACACCGGGAGTCATTGGGGACTGACGGCGGTAGGGCCCGTTCTGACTCGGTGGTGGTCTCCACGCGGAGCTCTGGTGGGTGACTCTGTTCAAGTCTGCAGTCGTACCTCTGGTCCGGCTGCCTCCCCGACCAGGCGAACGGTTGTCCACAGGGCCATCGATGTCCATATCTTCGACGAAGAAGGAACCATAAGGTGACGCCGTGTGACCCTTCCGTCCCTCGCTTGTGGTAGAACCGCTCCCGCTACTTCTTGTCGACGCACTGCCTTGAGAGGAGCCCGACGAATCATGTATGTAGAACTTGGGCCGGCCATGCGACCATAGTCTGCGCTCAGGGATATCGACGGGGTGTGGACGGGCTCCACGAGGAAATCGCCCTTCACCGATTGCGCCCGGTGTGTTGTTGTAGAGAGTACGAGAAGAGATAGACAAGCGAGATTGGGAAGTCATGAGACAGGGCCTTTTGTCCGGGAAAGGACTGGTAAAGAAAACGGTCACTAGACATACTAGGTTTTTATATGGTCATTTTGTTATTGGGCCTAGAAAGGAAGGATGAATGGATTAAAATCTGCTGCGGGACCCTACATTGACATAGCGGTGCCACAGTAATTTAGTGCCACACCCAGCAAGGACGGCCCGATGTCTTTACGGCATCACGCAAAAATCCGTTGAGAGAGGCGTACCACTCGGTGATAAGGATCCCATATACGGTGATAGACTACAAGTCGCCGAACAGTGCGCAGTGCGCAGTGCTTCGGTGACTCAAGAGAAAATCCAATTGTCTTCGTAGGGATTGATCGCATCAAGATTTGTAATCACTGAAGCTATCCAGACAAGTGTTGATTTCTATCAGTGTAGTGACGACGGTGAGTTGACCCGCGCATTGATACTCTGATAACATAACTCTAGGATCTCTTGGGTTGCCCAAGGGTTGAACGTTGAACATGTTGACACGTTGATGAGCGAATACACAAACCAGTAGCCGTTTGCCCAGTGGTCCGTCACTGAAGAAGTGTCCACTTGTCGCGAAAAGCGCTCAACCCAAAACAACGCAAGTTGATGCCGAGTCATGGTAAGATATTACCGCATCGATTTTTCACCCCGTGTATTGTCCGTTACAACACAGGAGAATTAGTCGACAAATTCCCACCAAAGGGATCCCATAATGACGCTGAACAAGAAACAATGCCTCGACAGGCTACTGGTACCTACTTGGTGGTGCCAATCCCTCGTCCGCCACGACCTGGTCCGCCACGACCACGGAATCCACCGCCACCACCACCACCCCGCATGTCACCATTTACAGGGGCACCGCCGCGCGGTCTGCTGACTGGACGCTCACCTCGCTCCTTACGAGTCTCGACCATTATACGCATCTGCTGGCCCTCCCCAGTGTCAATGCGAATGCCGCCCTCGCCACCCTGCGTGGTGGGAAGGGAGGCGGCAATGGCACGGCGCGCGGCGTCGACGGTGGTAAACTCGAGGAATGCGCATGCTTTGCTCCGCACGATGTCAAGATCTTTGATGGGTCCGAAACGAGTGGTCAAGGTATTCCTCAAGGCTACCTCGGTAACGTTCTCTTGTACGCTCTGTTAAAATGTCTAAGGGTGTCATATCGCAAGTAACTATGGAACATGATCTTACCTTGACAAAGCATTGGGGATTTGAGACGTTGGTTGCGGCTACATATGCAGGATGGGATTCTCGTTGTTGCTGTTGTTGAGGTCGGGCGCCGTGGCTCACGGGCGTCTGGGTGCCACTTCCCGGGGACGATGAGCTGGCAGCAGGCGCTTCGCTGGTGCCACGAGATTCCTGCGCCACAGCTGAACCCCACTTCTTCGAGTTAGCTGCGGCTAGATTGGCCCATGTCTTCGGCGCAGGCGGGGCAGGTGGCAGCGCAGGTTGAGAGGGAGCAACAGGTGGGGGAGGCTGAGATGGAGCGGGGGAGACAGCAGGTGGCGGGGCGGGTGATGCAGCTGGAGCCGGAGATTCGATGGTAGGTGCAGGCTCGGGCTCGGGAGTAGATGGTTTTTCAGGTGAAGCAGGGGCCAAGATCTCGGGGACTTCATGCTCGGGCTCTGCATGTCCATTCGTGTGGGGCTCCGCAACAGGTGGCTCCGGCACAGGAACGACCTCTTCTGCGGGAGCTGCGGAAAGGACGGGAGAAGCGGTCTGCACTGGTTCGGGAGCTTGAACGTCCACGGTAGGGGATACTGACTGCGGAGGCTCAGGTGATAGGGGGGAGTCGGCCTCTGGCAGAGATTGTACGGAAACCGGTTCGACTTCAGTGGTAGATTGCTCTAGCTCGCCTTCGTCGCTCTCAACGGTCTCTTCTTTGAGGAAGCGAAAGATGTCGTTGAGAACAAAGTAGCCGTTGGGTTGCTCAGCGAGGAAGAAGGTCTGAACAAACTTCCGCCACGGTTCGCCACGGTTTGACATTTCACCAATGACCTGGATGATAATGCCACCGTTGGCAGAGGACTGTGCGTCGACCGAGTGGATGAAGACCTTGCAGTCTTCAAACCCAATGGAGGTTATTTTGTTGTGGATTTCCTTTCGAAAAGTTTAGACTGGTCGAAAAAAAGGTCATTGGAAGATGAGACTGACCTGCTGACCGTAACAGGGTGTGCCATCTTCGCCTTCAGTACCGTGAATGAACGTAGATGTTTTGTTGTAGAAACAGTGGAGACGGTTGGGTGACTTATTCACGTATGTATAATATTGAGGGACAAATTGCCATCCCACTTCGGATGGGACGACGTTATTATGAGAAGAATCATTGTTGGAAGGAGTGGTATTCGTCATGATGGGGTGGAGAAAGCTGTGGAGGTCAGAAGAGGGTAGAGTCGGGAACAGATGAACATACTGATGCGATGAATGTGGAGAGAATAAATGCGAAAGGAGAATCTAAGAGAAATTGAGAGAGAGCAAATTTCAGAAGTCGGGCAGTTGAGTCAACGTCGTCGAAGACGGTGCGCAAAAGTGTAAACACGGCAGACAAACTTTCTCAGTTCGGCATCTCCCGTGCCACTTCATCACACAACACAACTTAACCTAACTACACTCGAGACACTCAAATCTAGCTGCTGCGTTCGTAATGCGTATTGGTCCCTAGACGATCTACGCCCCGATGATTGGCTTGAAGCTCATAATCTCCTCATATAATAGCTCCTTGAGCTGCTCGCGACTGATGTCGTCTTTGTGTACTGCACGCAACATGATGAAAGGCTACCAAAGGATCGAACGAACACCTACAGTCAAATTCAAAAAATTCCGGGTCTAGTGGAGGGGCTACCGGCTCGTCATCTGGGTCGTGCTGAAGGGAAAAGAAAAAGAAAGGTGAGATATCTCTGAACGGCGGCCAATCTCATTGTATACGCACGTAAGCCTCGAGGTATGGGTGAGCCAGCGCTTGCTCGACCGTAATGCGTTTCTTTGGATCAAATGTCTACAACGGGCGTGAGTGAAAAAGAGAAAATACAAGACGAGAAGTAATACAAGGGTTTTCGTTAAGAAGTCGGTTGCTAGTGGGTTCGCATTCGGGAATATGGTCTGAAATGGCTTCTTTTTCCGGAACGGCAGAGCACGGATGTAATCGCGGGAGCGACGCGTGGTTATGGCGTAAAACTCGTCCAGAGTTGGTGTGCCAAGTACGTCCAGGATCAAGCTGAGTTGATGATGATAATCACGACCAGGGAAGAGTGGTTTCCCAGACAACATCTCCGCAAGAATGCACCCGACAGACCAGACATCGATGGCCTAACGGGAACACGGGTAGCTTAATGGGGTGATCGGGCAAGGCAAGACGGCGTACCTTTGTGTATTGTTTAAACGTGAGCATGATCTCCGGTGCACGATACCACCGGGTCGCTACATATTCGGTCATGAATCCTGTTTCCGTTCCTGACGGCTCAGCTGTTTTCACGGATCGCGCCAGTCCAAAGTCGCAGACTTTTAGATCACAGTTGGCGTTCAGCAGAAGATTTGATGGTTTGAGATCACGATGTATGACATCTGCAGAGTGTAGTGCCTTGAGTGCGCGCAAGGTCTGGTATACGAAATATTGCGCGTGATCATCCGAGAGATCTTGAGTGCGGATAACGCGATGCATGTCAGTTTCCATCAATTCTTGAATCACTGGCAGTGACATTAGTGCGCGCGCATACTAGTGGAGGCAATGAACCCCCACAATAGACCTCCTTGAATGCATCCAATGTCGGTGGTTTGATGATGTCAAGAATGGAAATAATCTACACATGCCCGTCAGTGTCGGATGACGACCAGGGGTGAGTCCCGGAAGGCCAAAAGAGGCCTTCTCAGCACGGGAGCCTGCTGATTGGGTCAGAGAATGGACTCACGTTCTCACTCACGCCCGCCTCGCTCAAGAATTTGAGGAGTTTGAGTTCTCTTAGCGTCCGTAAGCAGAACATCGAGTGGTCGAACGGCATGATCTTCTTTATCGCGACCTTGCGGCCGGTCGGTCGGTGTGTCGCAGAGCAAACAATACCATAGGCGCCTTCGCCGACGACATCAAGGACCTGATACTGGGTACCTTCACGGATGGAGCGTCTCATTTTAACTGGAACGACGACGAAGGGAAAAGGTACATACCGACATTGAATCGCACCTTCCTCGGGGTTGGTTGAGCTTGGGAGGCGGCATGACCGTGCTTTGACTTTTTTTGCGTGGCTGCTGCGGCGTCGGTCATGGTACAACGTAGTGTAGCTAGGTGATGGTTGATGGTTGAAATAAAAGAGTCGACCTCGCTGAGACCAAGAACAAAAAGTGGGCTCAAGCGCCAGAGATTGGGTTCTACTCTATTCAAACTTTGACCCAAAGTGAACGCCCTAATCTGGACTGGATCCCCACACTCGCCATGACAATAACCTTCGTTGTCAGGCTCAGTCTACTGTCCGTTGGGTTCTCACGTTCTCACCGCCCTCGTAACCCCGTTGCCTGAGGACTGATTGTTGCCGTCAATCGTCCCCTCTACGGCATTTGACACCTGATCCAGCTTTTGGTCGTGGTAGACGCACCTGACGTCTTCGTTCTCTTGCGTCGTGTGGTCTAATGGGTACGCTGGCAATATATAAGGCGAACATACGATTCAACCGAATGTACTGTATTGTCTATTGTCTACGGGTCGTTGTACATGCGACACGAGGCAACGGCTGTCGTGAGGAGGAATACAATCCTCGGCAGAGGGTGACCCGTGAGCCGTCGTGGCCGTATGTCTTGCAGATCACATGCCAGATTGTGTTTGAACCACATTGATATTCCGCGCCGTGAATAGTGTTACGATTTCGTATACATAGCAAGGCAATACACGAGCAGAATCAGGAGTGAATGACACAATGTACAGGTCACAAATACATGATGGCCTAGACAACCCCCCCTTCCTCGCGGTTGGACATCGGGTATGCACTGTCAACACCTGGTGCACGTGGAGAAGGGCGTTCCCGACGTGATAAAAAGACGAAAATTTTGTGGCACCTATCGCGACCGCGGCTAAATGCACGCTTGATGGACGGTAACAGGCTGGTGGACCACTCCTCTATGCCATCACTGGACTCCCAGGACCATCGAATGCAAGACACAACGAGGGCAGCCAACATGGCCGAGGCCACCGCAACGATGGCCCGTGTTGGGGTGTTCGACTGGAGGAAACTAAGGAGCAGTAGCGCAATGAAAAACATGACCATCCTGCCGGAGGAGAGGGACCATGAATATAAATGAGCTCAAAGAAGGACCCAGGGAGGTGGAAAGTGACCTACGCCCACATCAGTAGAGCCCACGGGAGACTGAAGATAATGGCCATCGGTTCTAGACCGAATATCCGATGAGTACTCCTGTAAAGGTAGGTAGACTGCCGCAACAAGATTAGCTGTGCAGACCTAAGCGACCCAGTCCACTCACCGCGCCTGCGGGGTCTTCCTTCTGTTTAGAACGGTTATGACGAACCAGGAACAGGCCGATCACGATGCTTCCTACGCTCGCTAAAATCGATATGGAACTGGCGATCTGGGCGGGAGACACATAAATATCGAGCTTGCTTGCACTTGACATATCGTTGCTATTTATATTGGAAATGACCACGCCAGGGATGGCGAGGAATCCAACATTTGCTGTAAGCATCACGGTCGACTGGGATATCAATTGCGTTAAGCTCGAGAATTCTAGTTAGATGTAACATCACGACATACCCAGAGAATCAGCTCTTCCCACTCTCCTACTAATTTGGTCATGAAGCTTTTCCAGACCGTCTCAATGATGATTTCATCCGTCCACAGCCTTTTAATATCCTGCAGATGAACCTCCGGTGCCAAGAAAAGCACCGGGGACAGTAATGTGATAAGTAGCGATCTTTCTTGTTTGACCCCAGAGTAGACTGTCTGGTGCCTGATTAATCGGGCGTGGTGCTGTCCGTGGATATATAAGAACCTCCAGTGTGCTGAACACGTACGTTTGTCAGTAAACAACAAATGACTGTGTTATTCTGGATTTACCGAAAAAAGAAAGGAGTCGGGCTTGGCAAACACATCTCGTAAGTAACATAAGACCAAAGTCTGATCTATTCTGTGACTCACTGACGCCGGCAGTGTGGTACACCACACCAGCATCGGACTCAGACTCTATGATACGAAGTCAGCAGCGTTTGTCGTCTTCGTAGCACTTCGGCCTACCCTTGGCTTTTCGTACAAGTTTGATCATCTTCTGCATGGTATCATCATCATAGGGTAGAGTCGAAGACTTGGAGGTCATGACATCTGTGGTACCCGTTGAGTTTTATCATGAAAGCACAGTCAGAGGCCCGTATATACCCATGCATCCATGCGACAAGATCCCTAAAAGTTCATCGTAGACCGCGGGTTGAAGGTAGCGACCATTAAAAACGGCCGGGAAGAGAGACCAATGGGTCCTAAAAATAGAACATCAATGCGCGAGTTTAAGATCTAGCCTAAAATAGCCGACGCACCAATAAAGGGCCTCCAATCGATGCTCTGCAAACCGGATCAGCGGATAACGAGACGAAATTGAGGATGAAATCCGTGACGCACTGACGTGGGCAGGTGAGGTGACGCAGAAAACCTCAGATATCATGTGGTTCGCTTCGCACACGTCGAGCCAGAACAAACATCGGGTTTCGTGGCAAGCATAATAATAAGACCACTGTACCCGCTCATTTTCTGCGGGCATAATGTCAAGCACCAAGTCATAGTTGTTTGATGGGATTGTCAATCCTTCGTGACGTATGATCAACTGTAGATAGTCATAGAACTCTTCCATCTCCTCCTTCAAATTGAGGTCGTGCATATTTGTGTCAGTGAACAACCTCTTCGCTCGTGGGTCGGTCACAACTGCGCACTTAAAAGGGGAATAATGCACACACCCTGTCTTCGTCGAAGAAATAAAGGGCCCCATCTGGGTGGGTAGCTGGTATCCAAGGGGCACAGACTTCTTCGAGTGAGCCTTGCCCAGGATCACTCTGCTTTGGGACGCTGAGGGGATCCCTATGAGACATTGATAACTAACTATGCAGGTCGCATACATACTGAGGAAACTTCGTTGTCAAGGGTCCAATTTCATAGTATTCTCTTTCGCGGGGTCTGCTAAAGGACGTGAGAGATTGATGGAAAAATATTATTATTTACTTGCACCGTGACAATCTTTGTGTATCGTGGAATTTGCTCGGAGACTATCAACTGCAAAAAACGACCAGGAGGCAAGTCGAAGTCGGATATCGGAGAAGTGACCGTAGGAGTGAGCTGGGATGATTCATAGGGTAAGTCGGAGGGGACAGAGGCGGGAGATGAATGGACAGTGGGAGAGCCTATGGAGTACGGCTCCTCCGAGTCCGGTAGCGGTGAGTCAGCCAAATGGCTACGAGTAAGCGATTCTGTTGATGGGTTCTCGATCCTCACAACTACACTCGTTGAAGACTGTCCTTTGTGATGACCGTGGACACCTGTTGGGCTTGGCGACGTGTGGGAATAGGGGGAAACTCCGAGATTATCTGTCGATGGCCCTGACCCAAACTGGCGATGAGCTGCTTTGGGGTTTCCTTTCGGCTGGCCAAGCGGTGTGTGCAAGGATTCGTGGGAATGTGATTGTATGATAGCGAGTCTGTCACTGGCGCGGGTGTGGGTGCTATGGATGCTGAAACTGGCACGGCTACGGTTAGCTCTAGAGTATACGAACGCAAGCATTGATGTCGGGTATGCCTGAGGGTGATCATTCTGGGGTTTTGCAGTGAGGTTGGCAGGTGCCGGATGAGTTGCGTCGGATGAGCTTGCCAGTTGAGTGGCAACGATCGCGCTCGGGTGGCGGGCCGACGCTGGAACATCTAAACGAGCCCCCCCAGTGCCAGGAAACGAACATTCACCCCCCCGGGCTCTCTGAAATGTACCCTTCCCATCGTCCCTCGGGCGCCAAATGCCCAACCTGCGAGCGAGGAAAGCTAAAAACGGGGCCCAAGATTTGAAGCAACGATTGAATCCCCTTGTAACGCGTAGCTTGCATAGAAATTTGAGGAAAACTTGGAGTACGGAGGCCATGCGAAGTGTGCAAACTCATAGGGTCAAGGAGCAAAGGACATGGCGGTGTCTTCGCCATAACACACTGGGTGCCTCGTGCCCGCATACAGTCCAGTGCACGGCATGCAGCGCACAGCCCTTGGCACGCTTACAACACGTCCGGACCCTCACCTGTGTTGGAAACCTCAAATTTATCGTTTTCTTGTCCAATCACATCCAAACTATTGCACGAAAATGTTGTGCCCTACACCACTACATTAGATAGAACTGTTTAGTAACCTAGATGCTATCTGCTATCATAACAAATCACTTATCCAAACAACAGACTTAGCTCATGATCGCTTACCAACCTCTTGAGTATTCTCGACACTTCTACCAGCATCGAGTCCCAGAGAGGTATAGATGGGGTACATCATACGCCAAAGTGTAATGAGTCAGACTACAATTGAGACTGAGTACCTTTAGTTGCTGGTTTTGATTTTAACTTTGCCTTTGTGAGGATGTAACTGAGATACAGAGTATGCATAACGTTATCGCCCCGGAGCAATTAGTCGGCAACGTAAGCTTTGCTACTCGAGATCACCACGAGGCTCAGGCGTTCAGATCTTTCAGAGACCATACAGCGATAGAGGAGAATCCGTCAATGTTGCGGCCTGGATCCGAGCCGCTCGCAATGCTGTTGTGAGCCCGGAAGCCGCATCCGTACAGCCAAGGGACTAGTTGAGGAAGCCGAGTGGGGAAACCAGCTTTTTTTTTTTTTTTTGGAGGGCGCTCTATATTCGGAAAACACATACTAGCTAAAGTAGGTAGTTTCCGTATCTAGGTGTTAGGCAGCAGGAGATTGTAGGTATCAGCCCTACCTGACGCGCGGTAGCCGGGCCGGAACCCAGATGTGAGGGAAAATACGAATTAAAGTACACCCCTGGTGTAGGGGTAGTGTGGGGCTCAGTGCACGTTATCGTCGCCATCAGTGGCCTGGGTCCGTTGTGCACTCCTACCCACTAAAACCTCACGGTTGAATATCCACCTATCAGGCAGATCGGAGGACTTCCTCAGCGCTTCTTCCCAGGTCGCCTCCACGAACCGGGTACCATGTGTCGCTATTTCGTTTGCTAAGTGGGCTTGTCAAATTGGAGGATTTATTATATTTTCCCCGGGTTACCTCCATAGCCGGGGATGACGTGTCTATTTTGTATCTACTATTTGGCTGTTTGATCTTATTGTGGTCGTGTTTGGTAATGTTATTCAGTGCGCAGTTCAACGTTCGACATTGGGTGTTCAACGTTTCGCATTCAGTGGGCACATCATAGTAGTGGTCAGATGTTCAGTGGGTGCACTATTATGCCTGGTAGGGCAGCTCTAATATGAGTAAGTTTCGATGGTATTAAGTTATAAGGGTGTGAGGGGTAGTCCTAGCCCGGGTGTAGAAAAACCGCCCATGGTGGTGGTTGCGGTCAAGGTAATTCTCCGTTTCTCGACATTCAATGTTCAACGTTCAACGTTCGGCATTCAGTAGGTAAACAATAGAGTAGGTACATTATTACGCCTGGTAGGGCATTTCTAATATGGTGGGCTTCGATCGATTTTTTAAAGGTGTGGGGGGAGTCCTTGCCCAGGTGTGGGAAAAACCGCCCATGGTGGTGGTTGCGGTTCAAGGAGCCCCCCAGAGTGGGGAAACCAGTCGATATAATGTCCTTCAGAACCTGTACGTCAGCTGGGCGCTAAAGGACGAACGACCCAAGTAGGAGGGCGGAGGGAGAGATGCACAGACGCCGCGGTAAACTATCAGGTTGCAGTTGAAGATGCTCGAGAATCCGATGGTCCGTTCAGCGCAGCGATGTCGGGGATACTGCGGCCAAAAATGTTGCATCAAGTACAAGGTACGAATGGGTTGGGTCAGGTCAGGTCACAAAAACGAACGCACTTGTAAAAGCCTTGATACTCGTTGCCAAGGTCCTAGGGGAAGGTAGACACGGACTGCTCCTGGTAGCTCGTGCGAAGAAAGTGGTCCGAGAAGCCACCGCTGGAGAGACCCGCTGCGATCTCCAACTCGTTCCGCCGATGGTGGTGACTCAAGGACCTACCTAAGCATGGCGATATGGTGAGTGCCCTGGACCTGTACTTCTAACCCGAGAGAAAAAACAGGCTGGGAAATTCGGGCCTGAGCCACCGTTAACCTCTACGTAGGTCGCATCCTCCACGTCGGAGGGGTATATACGCACTAAGGCCGCTAAGTCCACCAGGGCTCGGATAATCCCTAAATATGAATATTCCGTAATCCCGGGGAGACAAAGAACGTCACTGACTGCAGCGTGGCAGGAAGCATAACAAACAATGCGGACAATGGTCTCACTCCCCTAGACGTGCCTGTAGAGCTGGTATGACGGAGAGTATTGGCTTGGGTCACATACAAGCCTTCTAGCATCAATATTGCTGCTTTGTGTCATAGAGATAGACGAGGGAGGGTACACCGAGGTGTTCAAGCCAGGAATTAACGAGTTCTAGCGTCTCTGGGTTCGGAGCAACCTGCCTCCTGGGACCTGCACTGTTTTCGTACTGGAGCAGTGACACATAGACTATACGAAGTAAGGTGGTCGCAGGGAGCATGGCATTATTGGGTAAGCCGATAGGACACAGTACCTATAGGGTGCGGTACTGACCCGGCCTTACAGTAAACCTCCACCGAGCTGGATCCAGCATGTAGTAGGTGATTTTCAAAATAGGGCTACGACTTTCAAGTTCGTGGTCAGGGAAAGGGAATCTTTGTTGGAGTTACGTGAACCCCCAACTCGCCCAGCGGCGTGCCTGAGAAGTCCATAGGATTTTGCAAATTTTTTGAGCCCGTTTCCATTGCCTGGTGGCATGCTACAGATGAACAAGCAAAAAGGTGTGACAATAGACACTAGTAGTATACGAGATCCTAAGGCTATACGACAGACAATACTTAACAAAGAGCGAGGAAATGTACGAAGAGAATCAGCCACAGATGGAAAAGCACATAGTAGTAGTATCCACTGCAGTAGTAAAGCGCGTCGCGCGTCGATCGCCACTCTTAAGATAGTGCGGCGATGTTCCCCCCGCTCAGAGGGCCACCTTCGCCTTCTGCGGTAGCATTACCTTGCAACTCGGTTGCGCGCAGTCCCTGGCCGGTGGTTCCCAGCCCAGTCTGCGCGATCGCCGCTGCGACGGCACCCGTGCTACTGGTACCGTTCGAGTGCTTGGCAAGCTCAGTGCGCACGCCTTCAAGAGCCCGCTTCAGGCCGACACGTTCATTAACCAACGCCACTCTCGCAGCCTCGAGGGTCCGCCGCTCCTCTTCTAGCAGGTCCTCCAATTCCTCGAACTGCGACATCTTCAGCTCCAATTTTGTCAGTGTCAGCTTGATCACCGCCGCGAGGGTCGTACGAATCTGTGTCTCCTCGGCATCGGCGAGGGCGGAGGCCGCCTTGGCAGACGAGCCCAGGGCCAACTTCGCTGCGCGTACAGCCTTGGAGTGCGGTACGCCAGGAGTAGGTTTCGTAGGTGAGCCATCGACAGACATCTCATCGGCCGCGGAGACAGAGGCAGCGTTGGAGGCGTCGACGGGGGCAGATAACTTCTCAGTAGTATCCTCGTCCATGCTGTCTTTTGCGGCGTTGTCTTTATTTTCTGACTCTGACTGCTCTTTGGAGCCGTCTAGTACAGGCTTGGTGTCTTCGTTGTCGGTGGTGAGGTCATGTAACGCTGTTTTTGCCGCTTCGGCAGCAACTCCCGGGCCCACGACACCAGCAAGGAACGCGACGACGCTCATCACGGGGTTGTCAGCTTGTTCGAAAGGTACCCGCGCGTACCGTAACGCGCCCATCTCGCCTTCGCATGAGAGATACGGATCTTCGATCGGTAGCTCAAGGAACTTGCGTATGCATTGTTGTGCCGAGCGTGTGCCGACGTGCGCCTCGATGGCGAACCAATCGTCGTCGTACATTTCCACCGCTTCGAGGAGGAGTAGGACCTCTTGATCCGTCCACGCATCCCCGTTGCCTGCGCCATGCGAATTTCCACCATTGCTTACGTTTGAGAGTTTGACGAAGTCGCCGCTAAACATGGTCGAGGGGAAACGGCCGTCCAAGTAACACGGTTGGCAGAGCTCAAAATCTTTCACCTTGAGGGAGTGATACCGCACAGCTGTACAGTCAGAGCCACAGGTGTCGCACTTGTAGGTCACGGTCGCAATACTTCGTCCCGTGGAGCCATTTACAGCGCCTGAAGCTGCACCGTTCGCTAGTGTGCTCGCCTCTGTCTCTGTGACCTGTCGTGATGCTTTTGAGGTAGTTTGGTAGATGTTGGAACGGAGCTCGAGAGAGGCGGGAGTAGCAGAGGGTTGAGACTTGACGCCATTGATAGCTGTATTAGGGTGCTGCGATGGGCGAGTACCAGGATGGAGGGATTGGAGTCCACGAGGGAGTGTCGAGAATGACCCGGAAGTGACCTGTAAATGGCGGAGCAAGAGCGGCGGGACGCGCTTCCGGATCAATCTAAATGAAGTTATATCAGGCTTCGGTGAATGTCAGTAAAATAGTCATACGCACCTGGTAGTTGATTAGACCCCATTGTTCTAGAAATGCATGCACACGCATGATAGCGCATACGTCGCCAGCGAGATTGCGCCTGCACGCGGTAACAGTGAGATACTCGGTCGGCCTGAGACGATAGGTGTTGATCATAAAGTCTCGATAATCCTTGTAAATAGAGGGTGTTTTTGATCTATTTCGCGAGTTGAAGAACTCTGGGAGTGCGCGTCGTTCAACAGGATGAATCTTGGACATGTCGAACCACGCGGAGTAGGAAGGTATGATGACTTCATGCGTCTGTGCAGCGAGGTATTTGCGGGCTTGATCTTCAACGCGCTGTCTGTTAGCTTCGAGTTGCGCGGGGTCCTCGTCGTCGTTCTCTTCGCCTGACTCGGCCTCCTCTTCGCCTCCCTCTGCCATTTCCACATCTGCGGTTTCCTCCTCGCCCTCACCCTCTTTCTTCAACACCTTGACCTTTCCACCAGTTTCTGGACCAGGTACTGCTGGTGGGTCGTTTGGGAGGTTTCCAAGTTCGCCACCTTGGATGGGATCCAGTTCGGCGCGTTTTCCTGGGGCGTTGTCTGGGTCGACGGGTGTTGCACCCTGATTTTGTGGTGGAACATTGAGTTTTATGCGTTTTGTGTCTGATGAAGATGGAGATGGAGACGCGGTGCGCTTTGGTGAGTCCATAACCGATTCGCGTCAAAGTGACGAGTCGAGCGTTCACCTTAACCTGGGTCAGCCCTCCTCAACCAATCACGATTTTCCCACGCTCACCACGTGCCACTCACACTCACAACGTTCATGACCGCGGCCACCTTGGCCCTCCCAAATGGTCTCGCTCGTCTTCCAAATCACCTCAGGTCTCTGTTATGGACCCCTTCTCTCAAGGCATTCAGTACTTCTTTAACAACCGACAGGGAAGAAACTCCAGCGATGACGGCCTTACGGGACATACCCTATCCATCTAATCCCCCAGACCCTTCCATTTTCGAGTCTTGGTCAGACGAATATAGTGGTGTTTCCTTACCCCGTGCCAAACGGTCGTTAAAAAAGCAGACACCGACCTGGAGTACAAGTCGACGCCATCATCCGAGTGTGTTACTCGAGAAGCTATCGTGGAGCGGAAAGTATGCTGAGGCAGAAGAAGTGCGCGAAGAGTTGGTAGGAATGGGTGTGCCAATACGCCCCGATCTCGTTTACTATCGTGTTGCTTGGCATGTCCTGCGCCAGCGCCCTTGGCCCCAAAATCGTACGGAGCAGTTCGCAAATTGGCTTTCTCTCCTTCCAAATTTTGCCGAAAACAAAAAGTCGACCCATTTTAACCAACTCAAGTCGGCCTTACTTTTCAATTCGAGTAACTTGGATCTCGAGAGCGTTGCTCATTTTGGCATCATCCTTTCTTCCAAGGGATACATCCGAAGTGTGGGAGCTACTGTCGTTGCTTGCCTGACCCGCTATGCCGATCCCGAGACCAGCTCCCGCGTCTTAGACGAGATGGTGGCTGCCGACGATAACTACAAGCGAAACAAGCTTGGTCTGACGAGCAGGGCGGGGACTCGTTTTAAAGATACCTCGAAGCGGCTGTGGAGCATTGTCGTTCGGACACATTGCTCCCTCGATCGACCAAAAGTTGCGCTTCAAGTGGCCAAGAGAGTACACGAACGTGGCATTTATCTCACACAATACACTTATCAATACCTTTTAGGAAAGCTGGAAGCCGACGGTTTACACGAATTCACAGAGGAGATTCGGACTCTCGCCGGTTGTAAATCTCTCAGTGTTGCGAAAAGCCGATTCATCGTCAAGGACACTCCCACTCCTGAACCGATACCCACTATCTCTCCTGATCGAAGTTTTGAGGCCAACGAAGCCCTCGCTTTGGCTGTCATGAAGCAAAGTTCGCTTTTAGGGCTACCGATCTACGCAACCGACATTGTACCCTATTTCGATCTATACAAGACCGGCGTTCGGGGTGGCCCAGCGGTGATCAAGCTCCGCTCGCACGCGTACCAGCTTTCGCTCGCTGCAGTATCGGCGGTCCTCCTCGCAGAACTATTACACCACCATCGGCGCGGTCAATTTACGCACGTTCTCTGGATTTTTGAGAAGTTTTTCCACGTCGTTGGTGTTCCCGCGGCCGAAGTCACGCGACGTCTATGGAAGCGCGATCATTATCCCCCGCACCAGCGCCTCCACTACTGGGCCCTCCCACCTCGCATCACCGAAACGACCTTCAATCTTCCGTCCAAATTATGGCCAACAGCTTATCACACCGCCCTCGTCTGGACAGCGCTCGTGCAGCTCTGCGACAGCGAGGAGGACGTCTTTACGCTCTACGATCAGCTTCTCCAGCGCAGCGCGGGACAATCTCCCCCCCAGCAAGGCCCCCCGATCCACCACTACCACCCTCAAAGCGGCGGTGGGGACGGTTTCTCACACGCCGACAAATACGACGCCGCGCATTTCCGGCCATTCCTCGTCGCGAACACGCTACTGCGCGGCGCCGCACACGGCCTCCGGGTCCTCGACGACATGCAGGACCGCGGCATCGCGCCTAGCGTGCGGATACTCGGCACGGGCGCGGCACTACAGGCGCGGCACGGCGAGCCGGCGCTGGCGCTGCGCATGCTCGGGGTGATGCACGAGGTGCTCGAGGAGCGTGAGCCAACGCAGGGGGGCGCGACGTCTGGCCCAGAGCTGCAGGAGTGGGATGCCGATGCCGACTTTGACCCCAAACCCGAGTCGGCGCAGCGCAGCGCATGGACGCAGCTGCTCGTCGCGCATACGGCCGTGCTGCGCGGACTCGTCGACCGCCGCGCTCTTGTGCCGGCGCGTCGCGTCGCCGAGACGCTCCGTGAAAAACTCGGTTACCGTTTGGAGGGTAGTGGCGCTGGCCCCGGCGGGAACGCGCGGACGGACGCCCTGCTGCGCTTTTTGCACAGGCTCGAGGTGGAAGGACCCAACGCGGAGCCGGAGCCCGTCGATGCGGCGATACTGGCGAGAGCGGTGGACGACTGGCAGCAGGAGCGTTATTCGTATCCTTTCCTCAAGAGAGATAGCCAGGTAGGCCCTCATTGATCCTTTCTTTTCGCACCCCCGATCCTTCATCGATCATTTTGATGAAATTTTTTTTTGCTCGCCATGCAGGTCATCAAGGTTCTCAACGCCGTCCCTGGTTCGAACTGATCGAACCGTCATCCTACGCACACGACGTTTCAGTCTAGACGAGATTCTTGCTTCGAAGCTCCCTATCACTATGATACGAGGCCGCGCCGCTGGAAATTTTATTCGGCAGAACTTGCCATTCCATTTTCTGTGCTATAATGAATGAACTGCAGCACTATGGCCGCCGAGTATTGTGTCGGGATGTTTATTGCCCACTATGTCTGTCGAAAAGGGGAAAGACCAGGAGCGACCAGGTGGTACATGTATGTAAGCAGAGGTATCCACTACAACGCCGGTTAATTTAATAGAAGAATGAGTGTGGTGGAGTGTCCATGGCATAAATGGATGTGTAAGTGAAGGAAAAGTAGATGACGAAAGGAGGTTGCTTGGCCGTGGAGGTATTGGTACAACGTGGAGGTCTTAAACAAAGATGTCCATTCCGAGCACGTAAAGGGGTGCAAGGGTCAAAAGATAACGAGTAAATATATCAGACGTGGTCAAGCATCACTGATCATCAGTGTATCAGCTAATGTAGCGCGAGTCCAGGCATATGATGGACTGTGATAAAGCGGGCGTCATGAGGTCGTCGTCTCGGTAGGAGCTGGGGTAGAGTCAGTGGTGGGAGCAGGAGCAGTATCAGGAGGACGTTGAGCCGAGCGAATGTTAGTGTACGCAGGTGGAAGCTCGATTGTCTCAGGCTCGCCGGCACTCGTTGGCGCTTCGCTAGGGCCTGCGTCATCGTGCTGAATGATATTAACGGGACGTAGTTGAGGGGGTAGAGCAGATTTGCGCGTGTTCGTCGTCGCGGTATTCATGCTTCCCGGCGTCTGTGGGCGCGGGATATCTGCAGTTGTCATGGAGAGAGGACGTTCATGTGTGGAGGCAGCCTCAGACGTTCCTACGATGGTCGGATCAGGGACGAGGTAGGGTTCGGGTGCATAATAGTGGGGGAGGTCTTGGGGCGATACGT
Source organism: Lactarius vividus (assembly GCA_021527035.1). NCBI lineage: Eukaryota > Fungi > Basidiomycota > Agaricomycetes > Russulales > Russulaceae > Lactarius > Lactarius vividus. The sequence continues at coordinate 233,075 of JAKELG010000020.1, read as the reverse complement.
TGCCATCTTCGTCGTCGTGGAGCACATTGACAGGGCGCTCTTTTGAAACAGCAGAATACTTCTGTCGTCGGGAGTAGAAGAAAGCAACCAACGCAGCAGCAACAATGGCGACAAGCCCACCCGCGACACCACCTATAAATAAAAATATTAACGAAACGTAAGCTTCCGAGAATTTATTAAGTGAAAACACGCACCAGCAATAGCACCAGCGTTACTTAGTAAGTGAACGTGTGAACATCAGCGGAAGCAATTTGCGACAAGCAGACCGACTTACGAATGGCCTCCACTACTGCCGCTTGATGAGCCGCTGGTGCTTGTGGGATAGCTGCCTCCTGCAGGGCTGCCAGCGGTCGAGGAAGGGGAACTACTACTCAAACAGGAACTGTTTGCTGAGTAAGCGACCGTAAATGGAGCACTACCGCCGGAACCGATTCCGCGATCATCGCCTGCGACAACAAAGATATTGGTTCCGCCAGTGATATCAACAGTCCAATTAAAACCGGTGCCGGTGTCAGTGTTCGTGGACAAAGAGCCTTGGGGGATGTTGAAGGAATTCCCCCCGGGGATTACGCCATAAAAATTGACTGTACTATATGCCGTGATATGATGGAAAGTGTCAGAGATAGAGATAACCGAAGAGGGAAGGCCGACTGCGGAGGAATGGAGAACGCACCCGTTGATGAACTCTTGTTCCCACCACAACCGAACCGATTCACATTGTGTGATACCGCCTGTAGGAGAGACGCTAAACACCCAGGGGCCTTGGACACTCTGGGTGGTATTATAACAACTCGAGTCGGATGATTCAAGGACCGTGACCGGGGTGCTGGTACCGCCGCTGCCAAAGCCACTGCTGTCACTGACCTGCGGGTGGTGCGGCAGAAGGTTAACGACTCGAGAAGGGGGGCGCGGCCGAAATTAAGACAAGATATAGACATACGACTGCTACGAAGGAGGAATTTTCGGGAAAATTGAGTTTAAAGCTGAGGGACGAGCTTGTTCCAGGGAACGAAATGTTCTGAATTGTGCGAACTTCTGTATTATTTGGGAGAGGAGTGGGGCCACTGGGGACGAGGAGGAGGCTGTAAGGCGGTTGTCCTGAGCCCTGAATGGCGATAGAAACGTTTTGACATTGACGAGGCTGAGAAGTGAATTGCCAGGTATATGCGCTTGCATAACGAGGGGAGAAGAAGAAGAAAAACGGTATCGTCAGCCACGGATGCGGCATCGTCGTCGGTCTCAAGTCAAAAGGCAAGTCGACTTCCACGGCGCTCCACCACGGCGCTCCCAGCACTTACGCGATCACGTGAAAAAGTCGATTATCGCCGAGATTTCGCGGGGCCGGTCGGAGCTTGAACTATGCGAGCTCGACTGAGGCCACACACTAGACCTGCATCTTGGTACCATCGTTTCTCACAACTCGTCCCTCCCATAACACAGGATCGAAGATTATAATGGCTTACGCTCGTGGTACGTGTTCAAGTCCTGGTTTGGCACCCACATGGAGTGCTGAATTGCATGGCATAGGAGTGAGTCACAGTCACGCAGCGATCCTCCCCGACAATGTCTTTCTAGAGATATTTGCCTTCTGTGTACGTGATCCCTGCAAGAATTCCGTTCAACGTATGAGGGAATGGCAAAGACTAGTGCACGTTTGCCGAGGATGGCGACAAATCATATATGCGTCACCACGCTACCTTGATCTGCTCCTTTGCTACTCGACAAGAACGCCTGTCGGGGGTCTCAGTTGCTGGCCAGCATTTCCTATCGCCATTAGCCATGGTATTCTTGATGACGAAGAGAACGCCATTACTCTTCTCAAGCACCCCGATCGTGTACGCTTCGTCGACCTTTCAATAGCAAGCTCACGATTGGAAAAGGTGGTCGCGGCGATGCAGGAGCCATTTCCAGTGCTGACGCGTCTTAAGCTTTTTACCTGTGTGGATTTACCAGATGTACCGGTCCCGGTCCTTTCCGGCGCATTCTTAGGTGGTTCGGCCCCATGTCTACAACACGTCCACGTATGCCACATCCCCTTTCCAGAATTACCAACGCTCCTTCTGTCGGCTCGTGACCTTGTTTCTCTCCAACTCGACAATATTCCCCAGAGTGGTTACATTTCACCAGAGGCGATGGCTGCAGGTCTTGCTGGGCTGACCAAGCTTGAGACCCTTTGCATTCATTTCCAATCTCTGATTTCTCTCCCTGAGCAGAGGACGGGGCCTCTGGATCCCCCGATGCGGGCTGTCCTTCCTACTCTCACCGCATTTGAATTCTGGGGTCATAACGAGTACTTCGAGGACCTTGTGGCCCAGCTCGATTCCCCTCAACTTAAAGATGTCCGAGTGGTGTTGGATGGTCTCGACTCTTTTCAGCTTCCCCAATTTTCCCTGTTCGTCGCTCGCACAGAGAATCTTAGGTTTTCGCCAGCACAATTTAGTACTGGAGAAGATACATATTCCGACTTTGATCAATTTGACCATACACATGGGGGAATTTAACCCGGTCGATTGCTTTTTTTTTCCCCACCTCATTCGAACGGTCAGATACTCGCGTTGGGCACATATGCCGGTCAATTTTTGGTTGTGGGTTTTCTCAGCATCCGTTCTAGTGAGGGCCTGCCCAAGTTGACGAGACGATATCGACAGCACCGAATGGCCAGCATTCGTCCACGTGGAGACACTGCATAAGAATGGGAGGTCGTCGGGGCAGGTTACTCGTGCGTTCGAAGACATCCCTGGGGAGATATCGCAGAAATATCACCATCTCTGCACTTACTCTTTTTTGACGACGACACGCAGGTGGAATCCACTGATAATTCGTCTCTTATGCTGGCTCTCTAGGCTTCGTAACCATCGTCGACCTGGAACTAAACGACAATTTACGCCTACCATAGGAGTCAGGAGACAGGCCCGTAATATCTGCCTTCTTAAGTCATGGCCCTCATAGTATAGTACCATTTAGGAGATAGAGGAGACGATAATGCGCAAAATCATCTGCTTAAGCCAGATAACTTACTACTATATGTACGTTCGTATGAATTTTATCGCAGTGGATGACCCAAAGCTCCACACAAATAGCATCGGTGTCTGTCAACGATTGTAGAAAAAGTGTAACTAACCATATACCTGAATGCTCGGCGAGAGTACGCGAGAATCGCAGAGATATGACACTGGGGCATCGTTTATCCACGGGCCATCAGATTCCACATTGTTTTCGCCGCCGTACGAATGGTTGCTCGACGAATACGACCTAGCTTCCTATACCCACCCGGGGTCATGGCCCCCCATTCTCTCGCTTGCTCTCGGAGCTATCTTTGATGCCGGGGGTTTGGTTCAAAAATTGTCGGATGCATTCTTGAATTTTCCGTGGATCGGCAATATACTGCAGATTATGCGATGCATCTGTAAAGTTGGTGCCTGTTAAAGGCTGTCAGGGACTGTCCTGGACTGTCCTGACAACCTCCCAGTTTTACAGATGTGTATGCTAGATCTTGACGTTGTCACCCCGTGCTCATGCTACGCGCACAGGTAGGCGAAGCTGGAATACCTAAGAAATATTGCACTAGAATTTATTCCGTTCCGGGAAGCGCGATATTACAAGACATAGTCCATAGCCCATACCGTGGTAATAGCCCCAGTGGCGGCGTGGAAAGATCAGCGTGCTTCACAAATCACAACTGCTTCACACTCACTCACTTTTTTTTTCTTTTCTAAAAAAATGAAAGGTCGTTCAAATCATCTCTAGTGGAGTTATGACAAGTTCCCTGATTCCCCGGGCACGAGGCACGCCCACCCACACTCAAGGCCACATCTCCTCAATGTTTGCAGCGGAGTCAATGCTGCATGTACTGTATTAAGGCGTCACGGGTTCTTTGGTTCCTTGTTACTGTCAGCATCGAGGTGACTTTGCATCACTCGGACCCACAACAATGGCCCGTAGACGTTCCTCGACTGAAACCCGCCTATCCACACATCCGGGACGAACGTAGTATTGTAGCTGTCTGTTGATGCATCACACACGTTGAGAACCAATCAACCATCTCCCGTTAGGTATAGTGCCAGCGCTACGTTAGATATCACCTGCAGCGGGATCAAAAAAAGGAGGGAAGAGAGAGAGAATGGAAATACCCTTCGATCAAACGTGCGTGTTCAACCTGCTTGCCTGATGGCGCTCTCCATTCCCCCCGGAAATGGAACACAGACAGGATTTGAGTTTGAGGCGATACAGCACCCTCTTGACTTCAAGTTGTCGCTCAAGAAGGTTTGTTGAGAGAGGCGCGGGCTCCCCCAGTCCCGGCGATCAACTGACTGACCACTGCCGGTGACATCGTGGCATTTCAAGGACACGAGAGGAGTGCGACTCAAACACAGGATGACTAGGCTTGGTCAGTATCTTTGACACAACATATGCAAACCATGAAATCGCTACTTCGTACAATGTGATACCAGTGGTTTTTTTCCAGCAGAAAGGAAGTGGGTAGGAGGACATGAATACCTCTTCGCCCACGCAGGATGTTGTACAAAAGTTGGTGTTCCAAGGGGATATTCCTTCCTGGGGCGTGAATCAAGGGACATACGAAATCCATGCGCCTGTCAAAAAAAAACCAGTTGACCGCTATTATCAGAAAGTAACTGTGCCCACCCTGTCAGCTAGCTCGGAGGTATCAACGCGCATAGCAGGGATATGCTTTCCGTACACGCGATCACGGCGCGCGTTCTCATAACAATAGTGAATCTGTAGCAGAATACGGGGTAATTTTGGTTCGGCGTTGATTGGCCAGCTGCCTGCGTTTAACGAGCGCACACGTAGCCAATTGGGTCTGACGCCTGAGAACTTCCCTTTTCGAAACTGGACTACCCTCACAAGGGCCTCTTAGCATCATGCATAAACCCCTTTTTCTTTGTGATTCGGAATCATACTTATCATTCGAGGGACCAATGGTCCGAGCTCAGACGTCTGTTCGTATATGTAGTGGTACACCGTCTTTGCGCTTGCTCGTATGTATCCGGGAATACCTTTGGCCGGATAGGTACGAACGAGCGCAAAGTCTGGTCGTAGGGTGTACCACTACATTTATGAAACACGAATGTCTGAAGTCAAATCAGTGGTCCCCCGGACGATAGGTGAGTACTGATCCATATCGCAGAGAAGGTAGGGAAAAATGTTAAGGGGCTCCCGTGAGGGTGGTGCAGAGCGTCCTCGAGTATCAGACCCCAAAATAAAAGTTAGAGTCGCAAGGACATCGGAGAAACGAAGCAGATTTGAAAGCGTGGTGTCACCTACGATTCGGTGTACCTAGTCGTGGGACTTCAGGGCTATGGGGTTGGATTAGGGGCGGGAAATCTTGGGTGAGCAAGTCCAGGAGGCGTTTGGCCCCCTCAAGGCCTCAAGCTTAGACATGGTAAATTCACCTTTATTTCCGAATCGAGAAATCTCCCTATCACTGACTCTCCGTAGGATCTGGGGCCTTGGGGAGTGCTTCCAAGTATTGGAATAGGAATAATGTCAGCCACATACGTTGGATACGGAAATATTTTATGGGTCATATATGCTAATAAAATAAAATATCATATATTCCCTGTGTTGGAGGTATTACAATCTACGGTTACTTTTACTGATGCTGGTTGCCCTGACCAGACGAAAAAAAAAAAAAGTAGTAAACAATCATCAAATATAACAAAGGTCGCCAAACTGTCGCTCTGCTGGTGATCTTCCTCGGGAGTGCCCTTGCCTACACTGCATTCGGAGTCCGCAGCTGAACAGGATTACGACCAATAGCAACTGGCACTGGCCCCTTCATCCACAGAACTTAGTTCACTCCGCATTAATGTATTAATGGGCACTCAGAGGTTTGTTTATCTTACTGGGATTATCGACCGAATTCTCACCGCTAGTATCCTATCAGCCATTGTCTAGTCTCCCTGCCCTGTTTTTCTGAACTGCTCCTAACGATCGGCTCTCCCAGGTGTGTCTACTAATTGACCGAGTTCTCATTGCTGATCCTCAATTAGCGTTCGTCCGCTCTTCCTGCCGGATGGTCCGTCTTCTGGCGCCACCTCACATATCGGATTCGGAAACATTGCTCAAGATCGCTACAAGAAACAACTGAATGTATGTGGTGGTGCGTCCTTCAGCACCCCTGTTGCCGCAGCAGCGAGTACCGACTTTGGATGGCACAGGCGAGAGTTACGAAACAACAATCGACATGCTCCCAGACGATGTCTTGCTTGATATATTTGACTTCTGTCAAGAGAATTCCCAGTACATCACCGTATGGAAATGGCACTTACTAGTGCATGTGTGTCGAAGATGGCGACAAATCGTACTTGAGTCACCACGCCGTCTCAATCTCCGAATCCTCTGCACATACGGAACTCCGGTCAGGAAGAATCTTGGTATCTGGCCGGCCCTTCCCATCGTCATTGATTATCGCTCGTCCGGGAACGGCATCACACCTGACGATGAAGACAACGTCATTGCTGCACTTGAGCACCCTGATCGTGTATGTCGTCTCGGGCTTGACGTAACGGGCTCGCAATTGGAAAAGATGGCTACGGTGATGCAGGGGCCGTTTCCGGTGCTGACGCGTCTCGAAATTTCCTTAGGCGATGGAAACACACCAGTCCTTCCCAGTGAATTCTTGCGAGGAGCTGCACCGTGTTTGCGGACAATCTACTTACACGGCACTCCCTTTCCGGCATTGCAAACACTTCTTTTGTCCGCCAATGACCTCGTCGAGCTCGATCTTCACGAAATACCCCCGATTGGTTACATTTCACCCGAGGCGATGGTTGCGTCTTTGGCCGCGTTGCCCAGGCTTGACACCATTCACATTGGATTTCGATCGACTACTTCCCGCCCTGATCGACTACACCCGCCTCCCGCTATACGGACTGTCCTTCCTGCTCTCACCTCCTTTCAAGTCCAGGGTGCTAGTGAGTATGTGGAGGACTTCGTTTCCCGAATCAATGGTCCTAAACTGGACCAGATCTCGATAGTTTACTTGCCAGTGACTTGGCTTGTTGACTTTCAAGTTGCTCAACTCTCCGACTTCATCGATCGCTCGGTATGCGCCAAGTTACCCCCATTCGGGCATGTGGAAGTTACCCTTTTCAGTGACTGGGTTACCTGCGACATGTATCATGCAGACCTTCAAGTCTGGGATTGCCCCCCTGTTAGGATTGTCCTCTTATCCGATGGGACTGATTGGCAGGTTTCTCACACGGCCCAACTGCTCAACCAATTTTCCGCTATACTCTCAAATGTGGTCCATCTCAAGCTCAAGGCCGGGCGCGACAATCATCAATTAAAGGATTCGGAGGACGTTGAATGGCTGCTCCTCCTCCAAGAATTCTCTAACGTGCGGACACTGCAAGTATCTCGGATTCTCGCTGGGCACTTTGCCCCTGCGCTGGAAGACATCACGGAGGAGATGGTCGCCGAAGTGTTACCATCCCTTCACTCCATTCGTGTAGTGGGCCAGCCGGCATCGTCCATTGAGAAGTTCCTCGCTATCCGCCAGCGCTCTGGTCGCCCTGTAACCGTCGTCGACAATGAAACGGAGTTCGATATATGACTCAAATCCTACGTCGGCGAATAAGAGGCTGTGCCATACCGATTTATGGTGTTTTAGTGGGTACCACACCTTACCCCCCTGGGAGGCCATGTGCTCTGAATCCCGCATCATCTCAACGCTAGGGATGTACATAAAGCCGTATTTTCCCTCACACATCCCCTGGACTGGCCAGTGCGTTTTGTAGGACTGATACCTACCACCTCCCGTTATCTAACATTATCTCCAATGGTTATACATATACGTGCATGTAAACATTGGCCTTCTAAAATAAAAATAATTCGATGGACCTCGCCGTTCTATTTTCCGTGCCATAATTGATCCGCCAATTATTACTTCAAGAATTTTGTTACCATTACCCACCATGTCTATCGAAAAAGAGGAAGACCAGTAACGAGGATCCAAAAAAAAAAAAGGAGACCAGTAACGAACAAATGGAGCATGTAGGTAAGCAGAGGTATCCACTACAACATCGGTGCGCTTCATTTGATACAAGGACAAGGGGTGTGGAGAATGTCCATGGCATATAAATAGATGTACAAGCAAGGGAAAGGGAAAGCAAACAACGAGAGAAGAAGTGCCTGGCCGTGGTGTCAGCACAACGGAGATCCTAAAGAAGTAGATGTCCATTCCCAGCACATAAAGGAGTACAAGGGTCCGGATAGCAATGCAAGAATATGAGTAAATATATCAGACGTAGTCAAGCTTCATCAGTACGTCAGCCAATGGGACGTGGGTCGTAACACGGAACGAATTGCGATCAAGTCGGTGTCATGAGGTGGTCGTCTTTGTAGGAGCTGAGGTAGAAGGGGGAGGTGTGCGGGTAGGAACAGTGCTGCGAGGACGTTGGGCTGGGCGAATGTTAGCGTACGCAGGCGGGAGCTCGATTGTCTCAGGCTCGTCCACCGTCATTGGTACTTCGCTAGGGCCTGCATCATCGTGCTGAATAATATTGACGTGACGCCGTTGGGGAGGAGCATTTTTGCGCGCGGCCGTCATCGGGGCAGTCATGCTTGCCAGCGTCTGTGGGCGCGGAATATCTGTAGTTGTCATGGTGATAGGACGATCAGGTGTGGGGGCAGTTCTTCCGATGGTCGGATCCGGGACGAGGTAGGGCTCAGGTGTGTAATAGTGGGGAAAGTTTCGGTGTGGTACGTGGCCGTCTTCGTCGTCGTGGAGCACATTGAGGGGGCGCCCAACAGCGGAGTATCCCCTCCGCCGGGGGTAGAAGAAAGCAATCAAAGCAATAGCAACAATGACGACAAGTCCACCGGCGATACCACCTATGAAGAAAGAGATTTTAACGAGACGTAAGCTTCTAGTGGAAATACGCACCAGCAATAAGACCAGTGTTGCTTAGGAAGCGAACATCAGCGGAAGGACTCTTACTGATAAACAAACCGACTTACGAATGGCCCCCACTACCCCCGTTTGATGAGCCGCTGGTGCTTGTGGGATAGCTGCCTCCTGCAGGGTTACCAGCGGTCGAGGAAGGGGAAGTGCTGTTCAGACAGGAAGTGTTTACTGAGAAAGCGACTGTAAATGGAGCAACACCGCCGGAACCAATTCCACGATCATCACCCCCGATAATAAGGATATTGGTTCCGCCAGTGACGTCAACAGTCCAGCTGAAACCGGTGCCGGTGACAGTGTTTGTGGACAAGGGGCCTTGGGGAATGATGAAGGAATTTCCCCCGGGGATGACGCCATAAAAATTGACAGTACTGTATTGTGGTGATATCGTCAGATGAAGAGGGCTGCGAAGGAAAGGAGAACGCACCCGTTGACGAGATCTTGTCCCCACCACCACCGGACCGAATCACATTGTGTGATACCGCCAGAGGGTTCTACGTAAAACAACCAGGGCAGTTGAATCCCCTTAGTGGGATTATAACAACTCGAGTCGGATGAATCAAGGACTGTGACTGGAGTGCTAGTACCGCCGCTGCCAAAGCCACTGCTATCACTGACCTACGGGTGGCAGCGGCCGAGAAGTTAAGAAGGGCACAGCGGTGATTAAGACCAAACATAGACATACAACTGCTACGAACGAAGAACCCTCGGGGTAATTAAGGTTAAAGCTGAGGGACTGAGCTTGATCCAGGGAATGAATGTTCTGAATTGTGCGAACTTCGGTATTGTTTGGGAGAGGAGAGGGGCCATTGGGGATGAGGAGGAGGCTGTACGGAGGTTGACCTGAGCCCTGAACATCGATAGAAACGTTTTGGCATTGACGAGGCTGAGAAGTGAATTGCCAGGTATATGCGCTGGCATAATAAGGGAAAAAGAAAAAGAAAAAGAAAAAAGGGATCGAAAGAAACATCAACTTGATCGTCGTTGGATTCAGGTCAAAGATAGGGGCCTCCACGTCGGTCCAAAAGGTACACTTAATACACATAATACACAGCATGCCAGGGGGGCTGCCAGGGGCACAGCATTGCGATCTTACTCGATCACGTGGGAAAGTTGATTATCTCGTCGACAAATATTTCGATTGACCATGACTTGACCATCAACCACAACTATCATTATAATACTTATAATTCACTTCCCAACATCCTATATAATATGACTTCTCTACCCGACAGCCCTCCTCGCCCACCTCCGGTACAGTATTCTGCTCACCACGGAACTCGTTGGCAAAAGGAAAAGGCAGCCGCCGATCAAGGCGCTTTCGACTATCCTGAAGATGCAAAGTATGTAGGTCCATGGATTATCGGTGAATGCGTCGGTAAGGGTGCCAGCGGACATGTGAAAATTGCCCGACACCGCCGTACTGGTCAACTTGCAGCCATAAAGATTCTACCTCTCGATTTCGTCTTCGGCTCTCGCACCTCTCTTAATACAAGGCAAGCCAAGGTAGACAAACAACGTCTTGGAATTGACCGCGAGATCATCATGATGAAACTCATGAATCATCCAAATATCATGCGCATTTACGATGTCTATGAAGGCGACAAAGAGCTCTACCTCATACTCGAATACGTCGAAGGCGGCGAATTATTCGACTTTCTCGTGAACCGCGGCAAATTACCTCCTCTAGATGCCCTTGTCTATTTCAAACAAATAATATATGGACTTAACTACGCCCACGCTTTTTCCATCATTCATCGCGACCTCAAACCGGAGAACATCCTAATCCACTCACTTAATCCACCCTTAATCAAGATCGCAGACTGGGGCATGGCTGCTTTTGCCCCACCCTCCCTTGAGCTCGAGACTAGCTGCGGCAGCCCCCACTATGCCAGCCCTGAGATTGTGTACGGCCACAAATACAGCGGGACCGCCACCGATATTTGGTCTTGCGGTGTCATCCTCTTTGCTCTTCTGACGGGACGCCTCCCTTTCGATGACAAGAATGTTCGCACTCTACTTTCTAAGGTCAAGGCCGGGAAGTATGACGTGCCCACCTGGGTCGATCCACAAGCTCAGGATCTCATATCTCGCATGCTCACAGTGGACGCCTCATTGCGCATATCCGTTAGTAGTGGTATTTTCCCCAGAGTGATCCATAGTACTCACGGTCCCTGCTTATAGATCCCCGACATTCTTATTCATCCCTGGTTCACATCAGGACACCCCAAGTATTATCTATGTTCCGGCACCCACCGTCGTCGAACTCGCCCGTCCTATCCCATCGACTGCACACATCGATCCTGATGTATTCGAGTATCTTTGTGTGATCTGGGGCCGCTATGCTGACCCCAACACGATCACTGCTGAGCTGCTCAGTCCAGCAGGTTCTGGTACGCTTACTAAGGCGTTCTATTTCCTTCTCCAGCAGCACCGCTCGAGCACGCTCGAAGAGCGCGGGATCTTCATGGATATCGACGAGCCCTCACTCTTGAACGCCCGCGGGGAAAAAATTGTCACACGTTTATACATGGCCCCTTTGTCCAAGAAGCCCCGGCCACTTAGTGCAGATAGCGCCCCTGCGCCAATATCACGCTTCACTTTCCCACCGCACACGTTTAATGAGTCCATGTCTACTGCACCACCCGCCTACCAACCGACTTGGGCTCAGGGCCAAGTGAGACGAACACGCCCCAGCTCCCCTGCCGGTCCGCGCGCTCATCGCCCCCGCCCCATTTCATCACCTCCACCTGCTCATGCGCTCTCCCACCCTAGCCTAACAGCACCAAACATGACACCTTTGAGCAATCCATCTTCCCCGTCTCGTGCACGCGCCTTCTATGGAGGACCTCGTGGGCCACCTGCTGCAGCCTATATTGCACAACCAAATCCATTCGTTCCATCTGGCCAAGCCCACCCCCACGAACATGCGACTGGTTTTATGGTTCCGTTGGGCCCGATTACTACCTCACCGCTCTCCGGGACTCTCCCACCGGTCAGTGCACCGCGCATTTCGAACGCTACCTTCCAGCGCACGATCGATGACATCGCGGGCCGTATGAACGTTCTGAATGCTGCATTCGCGCGTGCCCAGATCCAAGCGCGTGCAGACGTTGCTCAGGCACAGGCACGGTTCCGTACCCTGCCAATGCTTGGACAGTACCCCGCCCCCGCCGAAGTAGGGACAGAGAAAGAGCCGGCACATGCGCACGAGGCAGCATCCAGTGACGACAAGGAGAACGCAATCAGTCGAGCAGGCCTCGAGCGGACGTAGACGGCCTAGCACTGGTCATAACACGGAGGAGGGCCAAGTCCTGAGTGGTATCGGCTTTGGCAAAGCGAACGGCAGTGGCGTGCTCCGCAAGGAGATCGGGAATATCGCCGTCCCACCGGAGGCAGTGATTCGCATGAAGAAAGACCGCAGGAGCAAGCGTAAGTCGCCCCGTTCCGCCACACTGTCCCCATTCTCCTTAAAATGATCACCTCCCCCGCAGCACTGACGTTGGACCTTCACGACTCGACGTCTCGCAACAACGGTGGTTCGCCTGTCCTCGGCTCGCCGAAATCGCTGCTTGTCCCCCCCGCTGTCGGCGAAGTCAAGGGTTGGTTCTCGAGTCTCTTCCACTGGCGCACGCACGCAGTCGCCCTCCGCTCGCGCGACGGCGTTGCGTCAACGCGCGCAGAGGCACGCCGCCTGCTCGCCCCAGTCCTTCTACCCGAGCCACAGGCGGACGGTGCACTGCGCGCGCGCCTCGAGGACGCGTACGACCCCTCTACAGGCCACATTGTGCAGAAGGCCGTGCGCTTCCGCGTCGAGTTTACCGTAGGCCGTGGCAGTGGCGGCGGCAACGGCAATGGCGGATGTACGATGACGCTCGTGCAGGAGAAAGGCTCCGTTAGTGCGTTCCGTGCCGTGTGTGCGCGGCTGCGCGCAGAGTGGACGCTTGATACGCTCGAGCCCCAAACGCCGGGTATGCCGTCCGCTGGCTTTGGTGGGGAGGATCCGGACTCGCGCTTGGTGAACATCTAAGTGATACCTTTTTCTTTTATTTATTCACTATACTATTATCTACGGACGGTTTCCATCACCATCACTATACCAGACTATCATAGAGCATGATTCCCACATTTGTGTATTTTTCTTTGTAGCGTAGAACGGTCGAAGACACAGGTATCTCACGCAACACCCGGCCCAGGGGTTACGTAGCATACAACTACAACACGGCGACTCACTCGTTCTTGCAGTAGCAAAAAAAGTAGACATCGTAACTGTGTAAGTTCACCGCTAGAATTAGGTGGTAAACGAGCACCGCCGAGAGCCGAGAGGAAAGGAGTAACATATACGGTAAGGATAAGCAAAAAGAGAGATAAAGAATTCCCACGGAGGGAAAACGGTGCATTCACGGAACAAGTGAAGGGGAGGGGGGGATAATAAGCAAGAGGAGAACATGGGAGTGACCAAGGCCCATACAGGGCCCATCTGGTATCTTACAAGGAACCCGGCGATGAATGTCTCGTATGCCATATCGCGGGTTAAATTAACTGGACGACCCTCCGCTAGAGGGGTTAAAGCTTGGGTTAGATCAAACAGGGGACGAGGCATCGGTGGTGCGACGCTGTAGTCTCTGCAGGAACACCGGGCGCAACGAGCGTGAAGGCGTAGGCGCCGCCTCCTCGGGCACTGGCTCTGGTGCGGGCCGTAGCGGCGGCTTGATCGATGGGGGCGGTATTTGCCAGTGGGTGGTCTATAGTCGACGTCGAGACGCGTTTGCCTTCTTCGGTGTCCTCCATCGTCGGAGGGGTGGTCGTAATCCGCAGCAAGGACGTATACGCTAGGAGAGGAGAAGGGTCAGGAAACGGACTCGGAAGTCGGAACGGATCGATGTGAAGAGAGAGGAAGGGGGGGGAGAAAAGAGGGGGATAGGGCCGGAGAATTTCGGAAAGAAACAGGACTTACGTTGACGGCAGACGGGACAGAACCAGCCCTTTGCACGCCGCTTGCGCCGTGGGTTCGAGGGAACTGGCGCAATGGGGAGTACATTTGGGGTGGCCTGCGCAGGCGTGGCGGAGGCCGTTGGTGGCGGCGGTGAAGAAGTTTCCGGAGAGCTGTCCCCGATAGGCTCCACAAGTGTATCAGTAGCGGGTGGGTTAGAGGGGTGGTCAGCCTCGCCACCCCCCGTTGCAGCCGCTGCTGGACCAGATGCCTCTTCCTCTTCCCCGGTAGAGGCCAGAGGCGCAGAGTCGTCGACAGTGGCCGGCGCCTCAGTAGCCTCAGCCGGCTGCGTTTCGGCCGTTGTGGCGGGTTCTTCAGCATGAGTGATGGCGCCGCCGGCGCCGAATTCGACCATGTTGATGGCACACTCCTTGCATGCGACGAGATGCCGACATGGCAGAAGCACGACCTCGCGTGGCGAGCTGAGGCACACGAGGCACTCGGACGATGGCTCGTCCTCGGCGGGAGGAACCGGGACAGTAGGTGGATAGGTATGGGCGGCGACCGGGGTGGCATCGGGTGCAGTGGGTTGGACCGAAGTAGAGGTAGAGGAGAGGCCATAGATTTCGTGCAAATGGAATGTATGCGAACCAATCTGCACGTTGACCAAGTAAATCACACACGCGTGTGAAAGAAGGGCATGTACTCGCCGTAGCCTCGCGTTTCACGACCTTGACTACCCAGGGCCTATTATCCTCCCCGTCTGTGACCGGCGAGCCAAAGCGGACGACATGCAAGTACGTCATTTGACGATTGACAGACTGATAGCTCTTTCCCGAGCTCGTCGAGAGCGACGAGCCGAATGGCGATGCGGACCCCTTCCTCGGTGGCCGCCGCAGCATCATTATCCAAGACTGCAAGCGCGGGACCTGAAACAGATTGGTTCTCGGCGCGCCGGCGAAAATGCAATGCCACGAAGCGACGTTTGCGTGCGTTCTCTTGGTTCTCGAGCGTAGGGGCAGGGGTAGGGGTCACCACGACCTGGGTGGGAGCATCGGATACCTCAGATACCTCGGTCGTGACCACAGTTTTGTCGGCTTTGGGTGTTTTTTCCGCATCGACTACCGGGGAACCCTGTCCCATGTGCTCGAACCGGCCAAGTTCAATCATTGCACCATCCTCGAGCGTGAGGAAGCGACCGAAACCACCTTCGGTAACGGCTTCGTAAACATTGATACGATCAAGATTCTCAGAAGGACTTGAGTGGTTAGAAACGATGACCTGGACTGTGATGCTGCATTTGGGAGCGTCGCAGTCGTACTCGAACTCGAGAGCGTGGTTGTTATGGGATTCTGCGTTAGTGGGATCTTCAGATGGATCTTCGGACGGCTGGAGCGTAACTGGGGAAAGTTTAAGTGTGGGTCGTTTTAGATTGACTAAGGCTTGCAACGTAGTCGTAGGTTGAATTGTCTGGGAGAAGGTCAGCATATGCGATCAAGGCGGAGAAAGATGTGTGCACGTCTTTGCTCGTCTCTACCCATCGCTTGACTATCTCCGGTGTGAGATAGTCTGAGAGAGTACCCTTTTTCGCATCCTCCGACTGGGCCCAAGCTGGGCCATCACCAACGATACCGATATTTGGTCCGAAAAGGGTCTCTTGTCTTTTCTCCGTTTGGGGCTCTGTGGAAACTGCCTCGACACCGGTGGTGGTAGACGGTGGGTTCTCTGTACCGGTAGCAATAGCAGTTGCTCTTCGTGAGGTATTGGTGTCAGTCCTGGCGAGGTAAGGGGTCGCCCGAAGTCTCCTGGTGCGGTTCCATGCTGCGTACTGCTGAGAGTCTGCGTCAAGATAATAGTTCCTTATCATCCCTGAACTAGAAAAGCGGTTTCAGACAGGACTTACACCAATCCGAAAATGAAGGCATGGCAAATGTACAAGAGGGAAAGGGAAGGGGAGTGGATAGCCTCACCACCTGAGTCCGAGTAACTCCTAACCTAAGATGGTGCGATTCCCCGCGGATGGCTCCTTGCCTTGGTCAGCGGATTCGGCGACGGCGACAGCTTTTGCCGATTGAGCGCGTCGAATTTACAATATCAACTAGTCAGTCAGCGGTATTGTATTCTCTCGTTCGTCGTCGAGAGGTGAGCCGATATTTAAGGCCGCTCGGCTGCAGATGCACCGTCTGTTTGCACCCGATTTTCCGATTTTCGGATAAGAATAGCCCTTGGGAACACCTCAATCCGGCATCTCTTGCTTTTTGGTCAACTACGCTCCCACAGACCCATCAACCTGCCAAGTCTCGGCATTCAAAAATAGCATGAAACCATATGGCATGTGCATTGTGGGTTCATATCATGCAGGATGGTGGGACGGATAAGAAAAATAGTAAAAACACAATACTCGGCGACCTCAAGCGACCAACTTCACAACACCACCCGCAGCCTTAATTTTGGCCCTACAACGGCTTATCAGCAGATTCCAAACAAGTAGCGCGGACAACGTACTCTGCTTTCTCAGAGACGAATCGTGCCTTTACAATTATCGGCAAGTTGGGAAGCCTAGCGATCTTCAATACCACGCCAAACGACGGTGACTAACCACAAGCACTCACCGGCCATTGCCCAAAACCTTGCTATAGCCATGGTGTAGCACATCCACCACCGGTACAACTTGCGACTTCTCCGTGAGACCCTTCTTGTGCTCCTCCGGTACAAGCGTCCACAACTTATCCACGTTGATTGTTGGGTTCCATTGCCCATTGCGCGTCAAATGGAAACGGCGCATACCGACCTTACCGAAGTAACCCGGATGGTATTTATCAAAATTTGTTCTGAGAACGCAAGGCCCATTAGGTATTGCGCTCAACGCAGTGATAGATCACATACCGGTGATGGTGCTGACCACCAGCAAGACCACGACCTCCGGGATGTTTCCGGTGCTTTCCTACACGACCATGGCCGGCCGAAACATGGCCACGATGTTTGCGAGTCTTCGAGTGACGGGTCGGCATCTTCTACACACTTCAAAAGTCAGCACTTTGCTTATCACCCATACACTGAAGCGCCAATCCACCGCGGGAATTGCCCTTCAAGACAACCGAATCTCAACGAGTACAATCCATGGCACCCATGGAGAGTATTGGGGGTATTCCCAAGAGCCAAAAGGGCAATGAACGACGTGCAACTCACCCTGAGGACGGATTGACTATACCTTATCGACCGCCAAATGGATTTTGCTTTGGGAGGCAACGAAAGTAAATTCAGTCGGAGTCAGAAGTGTCAGCAATGGCCCGGCCCGGCGGCGACCAGTCAGATGTGAAAAGTCTGGTGAACCACCAACGACTGCCAGTGTACTCGCAACCTGTAAGTGACGCTTCCTCCTGTTTGTTGTACTATGATGTCGGCCTTGAAGCCAAGCATTTATTGTCGGTGATATCGCATGATCATATAACGTGTCCTGACCTTTCTGTTAATCCCGCTGTCCCGCGTCGTTATTCAATATTCAACACCTGATAAACAATTCTTAGTGGTCTCAGAACACCCTCGAGTTGTTGGGTCAACCACAAGTGATTCGGGTGAGCATTCTTTTCGAATTTGATGCCCAATATGATTATACTCTATACCTAATCTGTCAATCCGCTGAGTGCTCTACACGCTGGCGACAACACATATCAGTTCTGCTTATGATTCACCATTCTCGTGATGATGTGTATAACTTATCTAACGTCCGTTCGTTTTGTCAGCCATTCCATGAACGCCCCAAATAGATATGAGCTCTTTGTCCTCGATGAAGGCGAGAAGCCGTACGTGATTTCGCACAAGCAGTCTGGAGTATATTCACCCCTAGATCCAATTGTGTAGGGTCGAAGTGACCGAGGACACGAAAATTCCAAATGCCGCGACCGTAAAAATCGTCAAGCAAGACCACACGCTCGGCAACATGATCCGCGGGTGTGTAAATTCACTCCTTACCTCTGCACCGATCTCACTCACACGTCACCGTTTTTCGCAGCCAACTTCTCGCCATGCCACAGATCCTCTTCGCTGGCTATAAGGTACCCCATCCATTACACCCGTATTTCTTGGTCAAGATTCAGACGGACGGTACGATCACACCGACGGCTGCTCTCGAGCAGGCGTGCACAAAGCTAATCGGCACACTGTCGTCGCTCGAGGCCAAGTTTAAGCGCGAGTTCTCTTTCAAGGACGTTGAAGGTGTCGCTACAGAAGATCCTTACGGCACTTCAAACACGGGACCAACATGGGCCTCAGGACGCGACTACATGGACTTTTAAAGTTTAATAGTCATGCCCACGGGATTTTGCTGTTGGTCATCACCTGTATTTTACCCACGATGTTAGACTTGTATCTTACCAACTTTGTCTTTTTGCTTCTTTTTTTTTTTTTTTGCAGCGAACGCTATTTTGCGGTGTTTTGCGGTGTCACTAAGCCGCAGAAGGACTTTTTGGTAACGTGTGAGCGCGAATTTCATCTTAGAAAAAACCAGCTAGCCATACTGAGCGCTTTTGTCTCATGGGTTGACAGTCTAATTTGGGCCACACTCGGTTTTTGAGGGAAGTTTCCGCGGAGCGGGGCACTTTGCCCGCCAACAAACCTAAGCCACAATTTTTGTGCGAGAGTATTATTGGACGATACCCGTCTGAATCAACAGATAACCAGAGCTTCCGCTGTCCGTCCATACCGGGTTGCATCACTGTGGAGAGGGGTCAAGATGGACATTCCCTCGATAAACTGTATCCTATGAGAACTTGGCTAAATCAGGTCTGGAACCATCTTCCTTCGGACGAACACCTGCTCGCACACCACCTTCCATGACGGTACGGCCATTCCCCAGATGGCTGTGGGGCTACCTGGGGGGCGGCCGATTTTTCCCACCACCCACAAGTCGTTGTGATATGGGTGCTACTACCTCGTTCCCTGTGATTTCGGCCCAGGGTCTCGTGACAGCGATCGCTGGCCTGTGGTGATCACCAAATAAATGAGGTTGACGTTGAGATAAGGTTATTTTTTTTTTTTTTCAGATGCGATGATTTACTTCGAACTAGACTGGCTGGCTATAGAGTAGAATGTCCCGCACCGCCTCAGCGCCGGGGGTGGCAGGCCGCTGACTTCGTTCGTTTCTGGCCATTGGTCAACTCCAGTACGGGCGGTGTACTTGCCTTCCTAGTATCACGTATGGCGTCCCAGGTGCTGCGGAGACGCCGTGTTGGGCGCCCTAACTGGACGTATCGCTCTGCACTTTCTCGTCTACTTGCTGTCGACCAGTTGTGAGCAGGCGATAGCTGAAACGTTGTGCCGTCCGAAGAGCACGACGGTCAGTCGATGCGATCACGCACGGGCCGCATCAGCGTCTTGGGAATCTTGGCGACTGTCCATTGAAGATTCGTATATTTTCGCAGCCCGCGACTGCCACGGCCGCGGCATCCGCCTCACTTGATCTAGATCGACAGTGGGAAGCCCGGGATGGTGCCACAGAACTTTTCTCTCGTTCTGATCACCCGTCATCGTTATTTCCTTTATTTTGTAGTTGGGCTCGGCGATACCTTCCTATGAACTGAACCCTATCTCACGAAACACGTGGATTTAATCACAAGCATTTCTTGTGATTGAGTGGAAGAATATAAAGTCCACACAATTGAATTGTTGTTTCCTAAGGCGGCTGGTACAAGTCCCGGGCGCCCCAATACAGCAGAACAGATTGGACCTGCGGAAGCTGATGGAGATAGCGCGCATAAGAGAAATAAATAAATAAGAATGATGCGAATGATACCGCGCATGTGACCATCTGGAGTAGCTGTTGGGTTCCCGTATGCTGTACAGTAGGTAAGCGACGGGGACTGACGGCAACCCCCATTTGTTCCTCAGTCTGTGCCAAAAATCCAATCAGCCCGCACGCTTGGCCGCCAACCGCGCCTTGGTACGCAGCGCCCGCTTCGCCCGCTTGTCGTCGCGTATGCGCTTGCGTTCCTGCGTAGTACTCACCGCCCCACCTTCGTCTTCCTCCTGCGCCTCCTGCGCCATAAAGCGCTCGATGCGCGCCTCCATGTGGGCCTGCACGGCGGCGTCGCTCGTGTCCGCATCCGCCCGCCACTCAAAGTCGAGGCCCCACCCAGTGCAGCGGGTGCTTGCAGCGTTGCCTTCGTTTCTCCACCACCGCACAAACCAGCCCGCGGCACGGGAAAAGTCGGGTACCCCGCCGCGCTGCAGCATGCCGAGTCTGCGTGCTAGCGAGCCTAAAAATTCGTGCAAGTCGTCGGTCGGCATTGTTCCCGGAGGTAGTAATGTCAGATAAGCGGGCTCTGTTATCGGCGATCGGGGAAGTTAGAGCACCGGCAATTATCGATTAATTCGAGGTTTATCTCCTGACGCACGGTAACGTACTGGTCCTATCGAGTGCATCAAGGCGATAATGCAGGTAGGCGGCGAGCGCCTCATGATCATACAGCCCTTCTTTGATACCGGCTATACCCGGTGCAAAGTGAGTTGCGGAAACACCTGTTCTGCTCAAGCACCTACCAATTAGTGCTAATTTAACACCTCGCTCAGCACCTCTGTCCCCGCGTCCGAGAAAAGGTAGCATCACTCCTGGGGTGTCAAAGGAGTATACAAGCGGATCTTCTGACAGTTTTAACCGTGTGGAGAGAGCTTTTGTTAGCCCTGGCTGGGCAGAAGTACGGAGAGCCTTGGGCGTCGCTGTGTATATGCGTATAATATCTGTTAGTGCCTACAGACAACAGGTGTCAAGGAAAAACGTACGGCCGGGGATACCAACGTCCCTCAGAGCATTCAAGAGCGTGGACTTGCCGACGTTTGGCATACCAACGACAAGTACATTTAGCTCAGGTATATGCGGGTATTTTCGGGCAATATCTATTTGTACCAGGCGGGTAAACGAGAGTCCAGCACGGAGCAGAGGAATGGTCCGGACGTACTCACGAGCAGGCCGCTCAATGTTCTGAGATCGTTCGGCCTGTTCCACGAAACGAACATAGTCCGCTGGTCGGGAAATTTTGCGGCCATGGCCTTCTGGAAGGGCTGGGGTCCATATGATCAGCGGTCTCAGACCAGTATTTGGGTAAGTGGACTCTATACCACGACGCCCCACTCAGGGACTAGGTCGCGTTTGTTAAACACGATTACACGCTCACACACGCGGGCGCTGGCGTTTGGGGACGAAGCAGCGGCGTGTTCAGAGAGCCGTACACGCTCTGTGCGCCATCGGTTCAATGCTCCTGTGTGTAGGTCGATCGTATCAGCGACATGTTCCGCAAAAATCGGGATTCCAACCGCAAGTTATGCGTGAGGGTCTGGCGCGAAATTTATGAGTGCCTCATTTCAGACCTGCCGGAACGCCCTCGCGGAGGGGTGGGGGAAAGAGAAAAATGGAAATCCACTGAGGAGCTAAGAACTTTGGCAATCGAATCTCCGAGTAAGAATACGCCAGAGTAGTTCGATTGATCACATGTCGGGGCACGCCCATTCACTGCGCACCCGCCGGGGACTCCACCCTAGACAACCAAAATAGCAAATAGGCGACACGTGCGGTTCTCAAGTGCCGAGAACACACCACTGTAGCCGGAATGGGGGTACTGTGCGTCCTTGACGTTGTTCACTCACCCTCGAAGTTTTTGTTTACGCTCGTGAGAGGTAGACGGGCGTCTCGCAACTCGAGAACCACGTCAGTGCGCGCTAGCAAGGCAGGAAGGATTCGAGAGAATTGCGTCATATGTCCAGGGTACCATGACTGAGGCGGAGGTAATGGTGGAGGTAAGAAACGCGACAGCATCGTGGCAAGTCCGTGGTGTAGAGGTCTAGAAGAACGCAGCGTCAGATGATGTATGTCACTTAGGCGTTTGCGATCGTTGCGTGACGGCACTGGGCAGCTGAGCACGCAGGAGAGCGCCAGATCACTGCAAAAAGCGAGGCCATCACCCGTGCTTAAGTTTGACGTACATTTCTGGCCCGGGAAATAATAGGGTAGGGTACCCTCTGCCACGTTGACCAGTTGTTCAGTGTTAGACAACAACAGACGATAGCCGGGCCGGGCTGGTGGGACGGCCAAATATAGAAATCTGGACTGGCAAGTCATCGATCAACCTGTCAAACCAAGACGCAACGGGAATTTGGCGGGCAGCGACTCTCTCTCACTGGTGGACCAGTGACACCAACCCTGATCCGGCCCCCTTCTCACCTCCCTATGAAACAAAGAAGAGCGGGGTTTGTAAAAGTTTCTATCAATTCTTCCTGTAAATCACAGGTGTTCGGTTGAGCTGTAATCTACTTTCGAAGGAGAAATACAAAGAAATACTAAGATGACTGTTCGACGTTTTCGCAAGAGTTGGAAGGGGATACTGGCTGCAGTGGTAAAAAGGGCGTATGAAATACATGTGGATGGTACTGATGTGTGAAAAGATCGCAAAAGCTGGCCGACATAACAGGATGAAATGAGGGGAATATGCATGAGAACGCAGAGCAGCCAAAGGGAATGGGATCCAAGGATGAAAGCAAGAGATAAGAAAACAAAAACCGAGGGGTACCAATGGAAGTATAAATACGGGAAAGATACGATAAGCGGTATGCATTGCCGGCCGCAGCACAAAACCGCAGCGCCAATCATCGCTTGTAAGCCAGGCTAGGTAAGGTTTAGAGAGGCGTGCGGTCAGGACTGGGGAGGACATGACGCACCAGTTCAAACCCATGAGTCCTTTCCAAGCCCAATCGCATCGAAACTTTTACCACTCCGGGTCCGCCGCTCTTCCAGGACCTGCACAGCATCGAGGTTTATCAACTTCTCCGACGGTGGTGGCGACCCCTCCACCCAGCCCTTCCAGCCTTTGCGTGCTGCGGGACGCTTTTTGCGAAGACGAGGTGCAGGAGGTGTTTCGGAATTGGCAGCATGTGATTCGTCCAGGTCGGAATCATCTCCTGGAGTGTGTGGTCTCTTGGAGGATGTCCGAGACGTGCTAGACGAGACGGAGGGATCCGGTGTCGTAGGGGGGGAGGAAGGCATAGGTGGTGGCGTGACCGACACCGAACGCTGTGTGGTGGCGAGGTGCAAGACCGGCCGGGAACCCCAGGCTGACGAAGACGGGGGTTCGAAAAGGAAATCATTGGAATGTAAGGGAGTATCGGCGATGGGGGGAACAGTATCGAGGTGAGCGCCCGATTCACCATTTACGGGCTCGTCCTGGGCCGATTTGGCCCTTTTCTTCACTCTTTCGCGCGCCTTTTTGTCTCTCCGCCTCTCCCGCTTCAGGTCGTCTCCAGACTCTACGGGAGTGTAACGAGGGACGCCATTTAGAAGGCTGGTGAGGACGTCCCTAGGCGGTCGAGGGTCGAAATCGCCGGCGAAGACAGAAGTAGCGGTGCGACGACGACGTTTATGATGTGGAACGGTAGGGAAATGGACGGGGAGAGTAACGGCCATGTTATCAGGGTAAGGATGGTAGTGGGGGGTTATATATCGCAGGTGTTGGGTGGAGTAGTGAGCGTGGTGGCCTAATAAACAGACGAGTGAACGCCGGCTGTTATACTCAAACGGCAGTTTTGTGAAACGTAAATAAATAACGACACGTGGTTTTGTTTAACCATTTCCCACAGTATTTATTTATTATTTGTCAGACATAGAAGCTCCGATGCCCCATCTGTGCTTCCCTTCCATTTTCACATTCTCAGGGTCTCTCCCCAATCACATCCAATAAGATCTTATCGTACCTTCAGATAACCTTAAATACCTATTATTTTTCCAATTAACTGTATTACCCGCTCCATGAAACAGAGCCCCAGTCTTGTCTGGGCCCCTGGGCGCAATTATACCCAGTTCTGTCCCAGCTTCTCCCCCACGTCCACACCGTCTCCCGCTTAACTTATCCGCCTCCGTTGCTGTGGAGACACAATTGTCCAAGCAGCGCCCCCTCTATGGATCTCTCATGCCCGACAATCCGGACACTATGGCACATCCCCTTACTGACAGCGCGGCTAACCGTCTTTGGGGCCCTTTGAGCGCTCCTACCTTCCCGAGTTGCATGATTGGGCCTAGAAAAGCCTCGGTTTCTTCCACACTCATAATTCCTGACTCAATCCTACCAGTCCCCGATTTCGGAACAAAAAGTCATGGCAAATGACTCGATCCGGTAGTCAGACGACTGACTCTAACGACTCTGAACTTGAATAGGCGACAACGATTCTTTAATACATTCCGCCATCGGAAATCCCCAGAGCGGCTCCGCGGCGCGACCCGAGGTGGATCCGTTGTCTAGCGCACGTTTGTTCTTCGTGATCGCTGGCCTGAAACGACTGCTATTCCTGGCTTATGCTCTTCTCACACCCGGGCTTGGGGCATCACAACGAGTCAGCATCTTCGCGAATGTAGGTGTACACAGCGAGCCTACAGTCCTCGGATTTGAGATCATCGGTACCGTCCTCTCATCGCCCCACTCGAGTAGGGAATTCTATGCGGAACAGCGGCTCCAGTGAGCCCACTGTAGGGCTCTTTTAGTCTCCTCCTCAAATACCCAGTTAACGGTATTCTCTCTCCACACAACCCCATCCAGCGTGAGCTTTGATTAACGATGGCCCGATCATCTTCTTGTTCTAGGCAACTCTGAGAGCTTGCTCCCCCTTCCCCCCGTCAAACCCTGACAATTCATCCAGTCACAGCACGCGATAATCATTTGTCAGACCGTTGCCTTTTTCTGAAAGCTGCCGCACTGTTGTTCCGCTCTCCCGTGACCTGTACCAGCTTTTGCTGGTAGCGTCGTTGCCCATCTACGGTAATACATCAGCGTCGACTGTCTAGGCTATCTCCTTTGCTGTGAGGGGAAATGAAAACAGACATAATTTGAATTGGTGGCTACATCAGATGGTCGGCTCCATCCCAAGTTCACCGCTTGCGGTAATATGCAGATATCTGGGCATGAGCTCTGGGCTCTAGGGCAGTGGGAACTGGTTTTCGCTGTGCTTCTCGGGCTTGCTTCTTCTATTTCTGGACTTGCCGCGCCACCTGAGGTAACCGAGGCCGTGCAACAGCTGTACGGAGGCGGTCCTCCCCTCCAGGTGGGTAGATCCAGAAAGCTAAAGATCTACCTTCCCTACGCGCTTGCGATAGCCTGTGGGCAAGGGGATACCAGAGAAAATTTTGCCCGCAACACAATCTGTCAGCCGATCGTTTTACTGCCCGAGTCGATCACCCGGGTCACTTATTACTTACTCCCTGTACCGGGCAGCCCGGCGTGGCGATGCGCAATGTCGCTTGCGAGGGTGCGCACACTGGCAGGTTCGAGTGTGGCTAGGCTAGGCTAGGCTAGGTTGTCGAAGCAACTCGCACACAGTCGATCAAGAACACCCACCCTAAAGGAACAACCCCATGAATGGCCAGGACGATCGCAAGAGAATCAGATCTGCCAATAAGCCCTTCACGCCCCAAGATGCACAACGATGGATCTGTGAATCAACAATTGAAAATTAAAAAGATCAAAACAACGCAACCAGTGAATTCGACACAAGTGAAGAAAAATTCTTTAGCTCGGACCCGGAGCATGAACGGACAACACACAAAATGGTCTACACAAAAAAGGCCTAGACTATTGTTTCCGCCGAGTCCATGGGCAGGATGATTTTATTATGATGATATTTATTTCTCCCCAGCTATGAACTTGCCACAACCGCAGCATTCGGCGGGCAGACCAGCAATGGTTCACAGCATCTGTAAAATAATATGAGCATGAGGTCTTTGGAAATATTTAAAGTGTCGCCTTGGTCTTTGCTAAAATTGTCCTAGTCATATTTTAGACACGCTAGTTTACGGATGCACATTGGTAAATTCACCGACAGCCATGATGACCACGGGCTATTGACCACTCTATGGATCACTTATCCTGGCTAGATAGGACCTGAGCACGGGCGGCTAGACAGGACGTCTTGTGTCCGGTCTTTACAGTTTTTACATCGATGTGGCGCCACGATATATGTGGGGTTCTTACATATGTCCGCGGAGAGGGTCGCTGTCGCCACCGCCGTTTGAGTCGAATGGGACCATCCCTCCGGCGTCTGGCATCTGGACTGGACGAGATGACCCTCGGCGTCTGCATTGTGCCACGGGCCGAAGGTCGGCCGCCCTTGTTGTGTTTGAGGCCTTGAATGACTTGTCATGTGTTTCGCTTTGCGCCTTGAACAACTGGGCAGTTGACGCCTAGACTCTAAAGAAATACAAAAAGAATGCACGACGGTGTTTTGGTCGGAGACGGAGATCAAATCAAAAACCAATTAGTCTCCTTCCGCTCGCTGCCCTACTTCGAAGGCGCTCCGCGTCCATGAGCACATGACAAAAAAGGATTCCCATTAGCCGACTTGAACGACTGACCTCGTCATTGCGTAAGCGAGCCATGCTCAAGTTACTAGTGACGCGCTCTACCAACTGAGCTAAACGGGAATATAACTCCTATAGCATGTGATCCATATAACCCGCATCGTCTTATGGCTCTGCGAAGATCAACTTGTTGGTTGTGCCACTTGTCCTCTGTTTGGAAGCTCGTTTCTTCCCTCATTCATCACCGCCGCTAATACGTCCTTGGGCACGATCGAAGTGCCAAGTTCACTGCTCACTTCGACAGGCATCTCTCTCTTTCCCAGCGGTGCCACGTACGAGGGTGCCAGTCTGGCACGAATCACGATCGCATCAGTCACAAGCCCTAGCCCCATACACCAGCAATATCCCACATCTCTCGCCCACGAAACCGGTGCATTTAGCCAAAGCAGTACTGACTGTGCGCCGTGTAGCTCAAAGAACACCTATTCCACCCTTTTCATCATTTGTGTGTACGCCACAGTGCCCTGCCACCACCCGACGAAGCCAAGACCCAAGAAGCCGTGTGCACACCCCCAAATGATTTCGGGAGTAACCTTGTACCTAGAAGTCAAGACGTAAGATCAGCGCAGGCCGAAGTGGCGCGAAGTCCGTACTGACGCTTCAAAGAAGGACCCCAAGGTGAACGGGATGAAGCGGGGAGCCTGGAAGAGTACGGTCGATAAGATACTATGGTACACGCAAAGGCCGATAGCAAGGGCCCGTTTCCCAGGAAGGAACTCTGGGAGGTTTTAGTTCACAATCGCATCTTCCACATATACATAGGGACAACTCACCCGGTAGAGGATAGCAGAGTAGTGCGATAATGCAGACACTCAGCACTAGCGACGAGTACATCTTTTTAGACAGTAAAATATGAGCAGCGCTTCTTATCTTCGAATGTTTCAACGCACTTTTAGCACGACGATCGAGGTGTTATTGAGCTGAAGGAAAGGGAGGGAGGTGGGTACCCAAATCCCTTGGATAGCCAAAGGGACCTCCATGGCGATGTGGAGCAAGAACACCGCGGAACTGAGGTGTACCAATGAGCTCACTGCTGGACATATCCGTGTAAGACGTACAGAGGACTTCGTCCAGGCTGGTTTGACATTGTGACTGTTGA
This sequence comes from Lactarius vividus, assembly GCA_021527035.1. Lineage (NCBI taxonomy): Eukaryota > Fungi > Basidiomycota > Agaricomycetes > Russulales > Russulaceae > Lactarius > Lactarius vividus. The sequence goes on along the minus strand of JAKELG010000020.1, from coordinate 205,726 downwards.
TGTTGGGGAATGGGGTGAGAAAATGTTGCCTTGTCGTAACCGTCAGGGACACGGGTTCTAATCTCAGATCCGCATATTTCCGTGGCACTGGCACTTATCTCGAGATCTTATCTTTAAATGGTTCCATTCCAGCTAAACCGTACTTGGCTCAAGGACACCACCCAATTGAAGCTATCACTTTCGGCGGTAATTGTGCTCCGCTGAAAGGAAAGGAAAATTCGAGACTCTGGCCCTCTTTGATCGACGATTTCACCAAGCCGCATTATTTCAGAGAAAGAAGACCGCTTCTCGAACCGATCCTCACCTTCATCCAGAGCGGGATCGGGACTGCCTTCTCAAACCCGCTGGCGAAGCACGCAACTGGCGACAGCTTCGCGATTCTTCGACGACTGACATGCTGGAAACAAACAGTACTAGTATCTCTCGCAGTACTCGGGGGCTGTTAGCGCAAACCCTTTACCTCTCATTCAAGTGAGTTTCCCTAACAGCAACGTGCATAGTAACCGTTCCTACCGCCCACTGGAATTAACTGGTGGGAGTATAGCGCTCTACGTAACTAGCATGTTAAGAAGTGTTCTGTACCTCTCGAATGTTTTCGCGAAAAAAAAAGGTGGCACAGCGCGTTCTCGAGATCTCACTAGATCTCACTACCAACAGCCGCACGATAAGCTGTTTTACCTTATGCAAACTGCTCTAGGCTCAAATATTTGATTTTAGAAGTCCATGTTCTTAAGGTCTTCTGTGCGCAATCTGAGTACTCGACACACCACGGACTGCGGCGCTATAATGACGCCGTGACCGCTTCATGTCCGATTCCCCCGATGCTTTGATGACCGGCCGACTTACTCTTTAATTTCGGCTCTGGTTACGACAACATAAGCCGCCCATAATTCACGGTGCGCGTGGTGCAGCGGCGGAGAGGAGGACGGGGGGCTTTTTGGCGGCCGATACGCTAGCCCTTACCAGCGACGGAGTTGTCGCCTTCTGTGATATATTTAGTACAGGTGCATTCGGGAGTCCGCCCCGTCCACATACACGAATTCTCTCGGGTTGATGGGTGGGCCAGAGAAGGACCCTGATACGGGAAAGAGCGGGTCTCAGAAGCCGAAGCGCTTAAGGAGAGTCACAACTGCACCACTTACTAGATAGATCGCAGGCTCGCACGGGGGTTTCCTGTGTCCCTTTCTAGGTCATACTCAATGGCCCCACCCGTGATGCGCGCCATAAGGGAGGCGCTGGTAGCACTGCGAATGTGGCAGGGCATATATAATCACAGTAGACTTCTGTATTCTGGCACACAGAAATTGTGTAGAAAAAAAAGAGTGCACGGTGGCCATCTGGGCCTGGACGCGATGGTTTAACAAAGTGGCAGCCCGCAGGAGATAACTGACAAGAAGTACATGGAGTATTGAGTGAATGGAAGCTAAAAAATATGGATGCAAGCATCGGCTCACATTTGACGTATGATCTTGGAAACCAAAAAAACGGCCTATGATTTATTTCGAGCGAGCGGAGGGACTGCCCTCGCCTCCCCTCTTGTGATAGCGTGTAGAAAAATAAATAATACGTCGTTAATGCCCGAATTGCATTACTCCCACTACTGGCGGACGTTGTCCACAATCTCCGGACATATCGCAATACCGTCCCTCAGAAAAGTCGGGAAGGCTGACACCCCTCACCAGACTTGAGCGCTGAGCGTCTGTGACGGTCACCAGAAAGGGTAGTATCGCACGAGCAGTTTCAGGTAAATAGCGAGCCGTGAGACTCGGTATCGGAACACGGCGAGACATCTAGGAACCCTGACACGAAGCCAGTAAATAAGGTACCCGACTCTGAGCCGGATCGCATGTGGGGTTACCCTTTGAAGCAAGGTGAGGATAATCACGAGGATCGGGAAAGGTCCTATCAGCCTAGTGGAGAAGAAAGACAAGGTGAAAAGGTACGGAACGAAGCCGGGGACTGAAGCCGGTTGGGGTCACAGAGACGTTTGGAGTGAGATGGTGCAGGAGAGAAAACAATAGATGAATCCAGTCAGCGTCAATCCCACATTCCACACAGAGAAAGGAAATTTTCAGGAGACCGTACAACGTTGCACATGCGTCGCGACGACGCTATAAAACACAAATTCTCTTCGTCGAGGGGTCCACTGCAAAATACCTAATCATCACCACACCGAGAAATGCAACCAGCGCCCCAAAGCGGCCCAGTAAAGATCAGTAACACTACTCTGCCATATCTTCGTCTCCGTCGTCTCCATCATACGTGCTTGAACCTCGGCGCCATGGGCCAAGCTCGCCTTGATCGACGTCACGCTCTAGATCGATATCTTCTGCACCGTCTCGCCAGACGTCCTCGCTTATAAACCCGCGCAAACGTTGCACCTCGTAGCGGAGAAGCGCTATTTCGTTGTCACGCCTCGAGATTTTCTCCTTGAGCAGTCGGATGTACTCGTTTCCACAGCGCAGGAGCTGTAACTTGCTGATGCCCCGATTCGGGCCTTCTGCGTTGCCTCTGGGTGGCCCGCGGGGAGGCATGGCACCTGGCAAGATTGGCTCATCGGGGAAACCTTCCTCAGTGGGTAGCGGGATCGGAGGGAGCAGCGTGCGTAGGTCATCGAACGTAGTCTTAAGTGAATCACGACGCTTCTGCTCAGCCGCTTTGTGTGACGATTTACGGAGGACAGGCGACGGCAGGGACGATGAGGCAAGTGTATTAGAGGCATACACATTTCCGGCTAATGCGTGGGGAATTAGTCCTATTTTACGAGAGAAGGTACTCGATTTACCGGGTAGAATAGGCTTCAAGCTTGGACACACGAGTGAGAGCCCGTTGCCTTTTTTAGTTGAATGCGCGGAAGTTGCCGTATCTTTCCCACGACCAGCGGATTTACCCTTGGCGCCAAGGTCATTTTTTGCTGCGTTTGTTGGAGGCGCAAGCCCACTGTTAATGCCAAGCCCTCCAAGATTCATGATACTAGCAGGTGTGACAGGTGTTATGTTATGACCACGGCCAGTAGCACTCGTCGGTGATGTACTTGCAACGACCATGTTCGTCAAAGGAGGTGATGATCCAAGCTCGGACTGCGAAGCTGGTGCGACTGGTGGCGGCATTGACAAGTCTACCGGTGAAGGGGTATCACCGGGTGCTTCACCACTGCTGCCATTCTTGCGTACCCCGCCGCGTGTAGAGCGTAGAAGAGGTGTCGATGATGCAGATTTTGTACCGCGCGACACACGTTTCGTGGTCGGGGCGGGATGGACGCGCGGCGAGGGTGACGGACGTTGTCTAGCGAGTTTTGCTTGTTCTTCTTCATGTGGTGACGCAGTACGTTTACTTCGTCGTTGCTGAGAGGAGTCGGGTTTATATGCATCCATCCAGGGACTCAAAGGCGAAAGATCTAAATCCAACTCTCCAGGTGACGGTAGGGGGATAGGTGGTGTCGTATTAAAGACTAGATTGGCCGGTGCTGAGCGGGCATCGTGCGCGGCCGACATATGATGAGGAGGGAGATGCATATCGGGAGGGAGCTGTGACTGGCCGTTGGATCTAAAGTGCGCGGTATCGACATAGCCGAGGGTAATGGGGGAGATGTAGTCTGTATTCGGGCTGGATTGAGCGTGGAGCTCGGCAGAATTGACTGAAATATGGTTAGTCGGGGACGATGAGTCGGAGGACGGTACTCACTGGGTGTGGGAAGACCAAGAAAATGGTTTTGAGGTTTCTGTCGGTCGCTTGAACCATCAATGGAAGATGTACTGTCCTGGCCATTCAAGAATTCGAGCTAAAAATAATAACGAATGGTCACAGCGCCAATTCATTAAGAGGTGAACGATGAAGAGTAAGATCCGGCGTACCTGTTGCTGAAGAATCTGGTTCTGTAGCTGCAACTGTTGCAATTGATTCAGCTTGAGGCGCTGCTCGAGTACGAGTTGCGGGCTGTACTGGCCCTGGTTCATCGATCCAGATTGTTGACCTTGTATGCCTATCAGTTGTGTCACGAGTTCGAAGTCGAGGGGGACGTTGGGTATCACTGGGTTGGAGGGAGGCATGGTCGGCTGTGAGGGTGAAGGCAGGGCGCCACCATACATGGTCGGATGGTGGGATTCATTCCCGCGCTGAACGTTCTCAGCGCCGACATCCGAAGTGAATAAGGTATTAAAAAAGTCTTTCTGCTGCTGCTGCACATCTTGGTGGTCCATGGGATAGCACTCGGAAGAGGTGAAAAATATGGAAAAGGGCAGACCGAGGTGGACTCGACCGCCTGACCCACCAGGGCTGCCAATGCAAATTCATCTCGAATCGGTAAATCCGACGTTCGGAAAATCATCGGACAAAATCTTTTTCTTCGTGGTACCACAAAGACGTCCAACCATACAATCTCTGATATTTTGGCCGAGTTCTGGCATGTTGCCAGCGACTTGTGAGCTCCTCACTCACTTCGCCACGCATCACGAGTTGGGAACAAAAGCCGAGATCCTATACTGGATAACATAAGCCGATCTTTGATTCAGCCGTTGCGCCTCAGGCACAACCACCACAACGGCCATGCTACCCATCACTTCTTACTCTGTGGAGAAAAAAAATAAAAATCTCCGCTTTCCATGTTATAAAATTGTTTATGGTGGTTTCAACGATCTTTAAGACCAAGATACCAGTGCGAAGAGACAAACCAGCAGATCCCACTTATCCGATAGTTGCGATGGACGCTGATGCCTCACAAGTAACCACTAGGCAATACGGTATAGTATTTGGGCCTATTAGGACACAGATGAGGAAGGAAACAGCAATCACGTACTCGACCAAAGAGAGGATAACAAATGAATATCCCCGGTCTAATCCTATGAGCGACTTGGGAATCGAGTGATGGAACTGGAGGTGGGGATGACATACACGATACAACCGTCGCATGAGCAAAGCACCGATCTGTTAAGTGACATAACCAATGGGAAATGACCTGATGGGTGCAAAACGCCCGACCGTTGACCCTGCGAACGAAGTCCGGGTTGGTTGCAAAGAACCCACGAGATGTAACCTGAGTTGAGTCCGCCTTGAAATTCATGAATGATAAGCATGATAACTCACCCTAACACCTACGTACAATATCAGCGCAAAGAGTCAGGTGTTTTCAGACGCAAAATTTACCCGTATTTTCCCCGCTGTAGTATCTACTCCGGTGACCAGCCTGGCCATGAGTTCTGTAACCTCGGACGGGAAACTCTTTTGGGTCCAGAAATGGCAAACCGCCAACTCTACGGCGGAGTTCAAGTGTTCCAACCCAAGTGAAAAAGTGACTCGCAGAGAAAGGTGCGCAGAATGCGCCGGGCCCAGAATCGAATACCAGTGAGAATGCCGCTTTCATACATATGATCACCGTGGCAGATATATATGACATCTGAAGGGCTCCAGATAGAAAGCCACGTATTTGCGCCAGAGTTCAAGCAATCCTAATAGGTGACGACGAGCAGGTGAGTACTGACTACAGACTTGTCATGACACGCTGAAACTAGCTAAGGCAGCCCACAAGTATGACCGGAAACGAGGGCCATCAAAAAAAAAGGTAGCCACTTGACATAAAGAGGCTGGAATACCAATATTTGTCATGGAACGAAAACATAGTATCCAAGACATTGTCTCGCAGGAAACATTGCATCAGTCCCCACAGACCCGATTCACTTTTTCAAGCTCGTTGGGGTGGTTTAAAGGTACGAGAGAACACGCCCATTAAGAATGCCCGAGGTATAATATATTCAAGGGAAGTGGTCTATTATACTATTATAGCTCGCCACTGTATGCTGACTCGGCTATGATAGCAGCTTCGAATAGTTGAGAGAAAGTAGCCCGGTTAAGCCACCATTCCAACTTTCAACGAAGAGACACTAGCACAGTACAGCCGGCGATACAGTTTTATTTTCGGAGACGTACCCAACGATACAAGCTGAATTGCAAAGGCAGACGAATAGTAGTGCCAACCACCGAGGTTCCAGCGGTTGCACTAGATGTCGGCTGTATGCTGCGCTCCTAGGTGTAGTAACGACTGCTGACTCATTGACGTCACGCACTCAGCCCTATTGGCATCTCTGCAAGTATTCACAGGCAAAGTCAATACGAAGGTCGTAAAGTGCGGTGCCATCAGCTTGTCCGGACAGGTACTGTATATCGGCCAATTATATACTTAGCTACCAAGTTGACCTTCCGTGCACAGATTCCAGTATACATTTTCGGGGCTCTCTGCACCCGGATGAGGCGATGCTTTCTCCCGTGGCCGTTCAGAAGCGCTCGCCACAATCCGATGGGTATTTGGCAGTTGCCAACCCTGGTGGCCTACGCGTCAAATACTTTTGCTTGTGTTGGGCGTGGCTGTTCGCGGGGTTCGCGGCTCACTAGCGGGTCTATCAAAGTGCCAGATCGTCCTGGTGCCCATGTGATGCCCGTCACCCCGAATTCTCGTGGTTATGATACTGTACGTTGGCATCGAGTGTAAGACCATGTCAGAAGAGGACCGCCTTCAGGTTTCAGGAAATCTCAGGACCTGCAATCGTTTTCAATTTAACCGGTACAAACGACGACAAAACACAGGAATGGCCCGATATGAAATTGGCTGTTACTCTCAAATACTTAGCCGCAGATCTAGGGATCAGCCGGTGTAACATCTGCAATTCTGAACAGCAAAGCGATGATGGTCAATGCTAGTAACCACCAGCCCCGATCTTATAGTAGCTCGAGACTACTAAGCAGCCCCATATTCATAGAAGATAGGACCAAGCAATCAGTCACGCATAGTGACTAATACTACTACCGCCCGGCGTATAATCCGTGCTGAACAATATCGTTCTGGCCAGGGGCCATAGATTGGCGGTTCTGAAATACTATGCAAACTCAAGACTGATGCCCCAGTAGCCTGGGCGTGTGATAGATCTCTACCGTGTGCGGCCAAAGATGTACCAGATGTGGAGACGATTGCGCATCAAATTCCACGCACAGGTAGGGCGTCACGATCGTTGACACAATATGAGGATAATTTAAAAATACGATTCGTATCATGCGGTCTCCTCGGCGATCCGGGCCAGAGGCAGCATCGCCACCAACAGACATAATAGCTGTCAGCCGTCTGAGCGGTGCACCTCTTAACTGAATTCCCTTGGTCTACACCGTAACACGGGCTCCCAAGATATAATGATAACTATAATCGTTCCGTCGTATGATAACCTAAACTCGTAATTTAACAGAGCTCTCTACGAGTTTCATTTTCAGTTTAGATGACAGGTCCAGGGTCCATCAGCGCAAGTAAAAGAATCAATCATCTTTCAGAAGCCTGTCTTGGTTCCAGGAACGTATTCCTGTCAATTATCGGTCCATGGGAGATGGTCCGTCCGAGAAAAAGCCAGGAGATCTGCCGGCATCCCAAGGGAGCATGAAGTCGAGTCGGACAGACTGCGGAAAATAACACCGGTCCGGCAAGCAGAAGAGGGACGCCAAAAACATCAGTGAGCGATAGAAAGTGAGGCCGCCTCATGGCCCCAAATCATCAAAAATGGGTGCGCCTTGCTGTGTGGAGGATGGAATGAGTCTTAGTGATTTGGATGGACGACCCTGATACGACATGCTCCACCAGAACCAGACCTGCACACGAGGTTGCTGCCTTTGTACCGCCGGGCGCATCAAAACTCAAAGAGTAATTGCTGCCCTTCAACACCCAGACGAATCATCGATTAATCATCCTCGAATGCGGCCTCATTTGTATTTGCCGGCCCTTGATGACTCCACGGAGAAATGTCACTTAGTTCGTTGATGTACTCGATGGTGGCGTTGCTCGGGGGTCCCCAGTTGGGAGCTGATTGCAAGTGGATATAGCGACACATTGGTCAGCAGTCCGAGGACGTTTTTATTAATGACCGATGTCGACCGTCTGGACCAAAGTTGAAATAGCCTTTAGGATCGGACCATACGAAGTAGGACACAGGCCTGCGTCTTTGAGCTGGCACCGTCGAGAAATGTGTGCGAGTGTCATGGATCAAAAAAAAAAAAGTGTGCGAGTGATAAGAAGCCGATGATGTGCCGGGGATGGCCCAGCAGCAATGACATGTCATTGCGAGACCCCCTTAATAGGAGAAACGACAAGAGACGGAGCTCCTAGCTCCAAGCAGGAGGGGATTTTTACTCCCGGGGTGGTCAGCCTGAGGGACCGAAGAACTGACACACTGGACACCGTCTCAATTCTGCGTCGGGGTTCAGACAATTGATCTATACGTTATTAATTCCCGAATCTATGCTTTGTCTACTCGACAGTTGTTCCAGAGCGAACCTAAACACAAACCGATAAGAGAAAGTTTCACTGGGAATCGTGTCCACACTAACCTCCTTGCCTGTCTTCGAAATGATGCTGTGGAGTTCGTCATAAGGAATGGACCCCTTAACTATAACTTCCTGGGTGTCCAAATTAACATTGTACTCAGAGACTGAATCGGACAGGTCAGTTCTGGACTTGCTCGGGTCGTAACTGTATTACTCGCCCCCGTTGTCAGAATTTTTGGCCTTCTCCAGGACGCGAGTCACGGCGCCGGAGCAACCGCCGCAGGTCATCTATCGTCGTGGTCAATTATGCAACGTTATCGTGGAAGATTTTGGCGTTACCTTGACATCGAACTTGTAGGTGTGCTCGGCCTGAATAAGCATCAGTAATCTATTCGTAGTGCTAGAGGTTGAATGGAACCATTGAGGTGATTACGAAGAGTCTGGGGTGACATATGAGCGCAGATAGCGAGACAATGACAAAAGACTTACAGCTCGAAAAGTGAGATAGGAAGGAGATGGTGGTTGTGATGAGAGATGGATTGAAGGTTGTATGTATTTCAGCGCTCTTCCATAAGTGTAAGGTGATGATGCATCGACGGTCATCGCTTATTGTGTAAGCCACTTTGCAACGAACACGTGATACGCATAGTCGTGTCTCTCCATTGCTTTTTGCCTCACTCAGCTCGATATATCTCCGAAGGAAACGACCTTCCGACATTTCCAAAAATGAGTGGACAGATAAGGGCAGGCTCCGCGCGACTGAACGCCTACCATGGGACAAAACGGCAACTGACTGGAACAAGTGCTGGTCAAGTTGCGCCTGCCTGGCGTTCGACAAACGGTGCAGCAGCCGCGAACGGAAGCACTTCACCTCTGTCGAAGAAGGCGGCGTTGCAACGGGGCAGCAAGATATTACTCAGCAACTTACCTATGGATGTCGCAGAGACCGAGATTGACGTACGTGCAATCACATTCTCTTTCCTGTCCATAGTACCCTTATTACTTGCAGGAGCTATTCAAGAGAACAGTGGGCCCAATCAAGGAAATGTTCATCATTTACAATAGCCAAGGGCGATCTAAGGGAATGGCCGTGGTCACCTTTCAACGCGCCACGGATGCCGTTTCGGCTCGGTCAAAGTACGATGGCAAAGTGATTGACGGGAGTAAGTTTTTTTTTTTAAGTTTCACTTTGCGCGTATATAACTAACTGAAAACCAGGACACAAGCTCAAAATCGAATTGGTGACGGACACCGACGAGCCATTACCCGAGGCGGCTAAAGAGCAGCCCTCCCTACTATCTCGTATTGCCGGTCTTCGTACTCGACCAGCGTCAGACCCAACTCCAGGCAATGAGCTCTCTGCACCCCCACCGTATGTCCCAGATCGAAGCTACTTCTCTCTTTCGAAAACTTACTCCATTTATCATTGTCTAGACAACGTCCGGTGAAGAAGCACACGATTTCAATTGCTGTGTCTAGCCCCAAAAAGCGCACAAAGAAAGGACCCAAGCGCGTCAAGAAGTCGCTTGCTCAACTCGACCAAGAGATGGAGGACTATCGGGCGTATGTTACAGACAGAAAGGCCGCATGACCCGCGCTCGGGTCCCTCTGTTCTGCTTGGGCCCCTTCGAAATGGATTGTGTGTTGTGTGCAAATTGCAGAAGTTGCTGATCTTATATCCCCCTGGTCAGTCGCACCCTCGATGTGCGATTAATACCTGTATGCGTTTCCCTTCGGGGCCTCCCTTCTTGTCGTATCTCTAACACATACTAGGCATATGTTGAGATTGAGGGTGTCTGGCTCGGGATGCAGTAGAATAATGTTGTATGCCCTTTCCTCCAGATGAATGCATTGGAACACCCTTTTATAGGGTTAGGGTCAATCAACAGTGATTATCTGAGCTCGACTCTCAGCTCTCAGTCCATCGACGACGAACAATACCACTTCACTTGACCTGTTATCTTTATTGTAATGGTCGCACCACTATACACGACCGCTTCTGGGCTCCTCTTCCACGCCGGAAAGATCCTTGTCGTCACTGTCGGATTGCCTGCTCGTGGCAAAACCCACATATCCAGAGCCCTCGAACGCTATCTCCGATGGGCTGGGATAAAGACTCAGGTCGTCTCTCTGGGTGACTATCGGCGAAAGATGATAGGGGGAGCCCAGAAGCTCCCCCCGGACTACTTCACACTCGGTGCGTGGCTGATCGATCACGGGTGTATTGCTGTATGTTTACGCCGCCAAAACCTCAGGGATGAAAAGCCCTGAGACCATCGAACTGCGTCAAAATGTTCTGGAGGGCTGTGAGCAGCTCATCTGGGACTTTTTCAACACCGGGGGCCAGTGTGTTATCTACGATGCCAACAACGGGCGGCGTGAACAGCGGCGGAGAGTTTCCGAGAAGTTTGGCAAGGAGGGCATACACGTTGTGATGCTAGGTCGTGACTACTACGTTTGGCCTCATTGCGAACCTTCCCTGACCTTACCACTTGCAGAATCGATCTGTGATGACCCTGCAATTATAGAACGTAATATACGAAGTGTGAAAATCTCTTCACCGGATGTACGTTCCGGCTGTTTCCTCTCATACGCTTATTTGATCCTTCCACCCCTTGTGAAGTATCGTTCGTGGAATCCAGACCTCGCAGTGCAGGATTATTACAGCCGTATAAAGGGCCACGAAAAAGATTACGAAACTGTGGACGAGCTCGATGTGCCGTCCATCCGGATCATCAACGTGTGTTCCACGTCACTGCACATTATAGCTGTTCAGCTCACCGCCCGTGAAACTTAGGTTGGTGAAAAGATTATGGTCAATGTAAGGTCATTCATTCTTCACTAGTGTTCTCCTGTCGCTCAGTACAGCACTTCTAGAATGTCCGGGGCTATCTGCAGGTAAGAAAGACAAAACGGTGCTGTGCCATGTGTGTGACTTGTGGCGTAGTCCAGAATAATCTTCTTCCTCATGAACATTCACAACCGATACCGGACCATATATTTCGCACGCGTACGGCTGATTTCTAACCGGTCAACTGCTGGCTCATTCGGAGCCTGTTTCAGTCAGGACACTCACTTCACGAGCACTCCTATAAGATCGATGCCGATCTCTCCGACATTGGATGGGAATATGCTGCACATCTAAAGGATTTCGTCCTTGACCGCCGTGCTAAGTCATTGAAGGAACGGGGGCTTGATCCGAAAACGAGCCGCTTGGTGGTCTGCTTGTCCGCCATCATCCTGTGCAAATCTCGCAGCTCATTCCTACTTAGATATGGACCTCCGCCCGCCGCCGTTCGCACCACACCGCATGGCCGTTCATGGTCGCGGCCGACCCCAAGCAGCAGGGTGGCCCTCAATGTAACGTCAAAGTCATCGAGAAACCGCAAATGTCCGAGATTAATCCTGGTGTTTGGGACGGGCTCACCGTAGCAGACGCCAAGCGGGAGTACCCGGAGGAATGGGACCGCTTCGTCAAGGATCCCTATACCTTCCGTGCACCGCGCGCGGAGAGCTATCATGACCTCAGTGGTACGTACCCCATTCCTCATTTCCGCCCCATTTGTGTGCCTGATCTGAGTGAAACTCACAAACAAAAGTCCGACTGGAGCCGACGTTGATTGAGCTCGAGCGACAACAGGAAGACTTGCTGATCATTGGGCACGCATCCGTCATCCGCTGCCTGCTGGCGTACCTAATCGGTTTACCGCCATCTGAGATACCGGCTATCGAGGTCGCGCGTGGAGATCTCATCGAGGTCGTGCCTGCGTCATACGGCGTGCACAGTCAGGCGTATCATTTCTGGGACGGCCCCGGTCGTACACACGGCGAGGGAGAGGGCGGGTACGGAGAACGCGACCCCAACAATTTTTATGAGAACTATGCTGAGGATACGCGGGAGAAGAAGCACAAGGTTGGTTACGGGGATGATGGATCGGACTCATTGGAGCAGCAGGCTAGAGAGGTGTAATCGATACGTTATGCACGGCCGCTGTTTAGACATTTGGTGTATTTCGTACACCTCGTCTGCCAATAACACGTTGTACATTAGTCCCTTAGCTACCTGCTTGCTCACCTCACACGGGATTCACTGAGTTGACCACCTCCACTCTGTTTCCCTTTTCGTCACCCCCCGATTTTTCGTTGGGTTCTGCGTCCGCCCATACCTCATGCCCTGTGCTCCCCGGTAATTCGCCGTCTGAAAGGTCGACCTCCTTGAAGTGCTTGAAGCGGCCAGGTGGAGGGAATGCTACGTTGAGGCTATAATACATGAGCGAAGACACGCCGAAACCGGTAAAGAAGGACATCTGGTAGATACGCGTGGCGGCGAGGGGGACTGTGCGGCCAGCTGCGGACCGTCAGCGGTTGAGTAGAGGGAATGAGCGAGAAAGGCTTACTAGCACCAGCGAAGCCGACGACGTTGACGAGGATGCCAGCAATGTACGCGGCATACCCTCTGCACAAGCAACCGCTCATCACTCGAATTCCCGGATAATCGACGAGGCTTTGGAACGCACCGAAGGTTTACGCCAAACGTGTAGTAGTACCATCCGTCGCTGCGAGGGCTGTACAGGTCCGCAACACGGTAATGCCCCTTCCGAACGAAGAAGTATTCTGTAATCTAAGTAAATGGGCGTATCAGCAGTGGAGCAGCGGAGGGGGAAGAGTGCGAATCGGGACCGACCATCACGCCTGCAATCGAGCTCAGGAAGACGGAATAGGCAGAGAGATAGGACGTAAAGCTACTGCTGCTCTTGAGCAGGTTCCAGGGGAGTATACATAGCCCAACAATCGCCGCTACGTAGCCCCCCCTACGGATGTTCTGTGCGCAGTTATGATCCGTATGCGTATAGAAGCCGGGAGTAAGGTGGCTACGTACAATAAAACGCGGCAACAGAGCCGTAAGGTCACAGCCCGCTGAGATGGAGTTGGCAGAGATATTGGTGCTGTATTCCTCTATCTAGTATGTGCATTCGTATGCATTACGAGGGAGGGGACCCACCCGAGCTACCGAGGGTGATGAGCAGCCGACTTCACCGGACTGAGAAACGTCACATACCTGTGCAATGATAAACGCAGTCGAAATGAACCACACCTGTTGGCACATCGTTAGCCGCGGGAAGGAATTTCTGATCGGGACGCAACAACATACACCAAAACGTGTTGCGTGGGATGGGTTGTCGTCAAGGAACCTATCCAGCAGGTCGACTGGGGACCACACGGGTTCTCCAAAGATGACCTGGGACGAGGAACTGACTATGATGCCTATGAAGCTCACGATGGAGAATGTGAGCGGGACAGCGATGAGCTGCGGGAGGCCTGCTGCAGACGGACGCCTCGCGCGAGATGCGAAATCCGGGGCGTTGCTGCGGCACCAGGATAGAGTTAGCAAAGCATCCGGAAGTGTTCTAAAGAGGCAGCCTACGTGACGAGTGTAGCCATATTACTAATGCAAGACATAAGGCTGACTATCATCGCCCAACTGAGGTCGCTTCCGTGCAACGTGGAGGGTTGATGAATGATTGGACCGACACCGTTAGCTCGCACGATGCACCAGACGAAGAAAGTGATTCCGGCAGTTGGCGCGACTATGGCCTTGAGGGTGAAAAGGTGCCGACTAAATAAGCGTCAATCACAATGCGGACGAGGCGTTGAGAACATGAATAGAATACATTGTATGTATGGGAAACCAGATGGCCGGAAGGGAAATAAGCCAGAAAAGGAAGAAACACATAAAGTCCCTGGTATTGGTGCCAGATGATGCGGGCATAGTGTTTGCTGTAGGCTCGGCCATCAGCCCAAGGCGGTGCGCACCTCGACCCCATATTTCAAGAACTTACGGATATTGTTCAAGCTAGGCCATATCGACCGCAACATCACCTTTACGCAGTCTCCGCCGATGCTGGCCTGGACCCCGTACCAAATACTACAAGAACAGTTTAGTCGCCGATCACCGAAGAACGCTTCTATGTGACCCACCATGCCATCGCCCCTCTGTTGAAGACGCACCAAAGGCTGCCCCAAATACCAAAAGAGGTGCGAGCGACCACTGGAAATGTGATGTGAAAAATTGCTCCAGGACGGGCATTAGCCACGATGAATGGCGCAACAATGCCGTATCCGATCCATACGCAGAGCCATGCCTGCCACCATGAAAGGCCGAGCTGAATCATAGAAGAAGCAATCATCCATCTATGCGCGGGTGAGTATGTAAAAAATACATGTTTTAAGGAAGCATTGAGCTTACGTGTTGACATTAAAGCTATCTGCTATCCAGCTACATGCGCAGACCTGGTGAGCGAATCGACGACTAACGAATGGAAGAGATGTACAAAGTGACAAAGTTAATCGTGTCCCAGGTCTGTTTCTCAGGTCCGACGGGTAATAGGTCCTCACTCTATAGAACTGGGCGTCAGTACATTGCAGAGGCGCGCGCTACTCAGATGATGTGATCGATACCGTGAGCAGGAGCTGGGACCGAGTCAGCGCTTTGTCGTGGCGAATCTCGAACTTGGAAATGAGCCAACTGGCGACCATGGCAACAACGATTCGAGTATCTGGACTCGGCGTATTAAAAGAGTTCTTTGCGTCGAAAATTTCTGAGGAAGCCGAGCCATGGGAAATTTCGAAGGAGTACGAGCGTCCGACGACCCGGAGTGGAAAACAAAGATAACGAACCTACTCACCTTCCTCTTTTGGATATGCTCCTTCAATCTTTCTCCGACGTCGGTATCAACTAGCGCCAATGTCGCCTTTGAAACGTTTATCAAACACACAGAAGCCGTCAACGGAGTGATGAAACACCAGACAAGTGTAGATGCTTGGGACACACAGAAAACGGATGGGGAAACAGGTACGTGTTGCATACAATAAAGCGACCAAGAAGAACGTGTGATAGGTGCAGACACGAGATGTAATAAATAAATGAATGCTCCAGGCTGAGGTGTCAGTGGGGGGAAAGGGGAGGTTAGGGACGATGTGCAACACAACAGTATGCAACGTTAGTTCCATTCCAGTAAGAACAAGGACAGTATGGGGAATCTGTGAGTAGTTTTGGAATCATCGGGTGGTCGTAAGCGTCGGGAGATAAGTTTAGATACGTGTGCAAGGGTTAGGGATCAAATCTGATATCGCCAAAAATGTCGAGGTGAGGGGTCGCGAAGCGCTTGGAAGAAGGCGATGGCGAGGTAAATGTAAAAGCAGCATAAATTTGCTTCCGCTCAGGGGTCGAAAAAAAAGCTTCTTCGCCAGCGATGTCGGCCTTTTTTGGAGCGGTAGCACGGGCTACAGGCTTCGGTAAGGGATTTTTACTCTCCTCACTGGGGCTGGCCTTCTGCTGAGATACGTTAAACGTCGGTCGGCTATGACAGCAGACGTGAACCGACCTTGGGAGTAAGAACACGAGGATTGTCCAGCCGTGGTTCTACAGGCGAAAGGGATACTTGATCGAAGGCATGCGAAACATCGGCGAGTGGCGAAACGGTGAGGTCATAGCACCTCGAATCAACCTCAGCTTGCGTAACCTTGCTCTGACTACACGGTTCAAGCTCAACAACCTCCTCGACCTTAGGGAGTTCTGGAGCTCCTGACGCGGTAACCTTGCTGCCCTTCGACGATGACGTTGAGGCGGTCTTACGTTTCCTCCCGTCCAAGGCCGAGTCCCTCTGCTTCTTGATGGTCGGAGGAATGTGCAACTTGGTAGCAAGGACACTGTTCTTACGCTTCTTTGATTGAGGGTCGGCAATCACACCGGAGCGAGCACCAGTTGAGGGATGAAGGTTCTCTTTCTCGGCAGTGGTCAAGGGGGTACCAGGGGAAAGGACGAGAATGGTAGGTTGAGTAAGAAGTGAGGAAGGAGATAGTGATACGTCAGTCTTGACAGCGGTGGATAAGGGCTCTGACGGTTCATCCCGAAAGACTACAAATGCGCGAGTAGCCATGTTGGGTTTGTACGTTTGTGGAATAGACGGTTCGTGAACTTGATGTGAATGACGCGTGTTACGGAAGGAGCGAAATGCTAGCGGTGATGATAAACGAGGAATGGGAGGCGGTGCCAGGGATCAGGGTTGTGACGATGGCACACGCGAGGTGAATGAACACGACGGAGAGGTGAGGACCAAGGTCGAGCTGAGGGTCGTGGCGGCGCTCTCTTTAACAACTCGGCTCTCTTTAAACTCCGAACAACTCATCTCCTTTTATGGAAATACTCTCCTCTCTCGACGCGTGACACGCGTTCAGGTCACGTGTGTGAGGCCATTGGCGTTGGCGTTGAGTTGGGTTGGGAGGAGTGTTGAGTTTGAGAGCAAACGGGTCCAAAGGCTCCAAGTCGTGGAGCGTACATAGCTTTGTGGGGCAGGTATACCCCGAAATTTCGGCGTGCGTGAAACGCTGATGAACTGATGTTCTCTTATGCTGCACCTTCACCTCGTGGTTTCCTCTCGTAATATGCACATACAACGGCGGTTGCAGCGCCTCACAAGAAACCTAATCACCTTCCTATCTATCTTTCTTTGCCGCCCCTACCGGCTTCGGTTCTTTCTCTTACTCACACTCCACCGGGGCCAAAACGGTTTTATTAGGCGGAACAAGGAACTTCGTGGCACCGCCTGGATCCGAACTGTACCGTGCGTGGGTCAGCTAAATTTATCAGTCTCTCGTGCCATTGTTAATGACGTCCTATCATGGGCTCAATTACTCTAATGCCGCGATTTGATGAATAACGTTGGCTCCAGCTAGTGCAGTTCTTTAGCAAGCACAAGTTTCAGGGTGCGCAGGTCTTGGGACGCGCTGATCGAAACTCCCCCAGCATATCGCAAACCTAAACTGCCTTGCTAAGCTAAATATTGGAGTCACATTCCCAAGGGTACGATCGGCGCCCAGTGAATCCATTCCCTGCGTCCGAATACGGGATTCCGCACTGGGCCCCTACCTCTCAAGGGCAAATTAGGGTCTTGTTCTGATACTCAAATAGACTCTTTAGGGGCAACACCGGTCACAGTCTGGTTCTCCCTGGAATACTCAAAGTTTCTAGTGTTAGAGCTTGAGCGAATTATCTGATCCTCACGGGAATCTTTGCGCATCGCCAGGTCGGGGCCAAGGTGCCTGAACCACTCCTAAGGTGGATCTTGGCACATCTAATGGCCGAATTCTCGATTCTGCCACCCACAGATCAGATCCGGAAGTCTAGATTCGATAGAATGCCCCACTGGACACTTCGTTACTTCTGTCAGTTGTAAACGTGGTCAGCTCATGTTGCACACGCCTCCGCCATCCCGCGCCCTCGCGGCCTCACCCACCGCCCACGTAAAAGTGGCAGACTTTCAATCCTCTCTTCTTGCATCAATTCCCCCCGGCCCTCTGATCGTTTATCCCTCTCGCCAGAAGGCACCCTCCCCCCTCATCCCTTCTCTCCCAAAGACTCCTCCCGCAGGCCTCCCCAGATTCTGCACGCCATGTCGTCCAACAACCTCCCTCGTCCCCCTGCCGTTGGTACCCTCATCGACGACGGTAATCTCGAACTCGTAGGCGTCCTGGGTTATGGCGGCTATGGCGTTGTTTACCGTGCGGTCGACGTTGGTTCGGCTTCCCCTGAACCACCATCCTACGCCGTCAAGTGTCTCCTTCACACACCGACACGAAATGCCGCCCGCCAACGACGGCTCCACATGCAAGAGATCACCTTACATCAACTCGCATCCGTCCACCCAAATGTCGTCACACTCCACCGTGTTATCGAGGAGGAAGATTGTACTTTCATCGTCATGGATTACTGCCCTGATGGTGACCTATTTGGCCAAATCCTACACAAGCGTCGCTATCTCGGCCGCGATGACTTGATCAAGCACGTATTTCTTCAACTCCTCGAAGCGGTCGAGTTCTGTCATTCATCGGGCATCTATCACCGCGATCTCAAGCCGGAGAACGTCCTTTGCCTCAACGGAGGCCTGCGGCTTGCGATCACGGATTTTGGACTGGCCACCACTGAAAAAGTGAGCGAAGAGTTCCGGACCGGCAGCGTGTACCACATGAGTCCTGGTACGTCACATTCTATTTATTTTCCCCTTGTATGTCTTAAAGACGTACTAATGTACTCTTAAGAATGTCAAGGTGGAAGCTTCGCTCCTAGTGGGACGTACTCGCCTCCTTTCAACGACATATGGTCCCTCGGCATTATTCTTCTCAACCTTATCACTGGACGCAACCCGTGGAAATCGGCCTCGGCCTCCGATCCTACGTTTCAAGCGTACCTGCAAGACCCCGTGAACTTCCTACCTAGTGTTCTTCCCATCTCTGTGGAGGTGAATGAGATCCTTCTGCGAACGCTTGACATCAACTGGCGGAACCGCATAAGCCTCCACGATTTGCGACGGGCGATCAAAGGGGTATCGACGTTCTATGCGGACGACGTTGTGTTTGAAGGCAGTATGGCACGATGCTCCTGGGAGGCAGGAATCGACATCACCCACGGATCCCAACCCGAAGACGAGGCCTTCGACCTGCCTCAGCAAGAGGACCCCAAGTCCGGTTGGAGCACAGACTCCAGCGCCGATATAGTCTTTGCTGCACTGTCGCAGGGAGACGACAGCTCGTGGGTACCCTACACGGCATCAGTGGCGACCTGGGGTGCCGACTCGGACTTGCGTACCGACGCGCCATCGGAGCGTTCATCAAGCTTCCTCACTTACGACGACCAGCGGACACCCTCTTCATCATTCTCGATGTACTCTCCAGCCCTGTCTGGACCTTACGTATCTACGCAAGGCGATGAGTCGACCTTCGTCGATAGCTCCGAGGAAATCGAACCGCAAGCACTCTCCATTACAACTGCTAGCGCTAGCGAGTTGTACGAGAGTAGTATCGTCATGCATTCTGCAGACTCCGCCACGATGCACACTGCGCTTGAGAGCCCCGTGACATACTCGTCTTTCTTCCTCCAAAGCTCCATCTCCGTCTCAAAACCCTCCTACGCGGCGCCGTCCGCATTCGAGGTGGGGATCAGCACCTTTGACGAGGATGAGGAGCGTCTTCGCGATTCTATGAGCTGGACACAGGCCTCGGCCTATGAACAACGCACCCATGCCGAATCCGAAATTGTCGATGTATCATCGATGGATCTCAGCCCCACCGAGCAGGAGCACACGACGATCGGTCACTCGCCCATTAGTGGCAAGCAGTGGCAGGATTTCTACACTGTGACTCCACTACCCCAACCGCAGGTCCAGGGCACCCGGCTGCCCTTTCCACTCGTCCCCCTCAAATCTTCCCCGGCAACCTCGACGCCCTTTCAGTCCCCTTCCTCCGGGCCAGCCAACGCCCACACGAAACCGCGCTCCTCGAGTTTTTTTAATCCCATCAAATTCGCGTTTCCTCCCCGTCACCCGTCACCGGCCCCCTCGGTTCCCAAACGCCGCTCGGCCCCCGCCTCCGTCAACGTCTTCACACATATCCCCGGTCCCAACCCCCACAGTAGAAAACCGACACGCGTCGACATGGTGCATCAGTCCGTCCCAGCGCCGGAGCACTCGCGTGGACGCCGGCGTCATCGTCAACCACTTCGTTCCGCACGGGACTGGCTCTTCTCGGGTAAATTTTTCGCGGCTGCCGCAGCGTAGAGCGCTGCGCATGGATACACCTATTCAACACGATATTTATCAATTCGGCTTTCGTCCTCATCTGAATACTCATGTGCCAGCACTCGAGCATCCAACTGTTTATTACTCTAGTGTACAACTCTTCTGATCAATCCCCCTTATTACTCGCATTGCATTCACCGTAGAAAAACAGACCTCACGGTCATCATCTATGTATTATGTACCCTCATCGTTGTTTTATGGTCTTATGACAAGCACGGGAATGCCTTCTTTCCACGACTGTTCAAATATCACAGCAGGCGGAAGTGAATAAAAGAAATGTGATGCATGCTGCAAGACTATATTAAAAAGATAGGGCACGATCATTGCGTCCTAAGGTTGATCAACTTCCTGCCCCGTTCACGCTCGATCTCCTGCTTCCCACGCACGCCTGAGCCCTTGTCAAGCTTACGCCCAGGCCCACCGATGCCGTTACCCATCGCCAGCGGCGCGTTGCCCGCGTGGAGCATGCGGAAGAGTAGCTTTATGACGTTGAGGGGATTGCGCGAGCCCCAGACTTTGGCGGATATGTCCTTGATGCCCGCGGCCTTGAGGACCTGGTGCACGTTGGGGTTGCAATGGAGGCCGAAGCCGACGGGACGCGGACGGAGGATGATGCGGGTCGCGCCGAGCTTGCTCGACATCTCGGTCCATATCGTGCGGCCCTCGAAGCGGTCGACATAGTCCATGTTGCGCACGGCCATCGCGAACGCGCGGCCTGTCGCGCGCGACGGGTCGTCGTGCTTCGCCTCGCCGTACCCGACGAGCCCGTTCCCGTTCCCGACGACGACGAGCACCCCCTGTCGGTGGATCTTGCCCTTCCCCGTCTGCTGCGTCACGCGCCGCCTGATGAGCGGGAAGCGGTGCAGCTTTTCGAGCTCGCGCCGGCTGAGCGGCAAAATCGGCGCGTGCTCGTCGTCGTCCGCCTCCTGGACCTCTGCTTCCTCCTCCTCTTCTCCCTCCTTGGCACCAGCACTTCCGTCTTTAGCGTCCTCTGCGGCGAACAGAGGGGGGTCGTTGCGAATGACCACACGCGAAGCGAACGAGGAGAGTTTGGACGGCGGGAACTGTCTCGAGTCGGAGAGGTCGAGAAGGGGATTGGGCGTCGAAATGTCGGGAAATGGAAGATTGTGGACGATTTGCGAGGGCGCTCTTATGCGCCTTTTCGTGCGCCGTCGTGGTGTCGGAGGGGTCCCCCCGCTTGTCTGCGCTTGCGCTGGCACATCGGTTTGGGGCTGAGGAGGTGAGGGCGGGGAGGGAGTATCAGAGGAGTAGAGGCGGAAGAGAACTGTGTGATTGCGCAGAGTTGACCTAACGAACAGACGAGAGCGGGAGACGGAGTCCCTAGTGAGTCTGTTCATTGTCAACGTCTCAGTCACTCAACTCAAAAGACGCGACGCGGCCAGTCACGAGTTTATGATTATTTATTTATTTTCAACGACTTGTATTTTCCCCGCTCACGCAATTGCTACTGACAATCATGGACCCAGAACAAAGTTCCAATCCATCTCAGATAGTGGGTAGCAATACTGAAAACCTCTTCGCAGTAATAGACAGAGAGAAGTGAGTCGTCTGTTATACAATCACACTCACCCACAGATTGACGGCGCTCCGAGGAAGCGTACACGGTTTGAATCTCACCGTTCCAGAAGATGCAAAGGAAACAATAAAGCCGTGGGACGAGCGCGAGTCCACAGAGAAATCTGCGGATTCTAACGTCGATGACCAGGTCAGACGATGGCCCCATTTGGCAATGTACCCGTTCTCTTGACCTGTAGCTGATATATTGTGTCGTAGTTGATCATTCACGTCCCATTTACCCAGAACGTCCGAATAAAATCTGTACTACTGAAGCTCGGTATGTCTCGCGTCAAATTCGGCCGTACATCGTGACATTGACCCGCGACTGATAGGCAGGGGAGACTTGACTCCACGACGTATGCGTGTATACGCCAATCGCGCAAACATCGTAGACTTTTCGGACGTGGACGACATCCAACCGTCCCTAGATATCTCTCTGCTGGAAGGAGAGACAAGCGTTACTGAATACCCACTGCGCGCAGCCACCTTTGCAAGTATTAATAGTTTGTCGCTGTTCTTCGTGAGTATCCTAAACATACCCCATTATCCAGCCCCCTAACAGGCCTATTACATAGAGTGATTCTGTGGGCGAAGAAAACACTCGGATATACTATATCGGTTTCAAGGGTGAAACCAGAACGATACGGAAGGAGGGCACCAACAAGCTCGAGATACCTGCTGCAACAGCCGCTGATGCCCCCCTGGTCGATCGATTGCGAGAGAAAGGAGCTGCACAGCAGCCCACAGCGAAATAGGACGCTGTGATCTTTGCATCAATATGAGTTAGACATACGATAGATAGATGACGTACGATACATCAAACGACGCCGGGTCCGATCATCTTGTTGGCCCCCAACTCACTCTCGGCGCCGTCCTCCTTATCGCCCACATCGCGTGAATGTAAACTCTGAGGCGACATTGTCGTGTGCACCGCTGCCCGCAACTGTAAGCTAAGTGGTCGAGTAGACACGGACGAGACCCCGCCATTATCTTGTACAGTGATGGGTATATTGAACGTTTTCGGTACATTTGCGTGGCTGTGACATCTGGATGAGAAGGGATTGTATAACAAACTAGGCGGGGACTCACTGTCGGCGATCCCATACCGCGCTTAGGCCCCTGTACATGCGCGTGACGCATATTGTCCTGATCGTAGATGAGTGGACAAATATCTCATGTAAACCTGAGCCTCTTACATCGCAGGGACTTATAGGAAGTTGAGTCGTTAGTCCGTTCGCCCCCCATTCATAATAGTTAGTACTTACGACACGATACCTGAAACATCTTCAGAACTTGATTCAGTCAGAGCATCAAAATCAGAACTACAAAGTTAGTGCGACGACTCACCATGTTCAATGGTCCTTTACGTTGGGCGGAAATGGTACATGTAGGTAAAATATCTCAACTGCCAAAGACTTTTTCTCACCACTGAGTTTGAGGAATAAAACTATCTGAGGATGATGAGTCCGCGAGCAGGTTCACAATGGCTACTTCGCTCACAAATGGCGGAACCTCGGCAAATGTAGCCACGACTAAACAGATCATGCACTGTCACAGAAGACAGTCAGTTAAATGACAAGCATGAAACGCGCATTGAGATAGCGACCTGATTGAAGAGGAGACGCCCGAGATGGTGGTCCCGCTGACGTAGGAGCCCGATCGTCATGACGAGGAGCAGAAACACTTCAGAGAAAAAGGTCGCCATAATGTTGTCGCGACTCTGCTCGCCGTCGACGAAGACGCATGCCCCGACTTGTTCTGCCCAGGACACTTTGGTCTACCAACCCAATGAGAGACGGCGAGTGGGTAGGGGGACATCCACGCTCACTATGACGATATCTGACAAATGAAGGCAAGTCTAAGAAGGCTTGGGTGCAAAAGTGGCATAGACGGCCTTACTGCGAATCAAGAAGGCTATGTTCGTCAGATATGCACATAAACATGGGCCGAGAATCAATTTATTTCCGCTCCAAATGGCGGATCTGGCCCCGGTGATTGTCAGTGGCCAGCAACGCATGGAAGAGCGCTCGGGCGCTCACATTCGAAGGATAAGAAGTAACGAGCGGAGTGAGAACGCGGCGTGCGCGCTGATCTGTCAGGGGTCAAGGACAGACGGTTCGCGATGGGTGATGATGACAAACTGACCAATTCGGAATACAGCCAGAGCTGCTCGGTGTTAAGCTACGCCAGGAGCTTGCAAAGACGCCGGATACATACCTGACAGTTCATTCGTGTTTTCACGCTGAATCCGACGAGGTTTGACACAGCGTTCATCAGGGTTAACAGGCGTGTTCCTGAATAGACCTGCGTCCAGTCGTGTTGGGCCAATAACTATCGGTTGTATGGCGGTCGGGTACTCACCCATATCGACCACCGATATGGTTGTTCCCCAGTGATAAAGCTCCACTCGAACCAGAGAGTTGAGAAGTACTCCCATCTGAGACGGTATATGAGCGCCTACAGCACGAAGCAAGGACCAGGGCTTACATGTATACACCTTGCACAGCAAAAACAAAGTTTTCTAATGCATCTGTGATGGCTATGTTAGCGAGGATGGCCGGTCCTAGTCTATAAAGAGTCTCACTCACGAAAATCAGCATCGACGACTGCGGGGCTTGCTGCGGGGTCGTTAAAATTAACCATTGGACCCTTTGGAATGGGGAAAAATATTAGGGTGGGGTTCCAGAGTACGCTAGATATCTATCTTGCTTTGAGCCGAGCCTAAATTTAGGGGAAGCAGAGTTTTCACAGGGCGTGGTATAGCCGTGAAACCAGGCACTCGACAAGTGACTTTTCGGCTAGGGCTTGCAAGGCGTCGGAACTTGCAGAAGTGATGCTACTTGTCTAATTGTTGAAAACGAGAGCTGTGCGGAACTGCCGACTTTGAAAACTGGCTGGTCCGTTAGGCGTGGTATATACCGCCGCTGGCCGTATCATGATCGCTCCGATAGCTTACAAGTCACAACAGTTGCCTAGTCGACGATGACAGCGGGAACTGAGCCACTTGCCCATTCTCATCCTGATCGTAAAGCCACGTACCAGCGAGGGTGTACTTGAACAGGATCAGCGGCCGGAGTCGAACAACGACGAGCAAAGTGTGGAACACAAATTCTCAGAAATAACAGCATGTGGTGCCTGTGCTGAGGACGGTGAGTTAATACGGCGCTCGTGCAAGAAGGGTTCTCTCGGATCAATGCTCTCTGAAGAAATGGGGTCCAATAAATAACTCGCAACTGCACACGTGTTCCGCCAACCGAATCCGAGGACAGCGCGGCGTTCGCAGCGTATCACCTAAATTATAATCCAGTATTTTCATAGGCGAAGAAGTACCTTCGACTCGGTTGAGACATGTATCCTCTCGCACAGACGTAATACAGTACCCCCTCCTAGCGCTTCTTCCTCGTCGATGATCGAGTCGCAGTCGCAGTTCCAGTCGTCCCCGAGCCTCCGGCCGATGCACGAGTTTTTCTTGTGGCCTTCGGTGCGCTAGTTTTTTGCGGCGAGGGGTCTGGCGAGGACGAAGCTGCACTCAAACGCGAGCTACGACGCGGCTTCACTGGTGCTCTATCTTCATCTCCGTCGACTGAACTAGCACGCGAAGCACGCCTACGCGTCGATCGCTTAACGGGGGAAACTTCGGGGAGAGGCGGTACGTTGTCCTCTTCTCCGCTTGCGACATCGTCGAACCCGCCTGGAACCGACGTCCGTGCGGTCCTTCGTGATTTCGCAGGTCGCGGCCGTGTGGGTGGGGTCGGTGGGGAATGTGCAAATGGACTTGACTCCAAGTGAGGTCCCTCACGCTCAACACGAAATGCCCCTGGTAGCGCCGGCTCGACGGTTTCCCTGGTGTGGGGGCTGTGTGCAGCACGGGAGCTAATGAACACAGATTCTGAGAACTCTGCAACCGATGAGGGACCCGGCGGTTGAATAGGGTTTCGCCTTCGATCTTCATCGTCGAATCTTGTCTCCGAGGCGAACTGCGGGGCAGTACCCCTTTGGGAAGACGAGTCTTCGATACGAGGTTCTTCAGGGAGCCCTTGGCGAATAGTCTGGTCGTTAATTGAGTGGGGGGCGTTTCGACTCGGAGGAGCACTAGAGGGAAAGAGTGGTGAGGGTCTGTGACTTGTAGATCCAGAAATGTTTGGGAACGGTTTGCCCGCTGGTTGTCCAGACCCGAACAGCCTGACCCCTGCGTTTGCTATGGGTAGAGGCGCCGCATTTTGCGTATAGGATGTGCCATTCAAACCAGGCGGCACATAGTTTCCAACACCCGCTGTTGTGCGTGTTGAAGGTACCAGTGGGAGAACGGCTGACACTGGGGCAATTTCTTTCGTTGGACCTGCAGCTGCCTTCTGCTGGATGTGGCCGTGAGTGTTTCTCCCTAGCACAAATCTGGGTGCACCAGATGTGGCGGAAACGATACGGGGAGGAAGGGGTATTTCTTCCCAGGACATGCTCAGGTCAACTGGTGCCTTGGTCTGAGCAGGCTTGGGGGGTGCTTCCGGCTTATGCTGAGGGATTGCCCGCAATCTCTCCTCAATTTCTACGCGCTCGATAGATGGGAGCGCCGCAATAACATCTTCGATCATTTTTCGGCGTCGATCCGCAAACTGTGGTGCTTGGGTCCCGCGTTGGGTGCTCGCGTACTGTCGATCGAGTTTAAGGGCCTCCACGTACTGCCCAGATTGAATAAGTCGCACGCAGACGAGGTCCTGGAGTACGGGGATGGAGGATGCAGGGAAAGATATTGGCGGGTCGAGGGCAAAGTCGCGCAAAAGGGATTGCTCAAATGTAGAGAGGGGGAAAGAGATCAACTGTTTCAGATGTTCAGGACGTGGCTTTGCTGCCGTGGTTGAGTCCGCGGATCTGGGACGTAGAACGAATGAGACTCACGGGAAAAACACCAGAACAGCACTTTTCTCGCCAGGCGTGTTCTGATTTCGCTTTTGTCTGGGAAAGTTCGTTGATATCGCCAAGCGCTGATCAGGCTCTCCTCAGCCAAGGCCAATATGTATGTGTCCATGTCGTCTGGCTCCGTCAACATGGGCTTCGCGGTACGCAAATACTGCAAAAGCAGACGCGTGGGGGCATCCGACAAGGATATGGCTTGTATGATCTTGGAAGTATAATCCCTGTTTAGGCGGACGTCACATAGTAGTGACACTGCTCTCTACCATGATTCGGAAGGCACGGTGATTTAGGCGTCACAGTATGGCTTGAGGAAGCAGGCCCACGTACCTCGACATAGATCCCTGAATCGAGGTGCCAGTATGCGTCAGACAGCATAGCGAACTGTGGTGGTATACATCTCTGCTCCCTAAACACCTCCTCTCTTCCATCCTGATGCCATTTCAACAGAAAATATATGAGGCAGTCCTTTTTCAGTGTGTCGTACGTGGATCCCTCGATGGCGCTGAGGAGGCGACGAAGTGACGAAGGATCTGTGGGAGGCCAAAGGCTATCTGGCTGTCGCACACCCCCGGAAGAAAGGAGTATGTCGAAGATAAGTAAGTCTGACAATTGGGCCCTCCGCGTCTCAATTTCATGGGGTCGAGGTGCGCTCCAAGGAAACGCTTCGGGTGAGAGTTCGAACAAGGACATGAGGTCGCCCGCAAGAGGGTCAGGTAAATCCTGTTACAACATTCAGAATACGGTGGTCGTTTAAAGAAAGGACATACCGCATCCATACTGTGCACGCTATGACAAAAGGGCAGAGCGCGTTGGAACCGAAACCGGACGCTGTTGACGCGCCACGACCACAGTGCACGTGACAAAACACGCGTCTCGGACGTTTTTACACCAAAAGAGATACTTATTGCTTCGTAGAAATGAGCCATCTACAGTACTAATCGAAGGCATAGAATAATCGACCCGACCCAACCCGTAACAACCTCTGCACATGCTCCGGTTCGGAAGTTATCAGTAGCTGGAACCATTCACCTGTCGGTCGACGTGGTCAGTCGAGCATCGAATGTCGGGAGCCGCCGCTACACGTGCGCACCTTGTCCTTCAGTTGTCCTATAAACTGCTGGTAGCTTGGCAACACGTCTGCACGGTCCTGAATAAGTCCAGACAGTGCCCACAAGCGCAGCGGCGGCTCGCCGTCTTCCTTGACGATATACAGGTGCGGGTGGTACACCCCACGACGCATTTCACGCGTCTTTTGTATTACCGCGTTCACGCGTTGCGAGAAGGGATTCTCGAGTAGTAGGCAATGTCGTCTGCGATTTCAACCAAGTTAGCCAAGTGAGTCCAAGCATTAAAATGCCGGTGAAGAAACCTTTCCGCCACGAAGTGTCTCGTAATTCGGCAGATCAAACACGTCGATGACCAACTGAGGAACTGCATCGCGTCCCACCCAGAGGAAGAGCGTCTGCCCGTCCTCAATTAAGAAGAGGCCGTGTCTCTCCAGCCTTTCCGAGGTAAGGGGCAGAGGTGGTGGTAAAATAACGCCATGTTCACCAACGGTCCCAGCCTACAGGGTGTCAATACTTGGGCGCCACCCCAAAGTAAGATCTTACCTCTGGTGGCATGTTATGTAACGAATAGAAAGTAGGATGGATATAAGGTACCAGGACTTGCGATGGCAACGAAGTGAGTAATGCTTGAGCGTATGCCCTGAGGTCCGGCGGGATTTGCGCGCTTTGCCGAATACCAACGTTCTTCAGCAGGCCTAGCACTAGCACCGGCAACATCTTCAAGTTTTCACTGACGGCCAACTGAGCACTGGCGCCGGCGCCGGCAGCAGTCATGCTCGTTTTGTACGCCTGTAAGATCTCGATAAGCTTGCCTTGGACCGCATCACGCGCGTCCTCAAGCTTATGGGTGATCGTGCGCTCCACAGCCTTGTTTGCGAGTAAGGTAGCAATGGCCACTTGGTCTGCAGAGGCGAAAATCTCGGACAGATTTGACGTTACCGGGTACGCTGTCGTAATGACGCGGATCCGACGTTCGCCTGTTGACCAGTCACAAGCCGCTTCTTGTCCATAGCGCGTAGACGTACCGTAGCAAGTTGTATGCAGGATGGCCGTTTGGAAGACGACAAACGGCGAAGAAATGGTCTCCTCAATCTGCAGTTCAATTGCATATGATGTATCTTGCGGTACAGCGGGCATCGCGAGCAGGTCGGTCGAGCGCACGAAAAAGTTTCCATGGAACGAAGACATGCGAATACCGCGGGTTGCACGCACACGCATGACTGCCTCAAGCATGACAGGCATAGCAAGGACCTCGCCAAATTCGTGTGCAAACTTGACCGCGTCCTCGGAACGTGCTGCGTTGAAAGCAGGATAGAAATAAGTCTGACCGGATGTGTAATGAGGAAGGCAAGCTAAGAAGCGTATCGGTTAGCACAACGATTGAACGGCGGGGATGGGGACGTTACAGAGTGTAGCAACATCTTGATATGCGGCGCTGAACAAGAACATATCAACTGAAACTTGAGCGCGCGAGCATTCGATGGCAAAGGTCTTGTAGAACGGAGAGGCTGTTTGTAAAAGACCGGATTCCTGTGCGAATAAGGATAAAAGGCAGTAAATAAGGAAGCATATACTCACCTTCGGAGTGCCCAAAATCTTCGGATCTTCCCTGTTCTTGAGTGCACCCGCACCAACGCTCGGCAGGCTCGAGGATAATACGATGAGTTTACCGCCAATAGGATTCTGATGAAAGTAAATACCAGCGAAGCGGTCGATGCAGGGAAAACTCACGATCAACTTGAAACCAGACTGTAGCGCCGGGCCTAGTGCACTTCCGACGGTGTGATTCTCAGCGAACATGTCGTTCAGCCTACCGAGAAGAGATTCCACGGAAGCTCTACATTCGCTGAGGTTCACAAGTAGGTCATTAGGTTTCGGTAGGAACACGTCGTCAACATCGGACATAACGAGCATTGTGCAATCTGTTGACTCAGGCTGCACACCGTTATGAGCCCGAATTGTACGATATACAGAACAAACTCACCGACATCGAAAAGAAGTAAATGGAGGTATCGTAAGCAATAATCGCAACTTTGGTTCGTTGGTCCTCATTAGGTAGTCGATCCAAGTTCTCCAGAATGGTTCGGGTAGCAGTAGCCACCATGCCTTTCTTTACATTAGTGTCGAGGATTCACTCTCGGTAACAGTGTACACACCAGACTGCACAGCACTGTGGCTGACGTCGATGAGGAATATATAGACAGCCGGCTGCGGGGGTCGAACCATATACTCGGTAGGCGCGACAAACTCGACTACTGCATGGTTCAGCTCGACACGCGCCCAGCGGTCTCCGGGCTGATTCCGAGCCTGGTCCCAGTCAAACAGTTGCGGGACCTCATTTGACATACCGCACATGCAGCAGCGCCAGCTAAGTCGAACGATCACCTCCCAGTATGGAAATGATTGGAAGAAGAACGCACCGATTTCCCCCGTCAATGAACTGCACATAAGGATTGATATATGTTCGGCATCGCCTGCAGCGAGCAATGATAGTATCTGTCACTACCGGAACAGCCTCCTCCCCTTCTTTGACAGAGCGGTACGGCGTAATGATAAGACCCAAAGGAATCTTTGATTTGCCGACAATAGATCCGGAATTTGGGATGGCGTTTACAGTAGACCGCTGGTAGGAGTAATGCGCATTTGCAAGTGGAGTGTTGGCCAAGCATGCACCGGGAGGGAGTCGTATTTGCGGCGGCGGCAACTCAAGCTCACGCGGGTCCGGAGGGGAGGTGAGCAGGTTCACAGTCTGAAGCTGGAAGGGTTTCTGACCGCCGTTGATGCCCATCTGGCCGAACTGGTCCGCAAGTTGGCCAACACCACCTGCAGCAGCGTAGCCAGCTACGGGGGGTTGGCCATAACCGGGCGCATTTATGTACTCGGGTTCTCCCTGCTGTTGGCCATAATACGAAGGAGCAGTTGCTTGTGGCTGTTGTTGCTGTTGCTGTTGTTGGGAGAACTGGTTCTCCGCGGCGAGACCGGGAGTAAAGAGTTGTGCACCACTCAGAGCCGGAGGCTGCGCTCCGACACCACCAAATGCCGGGGCCGCAACTGTTTCAGCACCCCCGTAATAGGCTTGCGTTTGGCCAGCAGCGTACTGACGGCGTTTCGTGGATTGCGTAGGCTGCGTCGTTGGGACGGTGGTTGGTGGAGTGGCTTGCTCAGGTACAGCACCTGTTCCAGGATGTTCCCATTGGGCACGACCGGTGGCAGCCTCTGCAATGTCATCACGGCTCGGAAAGTGATTAACAGTATGAGCATTGGGGACGCACCAACGAAGAGGTACCGCTGATTGTCGGGTTCCCTGGAACGATTACTCAGAAAAGAGTTAAAAGGACGAGATTGTGACCTGCCATTCGGCTGTCCATCCTGGTGGGAGTTGTTGATTGGGGTCTGCCATGAACTTGAGATATACGAAGAGAAAAGAAAGAAATGATGTTTGCGTGATAGACGGAATGACACCTCGACCTGACACGCTATATTCCCACGCATACCAGAGATGTCCCTCGCCAGTACATCCGCATTGCCAAATCTGCTGCACCACGCCACGCACAAAATTGAGGACATTGAACTTTCGGAGGTGAAGCCTGTGAGAGCCAGAACGCCCCTACAAGAGGACAAAGGGAGTGCTCTAAATGGTCAAGTTGTCGTCTCGGAACCGAGAAACTCTGCTGGGCCAAGAGCAAAAATTCAATTCCTCTCGCTCTGCTGGACCCTTTTTCTCATCGGATGGAGTGACAGCTCAACGGGACCTCTTCTCCCCAGAATTCAAAGCGTCTATGATGTACCGTCACAGTTCTCATATTTGGTCCGACTTAGTGTAAGTTAATGATGTGCAAATGTACTATTAGGTCGGCTTTGCTGCGGTCTCCGTCGTATTCATAGCAAACTGTATTGTGCGTCAGTGACATTGACTTCTAGCGAAACCTAGCGTTGACCTGGGATCGCAGGGATTCGTCGCTGGCTCTACTTTGAACATTTTTTTAAACGATAAACTAGGCTTTGGAAAGGTGCGCGATCGCCTTAGAAATGGATGTTCAGTGGACGGAATCTTGACGAACGACTGCAGACTATCGCTCTTGGGTCTATGGCACAAATGATTGCCTTCAGCATCCAGGCATCTGCCCCTCCGTTCCCAATCTTCGCGATCGCATATGCTATCAACGGATTCGGTGCATCGTTCGAGGACGCACAGGCTAATGGTTTTGTTGCAAACTACAAGGATAATGCTGCAGTAAAGATGGGTATTCTGCACGCTGCTTACGGTAAAGATAATCTCGTCCTCCACCGCTACCACTCAGCTTCACTTGGTTGTTCAGGTGTTGGAGCCCTGACAGCTCCTCTTGTTGCGACACAGTTTTCCCAGCTGCATAGATGGTCTTTCCACTACCTTGCCTCTTTTGGGGTCGCGACGGTGAACACAGTCCTTCTCGTCTGCGTCTTCAAGCTCAAGACTCAGGATGGTATGCTCCGACGTCCCTCTTGTTATGATATCCAATCTTATGCACTGGAGCGGTTCAGAATGCCTCGCCCAGATTGGTCAACTCCCTGAGGAAAAAGAGGGTGTCAATGATAGCAAGTACAAGGAAATGTTTAAACTGAAATCTCTCCATCTACTCGCACTCTTCATTCTGGTTTACGTAGGCATCGAAGTCACAATCGGTGGTATGTAGCAGGCACCCTGGGCCTCTACGTCAAAAGACATCGCATTATAGGGTGGATCGTCACCTACGTCATTCAGGTTCGTCACGGAGGGCCATCGTCCGGATATATATCTACTGGATTCTTTGGAGGTGCGAGGATTAAGACAATGAAATTGCTGAGAACGGGTTGAACCCATATCCAAGGGCTGACCGTAGGGCGAGTCGCTCTTCTGTGGGTCAACAAGAAAGTGTGCTTATGAATCGCTTTCCCCTGGTGATCGCTCAAGTACCTCCCTCCCAGATCGGCGAACGCACGGCGATCTACGTTTACGCTCTCCTCACCATCGGGTTAGCTCTCCTTGAGTCCGTGCAACGTTGGCTAACACACTCCTATCCAGTCTTGAGCTCGTCGTCTGGCTCGTTCCGTCTCTTATAGGGGGAGCGGTGGCCGTCTCGCTTGTTGGCGTTCTTCTAGGCCCGATATACCCAATTGTCATGAACGAGGCAGGACGCATTCTCCCGCGCTGGCTACTCACCGGCTGCATAGGCTGGATCGCAGGATTCGGGCAAACAGGGTCGGCGGTACTGCCCTTCATGACTGGCGCAATAGCAAGTAGGACCGGAATCAAAAGCCTGCACCCGCTGTAAGCGCTTTGCTCGACTAGAACTTTGCGGTGTGAACTCATGAGATGAATAGACTTGTCTCAATGATGGGATTGCTCGTGGCGTTATGGGCTTGCGTGCCGAAGGGGCATCAACGACAAGACTGAAGATGATGCGGGCTTGGACTTCCCATAACTCTCGACACAGAGTTTAGTGAAGGAATTGTATGCAATGACACAAAATCTGCATTTTATTCGTCTTCGCCCCTACTTTCGCGCTTCAGCCAGCTGAGGTGTCCCCTTGGGGGGTGGTCGCTTTTGGCGATTGAGCAAAACGCCAGCACAGCGAATAAGGGCTTCCTCCTCCTCCTCTTTTGCGTCTGCACACGCTGCCCACCTAACTTTCAAATTTTCGTCTACAAGGTAAACGTAACCGATACGACTGTTGGTCATCCCAAGTGGCTCCCGCAGGTATTCCTAGAAACGTATGGCATAACATAAATGATGCGGTTGGTCAGTGTAGGGGAGCCACAAACCATGTTCTGCCGAGAGACCAGGTATCTCGTATGTTGATCTGGTGGAACTTTGGAACGCAGTGACGAAAGAAAGATGTTAACGAGGATGGACTTGAGAATGTTCTCTTGTAGATTTATTTGAATGTATTGATATACAGGATGCCCCCGATATGTGGAGTTGAGCGTTTTCGTGTAAGAAGTTGCATGTAACTTGAGTAGCATGAGACGTCACTATTTCGCTGGACACATGATAAGGCACGATACGACACCTCGGATATTTTCGTCGACAACATGGCTATGACAGACACTTTACCGGCGCACATGTGTGTAGTATGAGCCTTAACCCCGCTATCTAGGCGATTGCCAACGATATTCGGGAAGTAGAGTGCTTTCTAGACAGGAATATATGTGAGTAAGTCCGATAGCGCGAGACGAACCAGCCAACACGAACATCCTCCCGAATGAGAACCTTGGGCGCCATCCAAGTTTTCCCTCCATGCACGCGAGTCATGTGGAGGTCATAGAAGTATCCCGTGGATGCCTCCTTTACCCTGCGCTCAGCGTATTAGCGACCTGCGAAACAGAAAGTAACCAACGTACAAGTGACGCCTCTTCTCGAGTTGTTTCTCTTGATTCAAGAAGTCTGCGCTCCTTTCCGAAAGCGTCTTGACCTTTGTCGTCGGCACATCGGATACACCGAGGGGTCTGCGGAGCGGGGGTATTGAAGGCACATCATCGCCTGAAGCGCTCTCGGTTTCTGCGGGCTTGGTCACGTCTATTTTCCCTGATGCGCGAACGCTGTACCACCTTCGGCAAGTTGCTCTACTCGAGTCACGAAAACGGGCGACTAGGAACAGCATCGCGCGGAAGCTCCCGCTACACAGGCCACGCGACTATTGACGCGAGTCAATCAACAGCATAGTCACGTGTATATGGGTTATATAAGTCAAGACGCGCCAGTGCAAAAGGTGTGTTGCTCTTGCTCTGTTACCCCTACCATCCTCTTGATACAACTTTTTAAACAAGGGCATTTCTGTGAACAATCATGGTGTGTATTTGGTCGCGAATGTATGGCGTATTTGGTTGATTGACTCTATTCTCAGAGCGGAAAAGGTATTGCTTTAAATGCCGGCACCAAGCTGGGTTTTTGACACGCATTTGCACCATAGGCAAGGCTGGAAAATCATCTTCTGGTGGCAAGGCAAGCGGGGATAGCAAGTCACAGTCACGCTCTGCCAAGGCAGGCCTCCAATTTCCTGTTGGTCGTGTGCATCGTCTCTTGAAGCGAGGCAACTATGCACAGCGTGTGGGTGCAGGTGCCCCTGGTACGTTAGACCATATTCATGGATACTTGTTCAATGGATCTCATGGTCATACCTAGTCTACCTTGCGGCTGTTTTAGAGTATCTGGCTGCCGAGATTCTGGAGTTGGCGGGAAACGCAGCTCGTGATAACAAAAAGCAACGTATTGTTCCACGACACTTACAACTTGCCATCCGCAATGATGAAGAGTAAGCTCACCTTCTCTGAAGTTACTTGAGATAATTAAGCCATGCCATATAGGCTAAACAAGCTTCTCGGTGATGTTGTCATAAGTCAGGGGGGTGTTGTGCCCTTCATCAACCCCGAACTCCTACCAAGCAAATCGAAGTAAGTTCCTCTACTTGGATTCAGGTTCGCCTTCTCATGACATTCTTTCTTCAGAGCCGGTAAGAAGGAGGGTGCTAGCCAGGAGGTTTAATCGAAGCCGCCAACTTCTGATATCGCTCGGTGCTTGTGACGACTACCTTACTGTATATTAGGTTACCTTGACTTTCGGTTTTGTCATGCACACTGTCCGAATTGACCTCACTCATGGTCTGTCAATATGCAATAATGACTGACTTAATTCAGATGCGATATCGTCTGCTAATCTGCGCTGGCTCCGACTTTCCCGACTAACAAGAGATCAAGCTGGCCCATTTTATAGAGTTGAATACCTTGTTCCTCTTAGTTTGACGAACGGTTGTAACATTTCTAAAACTTGGTGTTCTTTGAGGCAATGCAAGTACTGTATCCTAACAAGCGAGCCAACTCATGCGTGTATTAGAAGGGCTGTCCCCAATGCTTACCGCTTAGTACTGACAAGTCTGGGCTGTTATATTGGGTCAGAGAGTGCACCGTCGCGAAGATCGAAGACTCGGGAGAAGTTGTCCAGTACACAGATTCGTTCCCACAATGGACGGAAATATTGTAAGCGAGCAGGCTGCGAGTCGGGCAGAGTGTAAGTGGGAAGTGCCCATCACTAAGAAAATGCAACGGAGGGCCGTACCCTCTAAATATCGTTTGGATGTGTCGGACTACGTATGTGTCCGTTCCATGAATACTTCTCTACCCTCACTGGAGTGATTGGTCTTACTCTATAAGAATAATTACGATCGTCGGCCATGTTACATCGCTTGATACACGGCTCGTGCGTTTCACTGTAAATAAACAAAACAAAACAAAAAAAGGAAGAGCGAGAAACATGAGTAGCAATCATGACTTACTAAGTCTGCCTTTGGTCTAATGAGTATACAGTAAGCCCATCCCTGCACGGACGGACGGATGGCACCAATACAGTCGCATCGCACCGCATCGCACGAAGCATCGAGTTTGCTCTTCACGCTTCGATCATGTAACGGCCTCAGTTTCTATCAACGGCGAGCGCGGAGCTTCCCACGTCGCGGCTAACTTTAAGAGTGTGCGCTCCGAGGATCTCAGCGCGCTCCAGTACCTATACTCATGCACTCCTTAGATCTCGGTGCACGTTTCGGGCAGGCCATGCCGCCACGGATGTTAGTTTTGTGACGCCGGCTTCGGTGATGACACAGTGACACTTTGACGAAGAAATGCTCAGAACGGGCTTATTGAAACTGATAGAAGAAGAGTTCGCCAAATTCGGTGGCAGCAAGCAAGATAGGAAGAGCGAGTGGCGCGCTCACAAGAGCATTCGATTAGACCAACGCAACAGTAAGACCGGGATAAACAGCGTATTCAATTACGGAAACACCGCCTGCCACCGTTCGCTTCACGTCCAACCGGACCGGCAATGAGGAAGCAAATTAAGCAAATCTCGATCATCAAGGAAGTGCTGCTGTACTATGATACGTCTGTCTTTCGATATTATTATCCAATAGCTACTGTGTATCCTGCATAGACAGGGAGAGTATGAATGTCAGTAAGGAGGTTTGACGACAAGCCGCAGAGAATCTACAACACGATGGAGGGAACAGGTTCGCAAAAGTACAGATACAACCCGAGCAGCTGTGTCAACGCCGGGCAATCAACCTCAGTTCGCATCGATCGGTGGTTGCGCACCTAGATCTCCAAATCTTGCCTCATCTGTAGTTCCAGCGATCGGATCTGTTGCGCTTCTCTCGAAAAGTCGGGCAAATCAGTCCGGCACACTTCGTCTTCCATTCTTGATCTTGACGTCCTTGATGACGGGACTGCAGGGGCATCGTCTTGAAGATGGAGTTCGACGTCGAATTCAATCGTTTTAGTTATGGTGACCTGGACATCACGACCAGATATCGGTATTGTGTGCATCCGTGGCTGCTTTCGCCTAGAACGTCCCGGAAATTCATCCTGGTCACTATTACCAGGATGAATGTCGTCATTTATCGTGCAGGACTAAGTCATCTTACCTTGTTATGTATTGGAAGAGGTCCCGATAGGCTCGCGAGGATGTGATGACCCTATATACGAGTGCGATGAACTCCTGGAAAGAGAGGAATAAGGTAAACTCACATGACAGTCACTACAATGAGCACAAATTAGTAGGAAGACGTAAACAAAGCGACCTGGGGCTTACGATGTGGGTATTGGAACATCTGCACAGCAAAACTGTCAGCAATGGGGAAAATGCCAAGATTCAAGGCGACTCACCAAATTCCAAGGTTCTGGAAGGAATGTCAACATGCCATCAACAACTTTCCAACCACTCAACATCGGACGCACCATCAATGTTCCGGAAACTCAAAGCCTGGATAGGGAAGGTAAGTGTACCTGCGGCCGTCGTAGCGACAAAAGCGACATACCACCGATGGCAACTCAGTCAAACACGCAGTCAGTACCCAGAATAAGCCCTGGAGGTACAACAAATTCCACAAATGTGTCGCGTTCCGTTTGCGAAGTACACCCCAAATCATGATCACCAACAAGATGAAGTCTTCAATGAAGTTGACCATAATACTCCACTTGTATGAGGTCGTCTGGGAGACGTTACATGTGCGGAGAGCGGGGACCCACTGGGCCTGACCCTGAATAGTGCATGGTGTCAGCACTGGGGAGACATGGAAAGAATTGAGGAAAGGCGACCAGTGTTATTGCTGCAAGCCAACGGATCAGAACTTCTGGCCTACTGGACGAAATGACAAGGATCGATTACCATAGAGCGCGCCGACAAAACCTGACAGCCAGGCTGTCCCAGTGATCGCCACGGTCCATGTTTGCCGGCCCCATATTGCGATTCTGATCATGGGTGAGGACAAGTAGAACGGAAACAAACGGAGGTTGGATCGCTCACCCTCGTAGAACAAGGAGGAGCGAGGCAGAGCACGCCGCAAACCATGCTGTGACCTGGGAAAGAGTATTAACGATCAATGACATACGAAGAACCACAGAATTCGTACCAGTACGCATCGAAGCCACAACTATGTGTCAAGATGGGTGGTGTAAGTACGGTCAGGAACTTACGGCACACGGCCAGGCAGACGCACATTACAGTTGAACTCCGTTGTAAGGTTGAATCCTATGAGACCCGCGATGACGCAGGCCAGAGCTAGGATTCTTGCAGAGACATATACGAGGAACGACCATCGCCATTGTCGTCTGCCGGTGTACACTTCCCACTCAAAGTCGAGGGTGGTAAAGAATTCCCACCTACAAAGGCGGTGTAACCAATGTCGACTCAATCGAAAAGTAGAGACGACTTACATGTAAAGCCCCGAGAAAGTGTGCATGACCTTCAGGAATTGCCCTTGAGGATCGCCATTCAATCAGCTTCGATGCCAAGAAAGCGCTGAGTCGGGACAAACCGTAGGTCTCCAATGTGTACGCGTCAACGGCAGTGGACATCGTTGACCTCGACCTTAGAAATGGGAGATTAGGCTGGGGGACGAGAAACGAAAGCACTTGATGGTAGTTTAGAAGAAGCTTCGATACATGAGGAAGGGACCAGTGACCCCTGGCTCACGCGGGGAGTGGCCGCGCGCCTAGGGTGTACCGTAAAAGGGTTCACGGCAAGAGAAAGAAGCCCAGATAAAACAAAAGGCACTGCTTCTCCGCGAACGGAGCCTCGCACACGTCGACCCTCAACTTCCGTCATGCCTATCCTGACAGCATATTTAGTACAAAAATGACTACGCGTCAAGCAACAAGCCTTACGTGCTGCTATGTGTTGTCGCTACGCGGCAGGGTGGTAATAAAGTATCGGATATAAAAAAAAAATTGGATGGGAAATTCGAATTCGCAGGGCAGCGAAACCGCTGTTTGGCAATTCAGCCGGGAATATCTTCCTCCTTTTAGTAGTATCTCCGCCCGTCTCGGCCCTGTTGCGGCACGGGTACAGGTGATTGAACATGAGAGGACAGGCACTGTACCGCAAAGAGCGCTCAGCTTGCGGGGGGCCATTGTTGTAATACTAGACAGATTCGCCTTAAAGCGGAAGCAGAACGAGACGGAAGCAACGGGCTGGGGAGCACTTATGATATGATGACATAATTCGACTCAGGGTACCGTGTGTGTGTGCTCTGCAACCCTACCATATCCAGTAACAGATGTTTGACAGACGCGGGAATGGTACCTTGGGCGTAGTTCTTGTAATTGGAACATGTGCCCGCTAGTACACTACAAGTCAAATTACTCCAACTGACACACTGCTTGCGCCAGTGGAATAGTCCAAAATAAATCTCGTTCTTGGGCCATCAATCAGAGCCAGGGCAAAAATGTAGCCCTTGATGTAGCCTTGAACGTAGCAGCGATATATAAAGTAAATCTAGGTCCAGCCGTGTCAAACTCAAAAATTACATTCGACCCAGAGCGAGTCAAACTCAAAGTCGAGGCGAGCACTACTACTTGTACGTACTTATCCATCCAAGAGCATCCGTCCCATGTATCGATTGCCTGGCAACCTGACGTATTCGTGTCAGCACCATATTCACACCACTCAGGGTCAAAACCGCTATGTTTACCTTAGATTTGTAAATCCTTCTTCATCTGGAGTTCGGCGGTGTGTAACTCCATGTCTGCTTGTGATCGTATGGTGGCTATTGATTTGCCCCCTTGCTCTTCGTCGCCGCGTCGAAGGTCAACGTCATATTCCACCGTCCTGTGCACAGCGACCTGCACATTGGGTTGAGGATAAACGTTTGGACGACGACGACCGAACGGGTCGTGGTCACTTAAATAGACAGTTGAGAGAAGATAGCCCGAGTTGTCAGGCTGAGGACCATACTTTGTGATGTACTGGAACAAGTCACGATAAAGTCGTGTTGACATGATGACCCTGTAGATACCAAGTCAGGAAACCGCCGTCTCAAAAAATCAAGTGGGTAGAAACGAACATGAGGACCACTATTCCGATGGCAAGTATTTGCGATGTCAAGACAAAAGGTCAAATGAACGTAGAAGGGAAACTAACTGTGCGGGACCTGGAACATCTGCATATTTCAAAGCTATCAGCGAATACGATCAGGACAATTGAGCGCCACCCTACTTACCAGGTTCCATGCGTCTGAAACAGCAGACAGACCCGAGTAAGCAAGCACATAGTTATTAGGCTATGGGCGATCACATACCGTTCATATTCATGAATGGAAGGACCTTGGTGCAGCCCAGGTTACCCGCCGGATCATAGGAAGTATGGCAAAGTTAATCACTTACCACGGCAGGCACCTCAGTAGAGATGGCAGTCAATATCCAGAAGATGCCTTGGAGGTACAGCATCCGCCAGAGATATGTCGCGTTCTTTTTGTGCAACACGCCGAGGAACATTATGCACAATAACGAAAGGTCTACGAAGAGATTGACGAGCACACTCCAGCGGAAACTGTCCGTTCCAGTGATGACACATGTGTTCACCAGAGGACTCCACACAGCCTGTGCCTAAACAAAGGAAGTGGCGGTATATCTAGAGTCCAAATGACTGCCACATTAGATGCTTACCTTAGTAGTACCTACACGAACACAGTTCGTGATTGTTCGCAAGACATAAGAAGAGGAACGCACTGTAGGTGGCCATAGCCATATTTACTAACCAGATTGCTACGGCAATTGTTGTGATTAATTTGTCCCGTCCCCAAATGGCGACACTAGTCAGTGGATCGGCGCAATCAGCATGTGATGTTTAGAAAGGGATAAATTGCGAGAATCACGTACCCACGAAGCACGAGTAAGAACGAGGCGATAGCGACCGAAAACCACGAGGAAACCAGCACGCAACGGAACCACGCCTATGCAAGATGAGCCGCGTGTCCGCAGAGGAAAAAGGGGGCTCGAATGTTCCACTGACATTGCAGTCGAAGCGACTCGTGAGGTTGAACCCAATGAAGTTGAGGATGACGGATGTGAGGGCCAATATCCGTGCCGTGAGATACACGACGAACGACCACTTCCACGGTCGCTTGCCGGTGAATACCTCCCACTCAAAGTCGAGGGTGGTGAAGAATTCCCATCTATGACAAGCGGCCATTAGCGTCGCCGAGAACGTCGGGGATGGTAAGATCGAAGCGTACACGTAGATACCGTTGAATATGTGGATGATTTTGACGAGATGGACTGAGAGGAACGAAAAGATGATCACAAATGAGATCGGCACGGCATACGAGCAGACTCGGACTTACTGTAGACCTCGAGTTCGGAAGCCATTGCTCGCAGCAGGCGGACAGCGGGAGCAAAAAGGGAGGAGCAAGAAACTTCAGAGGAGTCGGAGACTAAGAGGAAAACTGGCTTCTCGGTTCTGATGGTCTTGTACGCTTCCCGTCCTGTACCCGCCACGCAAACGGCCGCACCGTCGCGATCGCCTGGAGTATTAAAGCGCGCGGTAAAATTTAACCAAAGGTGAACGTGGGCAAGGGCGCCAAGATTGGGGTTGGAATGACGTAGCGCCCAATGGTTCGCTCGCTTCTGTGCCCTACATCCCGCTAAGCCTTAAGCGGGTGACAGGTAACGATGCACCGTATCCCCTGGTGCAGTTTCAGTTCTAATTGAGAATTTAGGC
Organism: Lactarius vividus; assembly: GCA_021527035.1. Lineage (NCBI taxonomy): Eukaryota > Fungi > Basidiomycota > Agaricomycetes > Russulales > Russulaceae > Lactarius > Lactarius vividus. The sequence continues at coordinate 164,243 of JAKELG010000020.1, read as the reverse complement.
CAGCCGTTCTCGAACTAGAGAGGCACATAGAGTCGGGTCTCAGTCCGTTAAGGCATCAACTGCAGAATGTTGTGGAAGCCCAAGGATCACAGCAGATTGGTTGCGAAAGTCGACCGTTGGACTGCTTACCGATATAGGATGCCGTAAAACAAAGAAGAAAACAATCTGCCCCAGATAGGTTGCTCCACCGGCATACCAAATGAACGGGCGACAGACCAAGTATGGCCACCTTGACCGCAACGACACGGAATAAGTCATCAGGATGCGGCAACGCAACATGATTCCCCCTCGAAACCGGTGCCAAGCAAGACAGTGTGCAGTCAACTCGAATGGAGTAATGGGCGAACTCCGATATGAAATAGTGAAGGTATTTTTGGTGCCATGTGATCACTAATAACCGCCTTCATATGGCCTGAGTCCAACCCTCGGCGCGACAGCGATCTCGACCTTGAATCCGAGTCCAGGCCACAATCGCGAGTGTAAGCGCAGCCACAAGTCCCTTCGAGGCGACATAGCGAGCGGACCGTCTCTGAATATTATCCTGAATTGTCCTTGAGCGCCCCGCCGCTTTCGGAATCATAAGCAATTCCCAACCCCGTAACGTATAACGTGATGGAGTGGCCGCCCTTTAGTCTTAGCGCTTTAGGCTGCGCCGACTTGTCGCCTAACTGATCGCTGTCCAGTGTCCATCAAACCTCAATAAGGGCACCTCTGAAGCCGTAACCTGGGTAAAATCCACCTAGGTGCCGTACTAGCCAATGAACAGCACTCAGTGTAGAATCCCGCAAATATAGTAAGTTGGCTTATCAACGCTATGCATGCCCCTACTTTCCACGTCCATTAAACTTTGTGCGACAAGAGCAAGTCAACATATCGTGTAAGGATGCCATCACTGTACATAGGTTACCAAAGTCAATAAATTGAGGCTTTCGTGGTACTGTACCGTCTCTTTCCATTGTTCCTCGCTCCTCGGAGTTCAGTTCAGGAAGCCGGTTAGTCGCGCTTCGAACTCACAACCTGTAATGAGCTGCGTAAGTTTTTTTTTTCTTCCTCGGAACTGGAGAAGGGCCAGTCAATGTTTTATTGTCACTTCGCTCCTGGAGGGGGAAAATGCGGACGAGAAGGGGTGCCCGTCGCTTATTTCGACTGAGAGCAGAATAGAACGGCACCGCCTTTCTTCCCACCACGGGCACATTCTCCCAGAGGCTCAGGAATCACGTAGGAGTCATTACCAATTGATACCGGAACCAATCTATCCGCTTCCGTCTCTCCTTTCAATTCGCAGCACGAGGCGAACAGAAGCGCGCACACCTTACAAGCGCTCCCCATGGCCAGTTGGACCTCGCCCCCGACGAGACGCGAGTTGACCCTCCTTCTCTTCTGTGTCACTGTCTTTATCGTTGCCTACAATGCCAGCACATCTCTCCGCCTCGTTGGCATTGACTCCTCGTCCCTCATCCCATTCTCATCACGTCCTGCCCCCATAGGCCCTGATGGTCGCAGACCAGAGGGCTACCGCGACGGTCTGGAAAACGAAATATTTGGCGAGTGGGACTGGGAGCCTGGACACATTGCAGCAGTCAAGGAGGCCGAATCTGCACGTGTGATGCATGGGAAGACGTATGGTAACCCAGACGCGTATTTACGTGGGGAAGGACAGAGTGGAGAACAGACAATGTGGCTGCAAGGCGTGGGGGAGGGCCGCTATGGACAGGGAGAGGGGTTGGGCTCAACGAGCGTGAACGACGATTTGGTGCGCTGGGGCGAGGACGTGCCAACCACGCAACTTTTGCGGCATGTCGCCGGTACGTCCTCATTTTGCTCCGTTGCTAAGCGCACGCCACTCACTCTGATTGTCCATAGGATTTACCATTCTCGACAATGTGATACTGTTTTCTGGCACATTTTTCGTCGTCACGAATGATGCAGCATCCATGCCTCATGTCGGCGCGATTGGATCTTCGATGGTAAACCATAACGATGCACCGCGTGATATCGACTGGCAGGTTTTACCCGCACAATCCGCACACAGTAAATTTGGTCCTTACGCCGGGCGGTGCGCACTCATCGCGGCTCTTGAAGATGCTTCCGAACTGACTTCCGTCTTCCTTTGTCGGCATTATAGCATGCATGGTGTCACTTTCCTGTCATATGACGGTCCCTCCACGACGGACTCGCACACGCTCATTTCGCTCCAGCGTCTCTACAGCACCCTTAACACTTCCTCGGCTCAACCTCTCTCCCCACCCCACCGCCTCTTCTTCCCCGCCATCTCCACCTTCACCGATCATCCCCCGGGGCCGATCGATGAGAACATCCCACGACGCCGCTCGAACATCGGCGTGGCACCAGAGACGCTCAAAGCAGCCTACCCCAGCCTCGCAGGGCCGCTCTATGCAGGCGACTTCAGTGACTTTGTCGGCATCGGCGCACCGCTCCTGCTAGATCGCCTCGTCATCGCCGATCGCGGTGCCGCGCGTCGTGCAGGACTCCCTCGCGACGTGCCAGCGTGGGCGCCGATGTTCTCGGCCCTGGAGGCCGCGGAGGACTGGTTCGACCCCATGCGACACACGCTAGCCCGGTATTTTGGCGCACCCGAGGAAAACACGGCCGCGGGGACACGCACCGTCGTTTACCTCACCCGGCAGGACGGCCTTGAGGGCGAGCGGCTGCGCGCCGCGGACCATGCGGCGCTGCTGGACGCTCTTGCGGGTCTCGCCAGGACGGGCGTTACGGTGCACGTGGTGGACGAGAAGGCGAGCTGGTCCGAACGCATGCATGCGGTGTCTCAGTCGACGGTGGGTCATGACTCCCCACACGAGGCAGATGATCGACTGATAGACGCGCTTATCGGTTTTCGTTTAGATTGTGTTGAGCGTGTTTGGAGAGCACGTCGCGGACGCGGTGTTCATGAAGCGAGGGCCACAGAGCGCCCTGATGGAATTCTTCCCCCCTCATGTGTTCAATCGGGACTGGGAAACCGTAGTGCAGTCGATGGGCATCCGCTACGTCGCGTGGCAGGGCAACCAGTTGCGTTTTCACTCGGTCCTCTCTCCATAATTCGAGGACTCACGTGATTTCCGCACAGAAAATACTCTAGCGGGAATCTACCAACGATCACTCGCGCGCCGACATACGAGGACTTTGCACTAGACGCACAGGCTGTCGTGCGTGCCATCTCAGAGGAGCTCGATAGGGGAGCGTAGACAGCCCGTTCACTGCCAGAATTCACATGCCGATTTAGACTCTAGACGCCACTAGTACAAAAAACAGGGCTGTGTCATACTCCAAGTGCGGAGGAGATATCGCTGATCTATCCTAGTGGTCAAACACATGTTACGCACACAATGAAGATACTGTATCGCTATAGCATACTTTGTTTAACCGGATTTTGCACGGTCTTAATACTGAACGGAGAAGGTGTCGCGCCACTTGACGTAATCACCACTCTCCCCCATAACCACACCTCTCTTCGGTAATACATACACGGAGTTTTTATAAATGCGCGCCCATGTGACCGCCGGGATGCATATCTTTGACATCGCTTAGGTCATTTGGCACCGGCGTGATAACGGGGAAACGGGGACTGTATCGGCGACCGCGGCACACACGCGTGCCATTTTCGTATCCGAGTGTTCGGGCATCACAGCGTGTTTTGTACATTAATGCAGAATGGATTGTGAAAGTTGGGTTGAAAAGAAAGAGGAGCGAGGGAAGGGAAGACCATGCATCGAAAACGACGATTGTTCGTTCCTAATAGCGGATGGGAGGGATCGGATCGGCGCGGATGGTGGAGAGGTCGATCGAGCTATCGCGTTCTTCGTCGATCTCGCCAATGAGGATGCTATACGGCGTGTACAGTAAGCGGCGCGTGGAGGGACACGTGCGCGAGCGAATGGACGGCGAACCACCAACGCACATCATATCGCCCTTGACGAGATAGAGACCGAGTGGGATCTCCTCGACACCCTCGTCTATGCTGTATACGCGCTCTTTCGAATCCGAGAGGACGACGTTAGACTTCTGGTCGTAACCGGAGAGCACGCCCTTGAAGAATGAGGGCGAGAGTGAGCGGACGAGTATAGGGGGAACGAAAACAGAGGGCGCGTACGACTATGGAACGACCATCTTGGAGAACGAGGAGTACGCGGCCTTTGAGTGGGGTGCACTATTTAGATACGGAGAGACGATGAGATAGAAGACTCACGGTCGACGTAGCCTTGAAGGCTTGACATACTGAGGCCGGGACTGAGCACCTGCTGGGAAAGCCAGAGGGAGAAAGGGGAACAGTGGTGTCAGGGGGTCGTCGGGTGACGTGGCCGAGGTCCTGCTAGCCGAAGGAGATCTATAGTAGACGAGCCGGCTCGCTACCCAAATCAACCTAAACCTAACAAAGTCAAGCTTGACCTCGCTCGCCAACTGATAGTCGCTCCCTCCTTTCACTATTCTTTCTTTTCTTCAACCAACCAACCACCAACAATGTCTGCAGAAAAGTTCTTCGAGAACGGTGGTCGTCCCATCGACGTCGAGCACGCTAATTTTCTCAACGACCACGCCAAGCCAGAGATCGACGAGCCCGCTACCCCACTGCCCTGCCCCTGCTGCCTGCCCTACCCCAAAATCGAAACCCAGACTGTCCACCGCGTTCATCATTCCCATCTGGATAGTGCTCTCTTCCGCCGTCATCATCTACAATAATTATCTGTACAACACTCTCAACTTCAAGTTTCCGGTTTTCCTCGTTACATTCCATCTCGGCTTCGCGGTAATTTTCCTTCCTGTCCTGCCATTACGTCCTTTCTTACCTCACATCTCCCACTCCACAGGCCATTGGTACGCGTGTTTTACAGCGGACAACTCACCTCCTTGATGGGGCAAAGGATGTCCACCTCACGAAGGACATGTTCGTCCGCTCGATCCTCCCCATCGGTCTTCTCTTCAGTGCAAGTCTCATCCTCAGCAATACTGCGTATCTCTACCTTAGTGTAGCCTACATCCAGATGCTCAAGGTATGTTGTCGCGTCCCACCCCTCTCTTCGCTTCTTTTTTTTTTCTTTCTTAATCTAACATTTTTAATGTTCCCATAGGCATTTACGCCGGTTGCTATCCTCCTTATCTCCTGGACGTTCCGCATTCAAGAACCCAATCGGAAACTGGCCGTCATTGTGTTTATGATCTCTTCCGGCGTCGCACTAGCATCACACGGCGAGTTGCGCTTCAACATCATTGGCTTCCTCACTCAAGCCGCGGCTGTTGGCGTACGTGGTTTATTTCCGTTTCATTCACACAGCGGGACACGCTCTAAACTGACCGAAACGCCACCAGTTCGAGGCTTCGCGCCTGGTGATGATTCAAATTTTACTCCACGGTCTCAAGATGGACCCGCTCGTCTCGTTGCATTACTACGCGCCCGTCTGCGCGCTCATCAATCTCGCCATCCTCCCGTTCACGGAGGGTTTTGCACCGTTCTTTGAGCTCGCCCGCTGTTGGCCCTCTCATCCTCTTTTCCAACGCTGCTGTTGCCTTTTGCCTCAACGTGGCCGCGGTGTTCCTTGTCGGTGCTGGCTCTGGTCTCGTTTTGAACACTCGCCGGCGTATTCAAGGTACGCGGCCGCCACACGCCGTCCTGCAGATAATTTTCATATGGTTCGCTAACTTGTGACATTAAAATCTTTCTCAGGATATTTTACTCATCACTGGTTCCGTTTTGATCTTTGGTTCTCTAATTACACCGCTGCAGGTCTTCGGTATGTCGTCGATGACCAGCAGCTTTTGTTTTACTGATCCTCCTCGATCTAAGGTTACTCGATCGCGTTGGGTGGACTGATCCTTTTCAAGACATCAGGTGGGAAGTAACCGAGACTGCTCTTGTTGTGGTCTTTTCTTGATCTACCGACTCTTCGTGGACCTTGCTAGAACCTTTACTGTGCTGCAGCTTCTAGACTATATTCATCGTGGCCGTCTGTATATACTTAGTTTGCAAGCGCATACATAGACACTGGCCCTCCTGTTTCTTTTTGCTCATCGTACCCCCACGTTCGTTCGGTTGAGGACATGTGTTGCACGTGCACGATCATAGATTCCACTTTGCTCTTGTAATACCAATGTCTAAAGCTTTTTCCTTGTTCTTTTATCGTAAAGCTTGATATGTGTAGCTTGATACCCATACCCTGATAACGTATGCGCTTGCAACAGCATAGATGTCGAACGAACCGGTGAAACCATCATGCCCGCAATGAGTACGATACGCCGCCTGCTTGAAATTGTATTTAACGACTCAAAGTGTTCAACCCTGTGCCCGCTGTCCACACTGGTGAAACGTAGCACCAGACTTCCAACCATCGATACTGACCGATATCCGCGGAGCGGAACTTCCTAAAGGGCTGGATCCACCGACCTCGCGACGCGATACGAAAACATCGGCCGGCCCAATGGTATTGTTATATTGTCATATAGCTATAATATATATCGCGTTGCCATGTTGCCTCCTTCATTTTTTCAAGCCGCGAGCGCCGACATCGCCCGTGTCGCCAGAGTAGACACAAACGCCGTCATTCTGCGTCCGCCACCGGCGCCGCTGCGGACCGTCGTGTGCACCGCAAGGCGCGCGATGATCTCTCCCTAAGAGATTTGGGACTCGATCAGATCTATAACGCCCTCATAAGGTGAGGGGGGACTTACGAGTTCAACGAGGATGGCTACGACGATTAGGCTGAAGAATGCACGATGTGAGGGAGTCCTGATCCAAAGGAAGAGAAACGAGAAGGAGGGCGCTCGGCGTACCCAATGATGATCCATGTGATGCGCTCCATCGCATTGCTATTCAGGTGTTCGTGTATCGCGTCCAGCTGTATGTAATAAGTAAAAAAGAAGGCGGGAGACGCGCAACACACCAGATCGTTCGCGCCACTGATGCGTTCGTTCAGCCCCTCTACGCGCTCCGCAATCTCAAAGTAGGCCCTGCCCGCCTCGTACAGCGCGCGCAGGCTCGCCTCTTCCCAGAATATGCCCGGCACGTCGAGCACGTTGCGCCCGAGCACGACGTCCCGGCGCAGGGCAAAGAGCTTGCCCGTCAGCCGCATCGCATCGCGCCGCGAAAGCGCCAGCTTGCCCGTGAGCGCGAGCGTGCGAGGCAGGGCCTGCGTGTGCGGGTGTTGGAGGATCGCGTGCGCCTGCGATTCGTAGTGCGCCAAGAGCGTCGACTGTGCGAGTGCGTGCGACAGCGACAGCGTAAGGAGGTGGGAGGGGGACTTGAACGCTGAAGGGACAATAGCGCATGGGGTGCCTATTGTGGAGTCAACAAATCGCACTCACTGAAAAAGTCGTTGTAAATGCGCGGGTAGGTGATCATTGGGTCGTACTGTAGCAAGCAAGTAACGGTTGACCTATGTGGGAAGCATGCGAGTGGATGGGCACGTACCGCAAAATGACATTCCTCGACCTCCCACTCGCCTTCTGCACGCCCCCCCTTGAGCGCACCCGCACCGTGCACGTCCTCGAGGATATAGCGCTCCTGCATCTCTTCAAACCCAAAGAACACAACGACGCCATACGCAAAAAACACGATTTCCGCCGCGTCGTCGCCCGGCGCCAACACTGGCGTCCTCGGCTCACTCGCGGGCAGCGCGCTAGCAGACACAGGCGTGAACGTGAGGTCTGGCGGCACGAGTGCTGGCGTCTCCGTGGACCCCACGGACCGCCCACGATCACGCGACTCGCCCTCGACCTCGCTGTCCTCCGGCTCGCGGCGGGGCGCCGGGGGCGAATGCCCTGCGATGTACCCGTCGTCGCGCCAGAACCCGTTCTCGGGCGAGCGGCCCGGGACGAAGTAGGAGCCGGTATAGCCGTCCTCCTCCGCCTGTGACATGCGCGAGAGGCGGCGGGTGTGAGACGGCGCTGGCACTGAGGAGCGCACTTTCGCCGCGGGGCCATAGCCGGGAAGCAGCGGGAGGTGGTACATCTGATAGTTGGTCGTGCTAATTAGAGACCAGAAACTGGAAGGTGTTGTTTGTTGGGCTTACGACGTAAAGAACCTCGTCGAACGAGCGCGGCACGACGTTGTGCTCGCGCTTGAGGAAGTTTGCCAGCAGCTTCATTCGGAAGCCATCTGCGAAGCCAGTAGGCGGTGATGCGGCGGCAGCCCTGCACGGCGGCGCTCTGCCTTGGTCATGCGTTCTGCGGCGCTCTTGTTCTCGCGCACAACGCCAGCATCTGTCTCGTAGCCATGGATCGCATCGTCTTCACCTCCTTCGGTGGGAAGAGGACGGGTCTGTGGATCTGAAGGGAGTTCGACGAGTCTCTGGTGGGTCTTGGAGGTGCGCTGCGCGGCAGGGGGTTTTGTCGATCCGGCCTGGGACGACGCCAATGGGGCCGTGATTGAAGTTGATCTCTGCAGAGAGAACGAAGACTTGCGGGTCGGGCCAAGACGTGGTGACGGCTTTGGGCGGGACTGCTGCTGTTGCTGTTGCTGCATGACGATGCGATGAAGCGAGAAAGGAGTCAAGATGACGTATTGGCAGCCACAGTGGCTCACTCACAACTTGAAGTCAAACCACCAAATGTCACGAATCAATGTCAGGCCTACGACCACAGGGGGCACTCAGTCGCCGCCCCTTGAGGATCACGAACCGATGGGAGTATGCTCTATAAGGGGTGGGAACGCTGGCGGTATCCCTGACCGCCTACAGCGCAGCCGTACCTCTGGTCACTTCAATCTACCGCAGTGAAACCTTATCATCTCATTCAGAATATTTTGATTCGCCCGAGTTGCAAGAGCAGGAGCCGGCCAAAGCGCCCACGAAGGTAGAACAGCCACGCGAGGGCATGTCTACTACTACAGAGACTATCCCCGAACAGCAGAAGAATCTGGACGACCTCAAGCCTGCACATGATCCGCAACCTGGGGCTGTCTTTGAAGTGAGTCTCGACTCTTCCACACTTATATTTTATTTCTCTCTCGAATAGACCGCCCCCACGGCATCTGGCCCATTCAAGAAAATGGGCAACGACGACGTTCGCGGCGCTAGGCGTGCCTGAGAATTGTAACTTAGCAAAAAAAAAAAAAAAAGTTTCGTGATGCATTATGGAGCTTGTTGTAACATAGGTGTATCCTGTAAACTGTTGTCCTGGAAATCTACCTTGCCTCCCGTGGATGGCTTCTCGTAATTAACACCGTTAAACTAGTTCCTGACGATCTGTTGCTAACCATGCCAGGGTGACTCGCCAAAGACCACAGATGGTTACCTATACAAATGAGTTGGTGCGTGTGAGTCGTTTCACAAGGAGTAGGTGGTAGAAGTGCAAATTGTCACAAAATTGTATTCTCAAAACACCTCCATCCAAACTAGTGCAGATCCGACAGATACGTACTTGTTGTCCTGCCAGTTGTCCCGCTAGTTGGACACAAAGACAACCAAATGAGCCTTGAACGCCGTGCATCAAGTCATGCATAACTTAGCAGGATTGACTGTACAGTAGGGTTTAAGATGAGAATCCATGAGTGATGAACCTAGTATCAGGCAGGTCTTACTGAAATGGTGCTGTAGGACAGTTACAGCGGTGGTATTGTACTATAGTACATACTGCAGACGCACTCTGACGAGGAAAAAAAAGGCCTGGGACTACCACGAGTCAACGCGATAGACCTCGCGGACATCACCCGAGGGGTAGTGCGACCGCCTAGTGGACCGGAGATAGACATCTGCTTATTAATTCGATCGTGGGATAAGATTGCAATCAATCGTGAGCCTAATCAACTTCAAGTTGTGCCAGTACTCGAATGAAATGAAGGTCATAATAACTGGTCAGTGACAGGGAAGGTGCGCTCATTCTTCAGCAGTATTAAATGCTTCTATTTCTTGCACAGGAGCATCCGGCGTCCTCGGAACTGCCGTGTTCGACGCATTCGCGGGCGCACACACGGCGGTGGGAGACACCGACCACCACGACCACGCTGTCATCGGCCTCGCACACTCGCGTCCAGGCGGTGAACGCAACCTGCATAAACTAAATCTCCTCGATTCAGCCGCCGTCTCCACGTTTTTCCGTGACGCCAAACCCAATTGTGAGCCATCTTTCTACCGGTCACACACTTGCTGGGGCCACACAGGCTGGGCCCTTCGTGGCGTGGCGTGCTCTCTCGCGTAATTTCGCACTGAGCCGCGGTCCTCCCACATTCACAAATATAATAATACTATTATTACCGTTTGAAAAGCGTGGTGATGGGAAAAACGAAACTTACTACCCTCTTTTCGCAATACGTAGGGGTGATACATTGTGCGGCAGAGCGCAAGCCTGACGTTGCTGAGAAGGTGCGTCGCAGGCCCTTTTGCCCGAGGGTTCGCCACTCTGATCGCGATGCACCGCGCAGGACCCAGAAGGTACGAGAAAGGTACCCCCATTCTCCCTCTTCCCCCCTCCCTCCCCCGGAACCCTACCATTACTCACTTACGCACGCCCCTTCTGCGATAGCTGAATGTCGACGTGCCTGCGCACCTCGCGGTGCTCGCAAAGGAACTCGGGTTCACGCTCATCTTCATATCCACCGGTTAGTCCCTTTCCTTGCCGTTCGCCGATGCTCAACGCGCCATATATAGACTACGTCTTTGACGGCACCTCGCCGCCCTACACACCCTCGGCACCGACGAACCCAGTCAACCTGTATGGCATCACAAAGCGCGACAGCGAACTTGCCGTGCTCGGCGTCCAAGACGCGCGCATAGCCGTGCTGCGCGTTCCCATCTTGTACGTCTTTACCTTCTTTGATCCTTGATCGGCCGACCGAGAAAATGATATCATCGCGGCGCAGATACGGCCCCGCTCCGTCGAACGCAGATTCGGCGGTCAATGTCCTACTGGACGTTGTGCGGGACCAGTCAGGAAAGAAGTACAACATGGACCACTATCAGACGCGGTTTCCCACCAACGTGCTCGATATCGCAAGCTTTCTCGTCCGCCTTGCACGTGAGGAACCCTCTTTTTTTTTTTTTCCCTTTCTTTTGTTTATTGACCGGGAGGCTAGAGAGGCCTGGGGATGCAGTGCTACCCCCGGTGATACATTATTCGGCCGAAGAGCCGTTTACGAAATACGAGATATGCCTCATTTTTGCGCGCATCCTCGGTCTTCCACATGCGCACATTATACCGGACGCTGGACCACCGCCCCCAGGTACGGGCTACGGCACACACACCCTCTGCCATACATAGATCTGATGCGTTCTTTCATTATTCTCTTCTTTCGTTTGGAAAAAAAAAAAAAAATAGGGTCCACGCCGCGTCCGCAAAACACACAATTGTCTCTGCGGGAGACAGAAGACCTGGGTGTCGATGGTGGGCTCATGACAGGTGGGTTCGAGGAATGGTGGGTGGAGTATCTCCGGAACCAGACGGGATAAAATTTAACGCGGCGTTTCACGAGAGGGAGGGTTCGAGATCAGAAAGCAATAAAACATATATCACGTCTGGCCTATCGAGGCGGTCTTGTACTAAGTAGTACCTTTGTCTTCCATGTCTAGGAGGAACGGGGAGAAAAAAAAAACCTGAAACAAGAGCTGAGAGTTGAAAGACGCGACCGCGTGGTCGACCTACTGTGACAGTCCAGGAAGCAAGCCTGCCAACGGTTCGGCATTACAAACGCCGTCATAAAATGAAAGGGTGAGTTCACAGAAGCCGCGCGCACGATACGCACCCACACGACTCCAACAAGCGATCTACGATGGTTTTAACAAGGCGGCATCATTCTAATTAATCAATTCCCTTTCACCCCGTCTCAGTCTAATGAAATGTTCATTTCACCCTGTCCATGATGTTAATGAGTGGCGGACTGGCGGCAAGTTCCACGACCATGGGAGACCCGAACGTGCCCCATCATCGTACTTTCCGATCGAAGAACACCAAAGACAAGAGAAAAAAAAAACACCCCCGACTGACACATCCTAACACACATCCAAGAAAAGCAGCACGCGCCGGGGAGGCGGTATCACAAATGAATGTCCTTGTCTTATGTATAAACACGTGTCCGTCGATGGTGGTCCAAAGCGATGATCGATCTCCAGCAAGAGTAAGCGCGAGGTGGGAGAGAGGAAACCAAAAAAAAGAAAGAAAGAAAGAAAACACCACTGGTCGAAAGCAGGTGTGTGGCACCACCACAACCACCAGTGATTGTGTTTCGACCGGTTTTCCCCATGGGGCCGGGAAACTGGATAGTCCCAGTCTGCATGTATATGGCGAACTGCCGTCGCACGCCTCACGGGGAACCAGCAGGGGGGGGTGCGCGAGCGCTACATTCCCACGCGTGAACGCTCGCGCAGGAGGCCCCATTCCACCCACCATTCGTCCGCAGCATCTATCGCAAAATAGCCCCACACCTCCATAATGTCCGCGAGCTCCGCGTCCGTAGGGCCGCTCTCCGACGATGGGGGTTCGGGCTCGTCAGCGGGGAGCGCGGACCAGCGGACCAGTCCATCGCGGATGCGTGGTGGGTTCGAGAGCGCCACATCGGCGTTTGCGATCTCCAGGGCCGCCACTGCGTCCGCGCGCCCCTTGTGAAGGTCCTGGAACGCGTACAGGAGCGTCGGGACCTGGTCCCGGCTCCGCAGGCGTGAGAACAGCGTGCCGAGGATCGCTGCGTCCTCGAGCGCGAGACTGCAGGCGTAGGTCCCTCCAGGCTAGAGCGCGCCGGTTCCTCAAAGTCAGAACAAGGACGAAAAGGTGAGAAGGGTGTCGTGCACGTACGCCTTGTGGATGCGCCGCTTCGCCGATGAGCACGATGCTTTCCGATTCGTCTACCCAACTCTCGAGCCGTGGCATCACAACACACGATTGGCGCGACACAGGACCTGCCTTGTCGAGTAAGAAACGCAACCTGGGTACGGGACTGGGTAATTAGAGTTCGACGGAGGCGTCACGGGATCCACCACCCACCTTGAGTCCATTTGCCCTTCCTTGTATCTTATCGAGCTTAATGAAGTGGTTGGATCCCAGCTGTCAGGTGCACCTGGCCTTGAAACTGCTGCGGACTTCTTGAGATCTTCCCACCATACGTGAAGGGCGAATTCTTGATGGCGTCGCTGGGAACGGAAGCCCCGGAATCGTTAGTCAATCTTCTCCTCCTAGACGGTAGCAGAACTCACTACAGGATAACCTAGAGTCCCGGAATAACAATAGTATCAATCAGCATACAGTAAGGGAGGAGAATAGCAGGGGTTCGTTGTAGCCGAGACCGCGAAGGTGGACGCACCAAGCACAGCACGCCCTTCGCCAGCCCAGAACAACCACCCGTCTACGAGGTGTCTCAGAGGCACATATTTGCGAATGTCAGACATCGGAACGCTGCCAGTGTACACACTTAGGCCAGTTGGAGTCGGTTCTGGCTCTGCATCTTCGGCGACGGCTCGGCGTACGATGCTCCGCTGTCCATCGGCGCCTATGATCACATCCGCATGGAGGATCTCACCGGTCTTGAGCCTCACGCTTGGTCGCAACGTGCTGGGCCCGGCGATAGAGGTGCTTGTGCCATTTTCGGGCGGCGCTTCGGGCGCAGGCTCCACTGATTCAACCGTCGCACCAAAAGTTACACGGGCGCCTGCGGATAAAGCAAGGCGATGAAGAATTTCGAGTAAGTCCGCGTGCTGACCATCGTGGAATTCAGCGTTAAGCGGTGGATCGCGCCGGCGCGGCGAGCGGGCTTACGTGCATCGTGAGATATTCTGAGCCTAGTTCTTCAACAAGGCCCGCTTGCCATGCAGACTGTCCTATTGATTTTCCCGTCTTCACTTTCAACCCCTACTAGTCAGCACTTGTCTCATCCGTGGCACCTATGGCCACAGGTGCCAGAAGACAGAGACACTCACTGTCGAGGATAGACGATGACGGGATGGTGGAAGCTTTTTGTGATACTTCTTTCTCGACTCCCCAGTAGGATAATATTCTCGTTGCGTTTGGAGGCAGTCGCACGCCCCCGGGACAACGCTTTGGGCTCCGCGCTTGCTCAAGCACACGTACGCGATGGCCTGATGCGGCCAACGCGTATGCAGCAGCAAGTCCGGCGATCCCTGGTGGAGAAGTGGCCGGTCGGTTATGAGCAAGTACGAAGCGAACCGTGGGACGAACCGCCACCAACGACCAAGAAATCTAGGTGAACGTTGGCTTGCCTGAACACATCGTGAGCAGGTGCTGGCGTGTCGGGACCATGGGAAGTATATCGAAGGGCACTGTTAGGCAACGAGCGTTCCCGGCGGTGACTACTACGAGGGTTGGAGTCCCTGTCAACATCCCAGGCACGAGGTAATTGCTCCATCATATAAGCCCGATTTTTCTTGGTTGGTTGCGTAGATGCGTAGTAGAAGACAGGCGAACGTGAGAACGGCACTTGAGATGCAGAAGGCAGTATTTATCAATTTGCCGCGAGCGAGCTGCGGTGATGGACTCCTTCTCTTTGGTCTTTGGGTCCTTGGATCCATAAGCGTGATTGACGCTGGCGGACTGTTCCTAACATTCTTAAGCGTGTGTTCTGGCCGGGTCAAGCGGCACCGGAAGACGGCGAATCGGGCAGTGAGGGTAAGTATATGGCCCGAAGGCAGGCGAGAGTTACCCAAGAAGAAACCAGTGTGCGGCCTCCATGCGAACGCCGCCACCCTGGAAAAACAGGAACAGGGAAAAAGCGCAGTGCGGCGTAAGCTAAGAAACACCGTGCAAGCTTGAGCTAACTTACCACCAAGGAGCCGAGCCGAAGAATTCGTGACACGCGGACAACAAACGAGTTGATAGCCACGCAGAAATCGGGCCTTGTGAGCTCCAAAAAGAGATAAGAGCCTAGAAGGAGAATATGGACGATTCCACAGAGGGCCCGTACTTGGGTATGGAAGAGAGGAAACCGTGATCGGCTTACGGGTTGTGGTCGTTGCTTTGTTCAGGAATCATGCGAGCTAGCCCTATCAAATTTCCAATCTTGCTGTCGTGGATGGATTGGATCGGCCGGTCACTGGTTCGGACACTCGGGACTCGGCTCCAAAGCAGAGCCAGGATATCGTCGTGGAGATCGAGCTCAATCGCAAGCCAAGCTCTGATCATGGCAGCAGCATGGTCAGCCTTCAGTCGGATCGATTACCGTATCGGTACAGAGAACTGCCGAGCTACGTTCTCCATGCCAAAAATACGCCTTGGATACAAACAATCAACCTGATCACGTCTAGCATGACGCGATGTTCTCAGAATGGGAGACAGACGCACCCTATACTGGGACAAGACAAAAAAGAAAAAAGCTGCAACAACACGTTTACAACGTTGTGTTGCACCATCAAGTTTCACGGACCCTGTTGGTCTTCTCATGATCAGGTCAGATGATAGATTGGTGAGGATTAGTGATCACCCGTGCACAATTTGCTAGTGACTCGGACACTGTTTCATACAAGGTTTCATACGGATTCCGCGGTCTAGTCCCACAGGAGAAAACACACAGCGATGCAAGGGATACCCTTGCATCCACTTCCACCATACCCGTCACTCAACCACAATTACTCATCGCGCAGGCCTCAAGTCTCGAAGCAGCCTAGCAAGCCACGATGCAGCCTAGCGAGCCTCGAGGCGCTCACTTACTAGATACCGGACTGTTTTCATCTATATCAGGACCCAGCTGCCCCAACCCTCCTCTCGAGAAAGATAGCACCCTCTGTTACTCCTGCACGCGTTTCTCATCCTCGCTGACCTAATCATCGAACAGCGCACCCCCCCCAATTCTTTATGGCTTCTCAGTCCCCATTCTCAATCGCCGTCGTAGGTGCTGGCCTTGGCGGTCTAGTTCTCGCGCGGGTCCTCCAATTGCATGGACTTACCGTGAGCGTATTCGAGTACGAGCCCACGTCCGCCTCTCGCACACAGGGAGGCTCGCTCGACATGCACCCCGGATCGGGACAGTATGCGTTGGAGACGGCGGGGTTGACAGCGCAGTTCCGCAAGCTCGCACGTCCCGAGGACGAGGAGGTGAAGATAACTGACAAACACGGTACGATCGCCCTCGAAGAAGTACCGCCACCACCCGCGGCCGACGATCCTTCTTCTCCGGATGAGCGGGCACCCCCGCGTGGAGGCCGCCCGGAGATAGACCGTGGCCAGCTGCGTCAGCTGCTGTTCGATTCGCTGCTTCCCGGAACGGTACACTGGGACCACGCCGTCGACTCCGTGCGGCTCTCAGACGATGACGACGACAAAGTGACTCTCATCTTCACGCGGCCCGCTTCTACCTCCCCTAAAAAGTTCGACATTGTCGTCGGCGCAGACGGCGCGTGGTCGCGCGTGCGCCCGTTCTTGTCACCCGTGCAGCCAACCTACACCGGTGTGACCCTCGTAGAGGGCTATCTGGCACTGGATGCCGCCGCGGACGGCGATGTCACGCTACAAGAGGCCGCGAAGCTCGTCGGCCGCGGGACGCTCTTCGCAGTTAGCGATAGCCGTGGGATCATCGCGCAGCGCAACAGCGGCGGCGTGGTGCGCGTCTACGCTGCGTTGCGCGTTCCCCTTGGCACGTTCGACGCCGCAGCAGCGCAGCAAGATACGCGGGCGCTCCGCGCGGACATGTTGCGGCATTTCGACGGCTGGGCACCGCCACTCCGTGCGCTCATCGACACGCCTAGAACCACGGGCTTCGTCACCCGCCCGCTCTGGGCGCTACCGTTGGAGCACCGGTGGGAGACCGCGCCGGGCGGACGCGTCACGCTGCTTGGCGACGCCGCGCATTTGATGGTGCCGTTTGCAGGCGCGGGCGCAAATCTCGCCATGGCGGATGGTGCCGATCTCGGGCTTGCGCTCGCCAAAGCGAAGACAACGGCTGAACTCGCACTGCGCATCCGGGAGTACGAGGCGGCAATGCAGGAGCGCGCTAAGGAAGACTCGGAGCTGTCTATGCGCAATATGGGTGCCTTTTTGAGCGACGATGCACCAGCCGCGGCGGTCGCGGCGGTCCAGAAGACGAGGGAGCAGAAAGCACATTAGCGGTGGTCCACCGAGCGCGTGCCCGAAATTGTCGGAAGTGACCACGCATGTCGGGTGAATTAACAAACAAGGTAGAGCTCACAAGTAGATAAACAAGACTTTAGGTGTTAGAGTTGATCCAGACATACCTCGAAATTCGAGTTCACTTTTCACTTTATGACCCGGCAAAAAATGTGTGCTATTGGATACCACGGGGCTGTATACTCTATCGATCCACGTATAGCTGCTCCTTGATAACCCAAGGCGTATCGTACCACATTCGCTTCTCAAATAACAAGTGCTCGACGACACGCTTCGGCTCAGTCGTCGACGCGACCCCACGTCTGGTCAGGGACTGTATGGTTTCAAAACGCGCAAGCACATTCACATAAAGAGGATTGCCACTGCGCAGCGGCTGTAAGCCGAGATGGCCGTCGATAGCGCGGATGCTGACGATGCACACGGGCGAGGGCTGCGAAACCAAGCGCCACCTATAGGTCGCGGTGCTCCCAGCAGAATGTAGACTGCGCAGCTTCCTGAGAGCGGACTTGGCGTATTCACCGGTGGTCAGTGACGCAACCGTTTTCGAGTCGCCGCTGGGAATG
Organism: Lactarius vividus; assembly: GCA_021527035.1. NCBI lineage: Eukaryota > Fungi > Basidiomycota > Agaricomycetes > Russulales > Russulaceae > Lactarius > Lactarius vividus. The sequence goes on along the minus strand of JAKELG010000020.1, from coordinate 146,673 downwards.
GGCGTCAACAGGGAATTGATGATGCAAGGGGACGACATGAAAAATTTACTCGGCAATGGCACTGTTTACGCGCTTGTAATTTTCAAGAATGGTGCCGCGCAATGGTGCGACCCAGGCATCGCCCTTCGTGGATTTGGCCTGGAAAATCTGGAAAGAACGGGCAGAGAATGTTTCCCGTCCGGGAAACGCGTTTTCTTGAGCAATTCTACGCATACTGTATATGGTTAGCAAGTCAGACTTCTTTTTGGACCAGAAGAAGCACCCAAGAGATGGGATGGCTCAAAGAAGCACGTTGTAAGTGCGTTGGCGATCCTCCAGGAACTAGGGACTTGACTAGTACGGAAGCGGAAGGAAAGCTGCGCACCTCGAAATATTTTTTAGGGAGTTCAAGAGATTATCTCGAAAGAGTGCAAGATGATCGCCCAGGGTAGCGTTCTTTACTCGTGCAGGAAATGATGGAATGTGAACGTCTTCGTTAACGTACCAAGTCCGGTGTTCGGGATTCTGGTAAACCAATAGTACGTCTAACAAAGGTGACATACATACACACCTAGGGTTTCTAGAGGGAGAGACCACATGTCGATAGTTGACTCGCTTTCATCACGGACGGCACGATGGAACCTCGCCAACGACTCATCCTCAGACTCCTGAGATTTAAGATTCTTCGCCTTTGAAAGAGTAGCCATTCCTCGCTTTGCTACTTGGGAAAGTGCCGGTGTGTGCCACGGAGTAGGTTTGAGGTAAGGCAGGGACGCGGATGGTGAAGACAGTGACCATATTAAGGAAGACACCATCGGTCTACGATGTGCTGGGGGAATAGGAAGTGTTGACTGCCATGCGCGCAGGACTTGAGCTGAGTGTTGAGTTGCTCTGGCCGCCATGACCGTGAACTGAGTTTGACCTGGCGCTCTGCTACTCGGACATGGGTGGGGAAGAATTCAACCACGTGATACCTTTCACACGGGTTTCTTCCGAAGCCATTCGCGTCTCTCGGCCTCACGCTTTTCAGTCTTCAACTTCAACTTCAACTCAAACCACGATGCCTGTGAGTTACTCGCCAAGCCATATATGCGCGAGAGTGCTCACGTATACTCCAACAGCGCCAGTCTCGTTCTTCTCGTCCCACGACCTCTCGTCCCGCCCCAGCGCCTGCCAGCGCACCCTCTCGCAGTGCCTCCACGGCGGCCTATCCTGCCCACCACGCACCTGCACCCCCAGCGCCAGCGCCACCCGCGCACACCGCTGCTCCGGCGCAAGCCCAGGCCTCTAGTGGTCCTGGTATGCTCGCGCAGATGGCAGCCACCGCAGGCTCCGTTGCTGTCGGTTCGACTATCGGCCATGGCCTCTCGTCCATGCTCTTTGGCGGCCGCTCTGAAGCCGCGCCAGCTGAGCAACAACACCAAGCAACACCCCAGCAAAATACGTCTTCCTTCTCGGCGAACTGCGAGGGGCAGGCGAAGGAGTTCTCCAAGTGTATCGAGAAGGCCGACTTGCAGAGCTGCTCATGGTACCTCGAGCAGCTCAAGGCTGTAGGCTTCCGTCTTTTATAATCTGTGTTCTAATTCTCACCGCTTATTTTTGTCTAGTGTCAGGCAGCTGCCTCTCAATACTGATCGGATAGATGCTTGAGCCTGCTTGCTCTCATTCGGGATCTTACCCGTCATTTTTTGCACATGTCTAGTAGAATCATGCTTGATCCCCACTCATTCTGTCCGTGATGCCGCGACCCCCGTGGATAGCCGCAAAATACTGAGATATGTACTCCTCCCTTATTTCAAATCCCAAGTATGTGAGGCAAATGACCTGTCGCCGCCTGGACCTTCTCGATAGGCGAGAGGCTCACCGTTTGACATAAGTCGATTACGAGGCGTAGTCTCTTCTACATCTGCTAAAACTCCGTCCTCCCTCGCGCTGAACGGTAAGCGGGTATACGTGGTACGGCTGGTATGCGGCTGCTTGACGCTCCGTAGCGCTCGTCAGTCACCACATGGGTACCATGAAAAGGGCACACATGACGGACGTGCCAGTGGCGTCAACACCCCATGGACTCACACGACCAATCGGCGGCGGAGCAGCATGTGTATATGACGCTGACATCAGCGCAACCCGCCGGCAACGGCTCCCGCTCGTGTTGAGGACGCGTGGACGTGGGCGCACTCGGCACTAGCAGTCGGCTCCTGTAAAAGGCCGATTGGAAGGGTGATGTTGAGACCGAAGAACCCGAGACCTACATAGCCTGGCCTTTGCGTTTAATAAATTCTCTGGCTTGCCATGCTGCATGCCAGACGTCCGATTTCGACATGGGGTCAAAAAAACATAGAGTGCTTTATGTTGCCGCAAGCTGCACCTTGCAAGTTCGGGGCATCTGGGCTGCTGTAATGACCATGCTTGTGACCATGGCATGATCACGTACATTTGGAGTTATCTGACAGGTATTTAACTCCTATGAAGAATAGATATGTCCAAATACAGGTTTAAGCGTGTGGGAAAGTTTCTGCCGATGACTTTCAAGTCGCACTGGTACGCAACTTGGTGATACTGGTGCAAGTTACTACAAGTTCCATAATTTTCCAGTCAAGTTCAAGTCACACTGGTGTCAACTTGAACTTGTGGCAACACTACCCCGTACTGTAGGCCAATTTCCCAGGACGACAGAGCCGACACAATGGATCTCGGCCCATGCTGCGTCATTCACGTAGTTGAGTTGATACGTCCACATGGCCGCGTCTTTGTCCACCTTACTGCGGATTGTGATTTTTAAAACGAAAACACCTTACTACCACCGGTCTAGACAAAGACGGCGCTGCTCTGATTTCCGGAGAAGGACTGTTCCGCAAAGAGCGGGAAGTACGAAACAAGAGGCCTCATTGAGTTATGCCACGTACTACTGTAACCCAAGGCGCACTAGCAGCGATTTCGAAGAGAAAAAGATAAAGGAAAAAATTGCGCGCCGTATGATTGCTGTATCGCGATCGAGCCGGATGCAAGGCATGGATATTCTCGACATGACGTGTACTAGTGCACGCAGGCTAAGCAAAGGCTACGTACGCTTTGACCATTTCGATTTCATTCCTCGGTCAATGATATCCAAGTGCCTGGCCAAAGGCCAACTGCAGTGAACAGTTCCCTGTATTTGCCAATGACGCCACTCCAGGATTGGTGTGGGGCCGAATATATATGCACGGTACGTTTGTCCGAAGTTCTATATGTTTACCTACTACCATTATGAGAACCGGACCAGTCCGAAATAAAGAGCTGGTACCTCAAGTTCATTGTTCAAGCTTCAGGACCAGCCTTCAAGCTTTAAGGTCAAAGTTCACAAATGTTTTTCAAATGGTTTCAAAAAAAAAATCAAAAAAAATCAAATGAATGTCCGAAGGACGAGCCATCTAGGTCTGCCCCGACGTCTTTGGGGTACGTGATAACAATGAAGGTCTCTCCATTGCTCCGGATTACGAAGCCTCTTCTGTTTTCCCGTGGACCGCTGGACAAAGAATGCAGAGTCCGCCCCTGAAAAATGGTCGAGACACACGTCCCGCTAGTCAGGCCAGGCAGGGACCAAAGTCACCATCAGAAGCCTTGTCCGTCGCGTGATCATACAGCTACAATGCGTCTAGTATACGTTGGCTACATGCCGCCCACTCGCGCGGGTCGGTACTATACTTCTCGTTCCCTTCGCCGGGAGGCACACGTGCACTGCACTATGTGCGCCATATCTACCTCTCATCCACATGTCTCCCCTCAAACACCGGCGATGCTGCGCCACTGCTGCTGAACTCCGAACGAGAGCTCGAGGCCACGGTCGATGACCCGGAGCTCGATGCGCGGCCCATGTCCTTCAGTACTATCGCGGTGCCCAGACGGTGCGTTGGCAGTGGGTGCTTAGGTAGCGGTGGCAGGGGCAGTGTCACATCATACTCGACTGTGCGGTGGATTGCCACCCTCAAGTCTTGTCCGTCGTAGAGAATACGTGGTGCGTTGGTTGCGGGGATCCGCCGTCGTGGTGGAGGGTAGGATTCATGGTCACTGAGGTCGTGGAATTGGGACGTGAGCTTCCCAGCGGCAGAAAAGAGAGGAGTTCGTTTACTTGGTGATGTATTGGAAGAGAATGCGGTAAGCACGTGAGGCGGTGATAACCCTACGTCCCGGCCGGGTAAGGTCAGTAGGGAGGGGAGGAGGGTAGAAAACCGCGCACGTGAGTGTCACTATTTAGCACAGCGGGGAGCGAAAGTTGGCCACGTCAATGAAGATGCAGGATAGTGGGTACGAACTATGTGGCACTTGGAACATCTGTGTGGATATCAATAATGACGCCAGTAGGAGCAAGAGCATAGGTATGTAGGCGCACCAGGTTCCAGTGTTCTATGAAACTAGATTAAGTTCAATGTTGTTCAGCATTCTTCTGAAAACACGTACCATTCACCCCTCGAAAACTCAATGCCTGAGCAATGTCTCACTGTGAGGACAGGGTAGCCTTGAGAAGAAATAACGTACAATAGAAGGTAACTCCGTCAAGATCCAGGCGAGAATCCACCACAGACCTTGGATATAGAGCATGTTCCACAGGCGTGTCGAATTTTTCTTGTGAAGCACACCGGAGAACATGATGCAAAGTAGAGTCAAGTCTTGAATAAAGTTGATCAAAATGCTCCATCGGAAGTCCGACGTGCCATCGATCGGGCAATACCCTGTGGAAGAGGACCAATGCGAATAGCCCTGTGGACAGAGGGGACAAGATCGTCGTTTTACCTTGGGGATTCGGACACAAGAACGCTTACCCTCGTCGTCGCTTTACGAAAGCGTTGAGTACCTCAGTGTTCGAAGGATGACTATGCGCGTACCGTAAATCGAGCCGCCTAAGTTAGCAAACCACACCGTGCTGGCGATGGCGATAACTTTTCTATCGCGTGCCCACAAGGCGACTCTGCATGACAGCTACTTCAATCGCTGGTGGAGCATATAAAATCGAATGACTAACCCCCGAAGCACAAGAAGCAGAGACGCAAATACACCAGAAGACCACGAAGTGGCCTATCGCTTGTCAACCCCTTGTGAATGTCGGGTGAAACGAAGTACCAACCAGCACTACTCTAAACCAAACCTGCAGGGAAATACAAGGTATTAGGAGAAATGGGAAAGGAACCAGTGTAGACGCTCACGTCGCAGTCATAAGGTGTCGTGACATCGAAGCCGACCATCATGGTGACGAGACACGCGAGGGCTAGCGCCCTTGCCACGAGATAGACAAGAAAGGACCATCGCCAGTGTCGCTGCCCAGTGTATATCTCCCACTCGAAGTCCAGATTGGTGACGTACTCCCATCTATATGCAGCAAACCGGTGATCAGAGCGCGACGGAAAATGATCGCCCAACGTACACATAGACACCGGCAAATACATGAACCAACTTTACAAGGTGAGCTTTCGGAGGGTCGGTTAAACGTTCCGGAATGATATATGGGTGACGAGTCTGGTGGCTCACCATAAGCAACGGGTTCGTTGTTCAGAAACATAAGGAGTTCCAGCCCATAAGAAGGCCCAGGTTGGGGTGGCAAAGCCTAGGATAAAGGCAAGGGAGGAAGTCTTCGTGTGCCTCTCACAACGGACGGATAATGCAGAAGGGAGATTGTGGTCAAGAGACGCTATGACCGAGTGCCATGCTTATGAGGCTGAACGCAGGCCTGACGTAGTGGAGCGGCTGGACTCGGAGATTGAGCGTGGAGTGTCGTTGTCGTGCGGAGATGTGTGAGGGAGGCCTCCAGTAACAGGCGCTCGTGATGATCCTATCGCTCACGCTCATGATAACCCCGAATGTCTCCGCACTGGCATACGACCTAACCTCAGATCGTAACTACAGCACCTACACCCGCGGATTTCCCCTCCGAGACCGATCCGACGCACGGGAGCTAAATACCATAGTAAATAAACTGAGAATATATGTATCCCAGGAACCTTAAAATGAACAGTGGTGTAATCTTGACCTCGAAAATTATTGGGGGGATTCGAGTGGTTGTTTGCACCGGGTCTCGACGAACTCTCAATGAAGTTTGCCAGGTATCGTCGCCGTGTTCCCTCCTACGATCGATGTTAAATCTCGTATTTTCGAATAATATAGATACTTGGACAATGCGCAGGTATGGTCGTCTCTTCAAGAAACCGATTGATACTCGTTGACACGTAACTTCTATCCCCAGGCGCCGGAATGGAAACAGTGCATACATGTGCGTATCCCAGTGCTCATAGACTCATCCTCCGCCTCCAAATCTCACGGGACAGGCATGTGTGGTTGGTCGTGTGACAGTGATTATCGTGGTCTCAAGAAGGCGTATCATGGCCCTCAAATCGGTGCAACAGGGTAAAAATGAACTGCGTTTGGAGAGGACCGTGTCATCCGATAGCGACCACGATACTCCTCCCGGCGGGCCAGGCGTATCTAAGTGGACCGACAGTATCGACCGTCGAGGAAATTTCGGTGGTGGCCACGCCGCCGATGCGCGAGATGGACGACAGAAACAACAGATGGATGCCTGTGGAACCCGGATCGAGCTTCAAGAGCTTCAGATGAGAGAGGGTGATCCCGCCAATGTAGGTGCCGTCTAACTTTCTCAGCGTGTGTATTCAGTATTTATTTATTTATTCAAAAAGACGACCTCTGCATCCCACGACAACCCCCCTGTTAAGCAGTATCCGGGTGTCATGATACTGGAATTTATTCCATTCCCTTGGAAAGGGGGGCGACCTTCTTCTCAACAAGGTTCACAACTCCTAGAAAAATTGCGCAGACGCTCCTCACGATGTGATTCCCCTTTCTCTCTACTTTCGGCCCTGGCTCAATAGTCTCTCCCAGTTCCCGTACCTATTCATCCGCTTACACTCGGTCCACTTCTCCGGCGCATGTCGCCTGTCCAGTTGGCATTCATAGACAAGCTCGACTCGGAACTGTCCAAAGTCGAGTCTTTCTTTATCAAACGAGTGGCCGAAGCTCGCGAACGCGGCTTACGACTCAAGGAACAACTTGGGGAGTTGAAAGACCACCGTCGCTTGTTTCATGTGACCGAATTTTCGTCCTTCCATTTTTACAGTGCTGAAATATTCGAAAACAGGACGCTTACCCAGGAGCCCATCATCACACTCCGTTGTCATTTCGTCCGGCCCATCGGTCGGATGCCTCCTGGGGGAAAAAACATGAACCGCAATGGTCCCGTGATGCTTCAGGCTTTCAAACGGATGAAAAGGCACGAGCCAGAAACCAGAAGGCAGATGAATTCCGCCTACAACGCCAGCCCAGCACGGCGAAGCTTCCTCCGGAAGATTATATATCCGCGCGCAAGAAACTCAAACGTGCTGTGGCGGAGCACTACAGTGGGCTCGAAGTTCTCAATAATTATCGTGTAAGATGGTTGTTCTTGTTGTCACCCCGAAGTTAACCCGAGGAAGCAGATTCTGAATCTCACTGGCTTTCGAAAGGCACTGAAGAAGTTTGAGAAGGTCACGGGGGTATGATTAATTGGTTGACTTGTCAGCTTCTCTTAAGGTATTGCCTCAGGTACCATTGCAAGATATGTACATGAAGGAGAGGGTTTGTTCTACCTTTCTCGCTGTAAGGGCTTAAATAATTTCCTGCAGGTTGACCTATGTAGCTTCGCGTCGGACCAGACCGTGCAAGCATTCTTGAAGGAGGCGGAAGATCAGTTCACTACGCGTTTCGGTGGGCATTTTCTGATGATCACCCAGCTCGTTTCTGATGGAATTCGTACACAGCACAGGGTGATAGGAAACGTGCCTTGACTAGCTTACGCGCAGCACGCTCTCAGAAGACCCACCATTTCAGCACATTCCGTACAGGAATCGCTCTTGGTCTTGCTTTCCCTACCCTCATTGGTGGTATCATTCACAGTACGTCCTCGACCTTCCTCCATACCGGCTACTGAGACTCTTTAAGGCTACCAGGATAGTACGCGGGCCGCAATACCAGCGTGGGCGAGCTTGCTGTACATCTACGGCATTTTTCTCGTCCCTACCTTTTTCGCATTTCTTGTTGGCGCCAATCTGTTAGTTTGGCGCGCCTCTCGTATCAACTACGTTTTCATCTTCGGTAAAGACCCCGCAAGGTTTCGTCGCCCATCCCTGACACATTATTCAGAGTTGGATGTTAGAACGCGTCTCGATCACCGAGAATACTTCGAAGTGGGTGCTAGGCTTGTTGACACATGTAAGAATGCTGACGGGCACACATTGTAGACACCCTGCATCCTACTAACTACCCTCTGCTTGGCCTTTTGGCTCTCCTTCTCACGCGTCATGGAGCACACAGTGAAGCCTTGGACGTGGCCCGTGATTTGGTTGTTGTTTGTCGCGTTGTCGATGATCAACCCCCTCCCGGTCATGTCCCGCGAAAGCCGGTGGTGGTTCCTTCGTAAAATCGGACGACTTCTGACAAGTGGGTTCCACCGAGTGGAGGTATGCAAGTTCTACGATTCTTTCTGTCGCGGTTCTCACAATGTCTCGCGGCTCAGTTCACGGACTTCTGGCTCGGGTGTGTGCATTCGATGACGATCCAAGCGTGTGATTGATACTATACATCGTTTTAGGGACCAACTTTGCTCACTAACATTCTCACTCGGTGGAATCTACTTCGTCGGGTGTTCTTACGCTGTAGGGTTTCACTCCGACCAATTTAAGAGGTGTAGCACCACTGCTCCCTGGGGGGTACCCTTCTTCCTCGGTACACTGCCGTTGTTGGCCCGCTTCTTTCAGAGTATTCGACGGTGGTGGGATTCCAGCCTGGTCACACATCTCATCAACGCGAGTTCTTACTTCATATCCGACGCTAGTGAGCTTATCGACATCGTTCTTAGGCTGGGAAATATTTCATGGGGATCCTGTGTTGCTTTCTGTACTTTTTATGGCGACATCACGGTATGTGTCTCTCCGAGGAGTTTCGCCGTCTTTTTCAACGTGTTGAAATTGGAAGGCTCTAAACACGATACGAGCTTCGTGTTCTTCTGCTTCTTTGAAACGATAGGCTCTTTGTATGCGATATCATGGGTGAGTTTTGGCTATCTGGTGATATACAGTGGCTGACTATTGTCGCCTAGGATCTACTTGTGGATTGGTCTGTCCTACGTCCGCACGCGCGTTTTGTGCTCCTGCGCGATGAGTTGGTCTACTCAAGTTACATTCTGGTACGCTTCTTCTCGCCTTCTTGTGACCTGCTTTCACACCATCCTGACGGCACCGCCACATGTAGCTTTACTATCTTTCCATCGTAAATAGGTTACTAAACTTCTGGAAAAGTAGTGCAATGACGCCCTAGTGCAGGTTGCCAACATACTCATCCGCTTCAATTGGGTCATATACCTCCCCACGCGCGGCCCCCCCCCCTCCCGTTCGTTCATTGATAGTTGCGCTCCTCGAAGTGCTGAGGCGCTGGCAATGGAACATTTGTACGTCAGCTTCTTTTAGTCTGCTCTACACCTGCCCGGTTTGCCGACTAACGTGTACCACGCGGACGGTTAGACCGCTTGGAGAGCGAACATATAGGTAATATGGATCAGTACCGCATCACGCGAGAGGTGCCTTTGCCTTACTCGTTTGACGAACTTGGTTACGAAACCGATGCTGGGGATGAGGACGACCGCACTCGCACTGGTAGCACTCTGACCGGCACTCTGACCAGCACTCTGACCAGCACTCTGTGGACCAGACGCTCGTCCAGGTCCAAGTCGAAAATGAGGGTTTGACTTGAGGAACCAACGTAAGTGGTAAATAAAGTGACATCCAGCGGATTTTGGCGTGCATTGACACGTTGCACGGAAAGGGAAGGGGAATCGAGTTCATGTGACTCTGTACGGCTTCGTTTTGGTACATCATCGCTGTGCTACACGCAAAGCAGGTTTTTTTTAGTCAAAATTGAATACCATCATATCTGGGCCTTTGCTCAAAACTAACAAACATTTTCTGCAGCTTCAACAACACATCGTAGACACTTCAAATTTTACAAAGCCATAGAGCAATCTATGTCACACCGCATAGTGTTTTTTATTTTCTTTGTTTTTCAAGTTGTTGAGGATTTTGAGTTTTTTTCGCACCTTTGCATGCCGGGGCACTATATGTGAGTTTCGTTTCGGCAGCTCAATCGCCTTGAAAGATTGACTTTAAATTCACTATTCATGGTGCTCCCCATGCATTTCGTTGTCCCAGTAAAAAGTGTTTGTGTAGAGATATCGAGATTGACGGGATCTGAGGTGTGAACTCCTTGGTGAATTTCTGCACTAAACCACCATCCTAGCTACCAACTCTTCCCCCCCCTAACTCGGGCTTATCTCTGTGGTACCTAAAAGAGCTAGATCTTTATCGTATTTTTTTTTGACAACTCGGGCAAGAACTTGGGCTCATCTGCGCGGGGCTGGGAGGCCTCAACAACAAGACCTCACTTATCCTAGGATGTTGGGCCCTCACTCGGGGCTCTTTCGCTTCTCAGGACAACCTAGCACTCCACTGAGTTTTCTATGGGTTTTTCTTTAATTAAAAAACTTTGCTTTGCATGCGGCGTAGATCCGATGAATTACACGACATAATCGCAACATGTGTTCTTATTGGCCAATAATCGGTGATCAACCCTTTTTGATATTTGTGTTGGCGGTTTCGTTCGTGGATGGCTACCTATGCGCATCGACAATAACGTAGACCGCGGCGTTCTGCTGTGTGCTTGGCCTGAACTGTCAGTCTCTTGGTCAGTCTTCCGATAAAATATCTTGTAGCCTTTTTCTCAACCACACTGCTGACTATTTGAAGGCCCCACGCAGCTCCAACGACTCGACCGAGTTCCCCGCGGGGTGCAACGGTGCCTGCGACGCCAGGCTCTCGTCTGACCCGAGCAACCCCCCAAATCGTTGAACAGGGAGTTACGACACCGCTACAAGCTGTCCGTCCTTGAGCGTTGAGTATTATTCTTGCTTCAGTGAGTCCCTTATAGTTCCCTTATTACTGTAACGATAGCCCGGCGCATCGAAATTAATTTGCCCGAATACGTTCGTGAATTATTTTGATCAGGAGGCGAACGGCACTTCGTGTTCCTCGGCATTCCAGGCGCGTTACGCTCTCCCCTGAATTATAATTCACTTTAAAGTGACGTATCTCAGCTCCGATTCCATTTATTTCTCGGTATTGACCGAAAATCAAGTTCCATTGCCTTTGATTTACACGAGGGTGTCGGTGATAGAACCGTAATGCTTACGGTTTCAGTGAAACGTGGCGCCCGAGCCCTGAGACCTGAGGCCTGAGGATCAGACACCTTAAACACGAACACCCAGTCGAGGAATCACGAAGCACGTGCAAGCGCACATGTTTATGTGGGAACTTTTCCGATTATTACACGCACTGGTGTACCAGTAGAATATATCTCATGGAACTACTGAGTAATCATGGTGATTATTGACGATGGTTTACCTGAGGTCGCAATTTTATTCTTACTAGCGGTAGGGTCAACTATGCAAGGAAGGACCCTGATTATCGCGGCTTCGAGGGTCTGCTACGCCTTCATCAGATACATGTTGCCCAGAGCCACGAGGGATTCATACCAGAGAAAGGCGAAAGATAACGACAATGGTAACTAAGGATCATGTACTGTACGACACGTGGCTCACTTCATCGACGATGCAATCTGGTCTAACTCCCGGGCAATCAAGGAGTTGGGGCACGATGTGCGCAATTTACTACATCACCAGCATCAGTAACGTGAAAGTGAAAATAAGGAAAGAAAAGGTACGCACTCGAGCCGGGCGCGATCCCCGCGATCCTTGCATTCTTTGCCAGCCATCACCCACTCTCCGCACTCGACATAGAGATCGACGCGCTTGGGTCCGTCGCAGCGCTGCACGTAACTGACGGCCTCCTTCGCGTGGCTCTTCTCAACGAGGTGCCGCACGAACGCCTCGTACCCGATGGGACTCCGCTTTGACCGCGAAAACGTCTCCAAGCCCTCAAAGTCTCGGGTAGCAGTCAGTGCGTGCAATTTCAGGTACCAGAATCTGTGCCCCTGCAGTCAGTAAAACGACGATGATGGAACTGGGTTTGTGAACCTTTTGTCAGACACTTTGAAGTCCGACTTGAGTTTGTCGGCGCGTTTGGACATGCCGTTGAAAAGACACTTCTTGATTGTCTCATCAACGCTGAGCCCGAAGAATTCTATCTTGTCCGTGGTTTCTTTCTCGAGCGTCTGCTGGAATGCCAACAACCGGCTGTACTCGTCCATCATCTACGGTATCCTCCATATAAGGTTTCTTAAGCTTGCTTTCATGAGAGACCTACCTTCGCCTCAAATGATCGCTCCTTATCCTCAGAGAAAAACTTCTGCGCGGCTTTGATTGATGTGATCTTCGCAGCAGGGTCCTAAAATGGACGCGGGTTTTACAACCGAGGTGCAAAAAGGAGGCCGACGTTTACCTTCATCTGCCTTGATTCTTCTAAAGAGAGGACGGCACTCTCGACACGCCTATCATCTGAGTAATAGAAATCTCGAAGCATTTCTGGGTTCTGTTCCCTCGCATATACTTGCAGTAACCGGCTGGCCGGTGCGAGACTGGAACCACCGTCCTCGATGAGACGGAAAAACGCTCCCAAGGGCAGGCGGTTGTATAACTGTAGCAACACATGATAGACTGAACACGTGTGAGCAGTCGTATATTCCCTTTGATTCACGGCCACATACCTAGATCGGTGTCGCCACTGTCAACAGCTCTCTGGAGCGCCAGTCGGTCTTCTTTCATCAACAGCAATAAGGGGACTTGATCTGATGCCCTCGGCTCGTGGTCCAGTAACTACATCCTCCAGGGTCGTGTCCAAAGACGAAATTAATGAGACTGCGTGGCTCACCATGGTAGCCAGGCGAGTTCGGCCGACTTCCCACGCCTTCTTTGCTATCTCAGCGTAACTGACTGAGGCGCCGCCTAACTTTTCAAACTTCTCGACGATGGCCCTTGACACTTCTTCGTCACCTGCCATCTCGGTCTCATTTACTGTGCCACTGGCGATTGGTTTCGACTTGGTTATCTTCGCCGACGCCCAATGTTTGAGGACGTTATCCGGTGGGAGAGACAAGAAAGACGATATGTGGAGGGCGAGAAGGTGCAGGTTACGCGATGTTAACCGAGAGATGAGGTGGGTGGGCGACAGGTAGTCATATCTGAGATTTATCAGTTGAGGCATATCACAGGAAAATCAGACGCACTGGTAATGGGTGATAGGAATACCCACTTCAAACTGGCGAACTGCATTGAGAACTTTGAGAGTCTTGCCCATATTCACGAAATCATTCGCATTATACAAATCCAAAAATGACTTGCCGAAGTTCGCGGCCTGAGAGGCACAGGCGAAAATGTTAGGTATGATGAAGGGCTCAGCGGAAAGATACGTACGCTTAGAAGTTTTCGTTGCCATGCAGGTTCCCATTCTTGTCCTGCAGCATCAATGACCTCGTCGACAGCCGCCGCAAGGTCCAACTTGATACTCCGTATGTTCTCATCAGCTTTGGGAGAGCGGTTATTAAAATTCTCCCAGGCGTCGAACTAGAATTGCCGAGGGCGACGTAGATCCAGGACGAAAAACAGACACACTGGAAGCTTGAATGACCATCAGGTAAATGCCTAGCCGTGCAGAAACCTGAGATTACCTGGGACTTTCTGGATGAAGTCACACGTGTCACCTCCGATCACTCGAATACCATCAAGCTCTGTGACGGCGAACGTTGGCCCAGAATAGAAGTATCTTAACTTGGGCATCAGTGTCGCATCGTGTATCTTTTCCATAAGGCGCACTGTAATGTATCACCAAATGGGCCAACCAGTAGCACGAGCGCTTCCCAGGTGACTAGAATGGCATCATTACCACACCACTCGACCTGCCTGACGGAGCCCTCAGCACCGACAACAGTGGTGGTGTCGAACTCGGCCAAGTTTCGCTGGAAATCGGTTGCTACGACCCAAAGTATACCGGTTTCGGTCAAAAGGGCGAGCGATTTGCCATTAGGAGACGGCGCCATGTGAGTAAATGGGCCGCGAGAAAGACGTTGGTCGACAGCCTCGAGATTGTCCACAGAAACCACGCTGGCTTCGACAGAAAGCAGAACCTCAACATGGCGCGAGATTGTGAGATCTGGTGGGATGAGAGTCCAGACTCTGGGTGGCTCAGAGAGATCTACCTATCTGGTCGATTAAGAACCCGTGAACCAAGACGAAGTGGACTCACTTGGGTTGGCCAGGGTCAGCGGTTTGGCGCCTTCCCATCCCTTCACTTCCAACAGTTGCAATGAGCCAGTCAACGCTACAAGGCCGCTCTCGTGAACGCGTGCATCCGTGATACCAACTTCTCCGGCATCTGTTCCCAGCGAGAATTGCACGTAGTCGCCCTGTAGGTCGTAGAGGCGATACACGCCCTCCTCGTTTATAACCACTAGTCGCTCATCCCCTGTCCAGCCAAAACGAATGATCTTGGCTTGATCCCACTAGAATTGGGATATGAAAAGTAAGCTTGAGAGGAGCGAACCAGCAACGGACACGTACGCCGAACAGCAGCAGGCCGTCCCCAGAAGGTGAATACACATGAATTTGTGACTTGACGAACATAGGTGTCGCAGGCCCAATAGCAATCAGTTTGGTAGTATCCCTCATCAGTGCTGTTTTTGTAATGCGCTCTTAAGGTCCTTGTGACTGCGATGTATTAATACACTCACCCAAGGGACCACCATTGCGACATCCAGCAACGACACAGTCACCTAGATTAGGTAGCATCCCATCTAGAGTATACAAGCGCTGTTGCCTGTAGAATACATTCCCGTTTTTCATAGCTTGCCATGATGTTGTAGGGTGTTCTACCATCGTTCGGTCGCTCCGACTCGAGTCGCTGCCACTGACAACGGTGAGCAAACAAGTCTAAAGGGCCGTCGTTCCGGCCGGTCCGTATTTTAACACGTGACTGCATTCTCCAGCGTTCATTTCATTGACTTGAGCCCCAGTGAATATCTCTACTGAGTTATAGATGGCATCACTAGCGCGTCGTGCTGCATGTATTCCGCGCTACCGCTCTTCAGTTCCTCTATCTACTCAGGGTACTTTGTCAATGACTTCAATGTGCTTTCGACGGTCACTCGATACCCGTAGGACGTTTTTTCGATCTGGGGTGACACTGCCCACAGGGTTAAATCCCCGTGTGGGAACTATCTTTCTTGGGCTTATAGGCCTTGGCTTCGTCTCAACAATGATAGGGGTGTCCGTATGTCCTCTACTCGATTCTGCCATGACATGCTAAGTTGCTCCGTTAGTTACGAGTTTTACTCTTCCTTTACTATCTGGCCGGAAGAAGTTCGCTCGGATTTAAGGGCTGGAGTCAAGGCTAAACAACAAGGGAACTTTGCTCTCAGTCGGCGATTGTTGACTCAGTGCGTGGTTTGCACTGTTGGTGTCTGCATAGTTACTCACACCCGCGCAACAAAGGGCGTATAAAACTGCTCTATCAC
This sequence comes from Lactarius vividus, assembly GCA_021527035.1. Classification (NCBI taxonomy): domain Eukaryota; kingdom Fungi; phylum Basidiomycota; class Agaricomycetes; order Russulales; family Russulaceae; genus Lactarius; species Lactarius vividus. The sequence continues at coordinate 131,160 of JAKELG010000020.1, read as the reverse complement.
TTCCGTCAGAGAAAATTTCCCCGTCCCCTTACTTGAAGTTATCAGGAATAGCGATCACCTTGAGTGAGGTCCTTGAAGAGGACGGCCAACCGAAAAAAGCCTATGAGACCTATGTCACCGCACTCGAACACCTGAAGCAGCACTGGGCTGTCCTCACGGACGAGGAAAGGCTGCGTGCGATATCCATGGGGCAGAAACTTGGCGAGATGGCCGACACATATCAGCTTGGTGACGAAGAAGAGGAACGATGGTTGACCTGGTCGGTTGAGGAAGTACTGAAGCTTGCAAAAGATAATGGAAGCCCTCGGCTAGGTGAAAAGAGTGAAGACAGCCACCTGGTGCTTTCCGATCTGGAGTTACCGAAGTGGGTCAGAGTGACCGACATTGGGGCTCCCTTGGAAGCACTCGGAACCTTTTATGCGAGAACTGGTAAATTGACGTGAGGATGGTGGACATACCTCATCGCTTTCAAAGGCTGATTGGCCCATCGTTTGCTCCCCCATTTCAGACTTGCCGTGCCTCTATATCTCCACACTATATCGCTTCTGGTCCCTCCCGTCTCCTCTCCAAGGAAAGCCACCAGAGAGGAACTGTGCCGAGGTTTGTGTTCAACCCATTTCTCGTATCGACGGACACCGATCACTCTCCTCTCAGGTGCCCAACTTATGAGCAACTTGTCAGAGCTATTCATGCGGAGTGCCCCTACTTCAGCAGCATTGCATCAGTCCGAGGCCTGGGCCCAGCAAGCACTCTCCCTGTTACAGAAAACGCAAGGAAATGCTAGTCGGTCTGACGACATTCGGGTGTGCGAAGGAGCGCTCGCAGTGGTCTTATTCAACCTGGGGTCCCTTCGCGAGGTCTGTAACCTTCCCTTCCCCTTCGCTTACGCTCGAGTGACTCAAGATTGATGCAAAAGATGAATGGTGACCCAAAGTCCGCTCGACAGAAGTTCGAGCAGTCCTTGGAACAGTCCAAGAATCTTAGATGGCAGGAAGGTATGGCACAAGCCCGAAACGCAATTCGGAGGTTAGATAGGGAACAATTTGATGCACCGCCGCATCTACCAGATCCTGAGCCAGGAATGGTGCCCAAAAAATAGATATGGTCATGCGTAGCGACTACAAACAAGGGATCCGTAGGGTAATGTGTAGACTGGCCTTATGAATCTATCAAGAGCTCTCATCCGGGACCTCTTCCACCGTCGCAGCGCGACTTGCTGAGCGCGAGTTTCCAGCTGAGGTGCCAGAGTCATCTACCTCCCCAGCAGCCACATCGGGCGTAGCAACGCCACTGCTCGCACTCTTGACTTTGTCCGATTTTTCAGCGGATTTCTTCTTCGACTTCTTTTTGGGGTAGTCCCACTCCCAAAGCGGGATGAAGGAATCGACCTGGATACAAGGGCTGTGGTTAGCTTCCGCGGGTCAGTCAAAAAGTATGGAGACATACGAATCCGACGTCAGCGAACAAACGCGGAAATATCCATATTCCAGGGCTTGCCACGAGGACAGTGATAATGTAGAATATCAATCGGATAACGGCAATGACGAGTAACAACCCGACGAGACCCAACAAGATCATGGAAAGGTACCACACGCCGAGGCGCAGGATTGGAGGCCAGAGCGGGAACATGACGCCAGCGAGGATAATGGCAACCATCGCGACCCCGCCAACGTAGTTTGTCCATTGAGAGCCCTCATAAAACCAAGCATAGTAGTCTTCAGGTTTGAATATCTGTATTTGATTGACCTGCACTGTCTTCGGGGACGACGCGGAGCCTACTGGTTGGCCGCGGTCGACACGTAGGAAGAAAGCATAGGGGATAATTTTATGAAGAAGAGTGTGCGCCTCGTCTTCTGAAGTGATCTTGGGCGTATTCTTTGTTTTGGCATAGGCTGGTGATAGCAACGCCTTGACAGCAGACTTGCCTAGAGATTACAAAACTATATATGGGTAACTGTGATAAGGTGAGAAACGGCACGTCACCCACCTTTGAAATAGTCAACTCGCTTGCCGTTCAATACCCCCACTCTATTCTTGAGCCCCGCCTTACTACTGCGGAGAAAATTCACGACATTTCGCATATCCTGCGGGGCCGTTTGTTGCTGCTCCGTGGTGGACATGGACGTAGAAAGTTGGCCTAAGTCGGGGAAGTTATACGCGGCAGGAAAATATCACGACACGAGTGCTCACGGTGACCTAGTTGCAATAGATGTGAACTTCAAACTCACGCGCGCGGCGGTGAGGGTGGGGTGGAACAGAGGAGTGAGCTGGCGAAATGAAACGAATTGTGTCACATTGCAAGCCACTCGCATGTATGCTTATGTAAGCTCACAGCCAAAGGGTCAATTTTTACACCGGCCCGGAACCGAACAACTTGTGGGACTACGTTAGGGTGGGTATACCGATGCTGTAAAGTAACGACCGTGCATCGAATTCCCGGTCGTCGCAGGCATGTGTTTGTTTGTCTCCATTAGACTACGAACCACACTGGCGATCGGTTCACACATCCATGTCTGCGTCCCTCCTTCACCGACATGCTGCACAGTCGTTGCGTCCCGAGTCCATACCAGATCCCGCCTTGTCGTTGAACGGCCCCATCGTACAAAAGAGTCGTACCCTGATGTTTTCAGAATTGCCAGAGTGGATGAAAGATAATGAGTTCATTTTATCGGGTTATAGAGGGTAGACATCCATTCTCCCACCCACCAGAAGAACTCGTATTGATTCTCTTGACCCACCAGAGAGCTGAATAGCTGGCAAAAGTGCCTCAATTCAGTCTTCGGTTGTACGTAGGGCAAAAATTCTACATTTTCGTCTGTTTTGACCGCATATACTTTTCCAGATCTACATAATGAAACAGGTATGGTCACAGTTTGCGAGTTGTCTGTAATCTGTGTTGATGCTTCCACTCAGTTAACATTCATACCCACCTTCATGCCTCGGTCTTGTTTGTCGTCCTACTGCTTACGTTCAATACTTCGTACTTCAAGTCTCATGAAGATGTGTCTTGGGCCGATCGTGCCGTATTTGCCGTCTTCCTCTCGTCAGCAACCTTTTGTTTGTTTTGCAGTGCATTCTTCCATATGTCATCATCTCATTCGAAGGAGGTATAGACCTCTCAATCAGCCTTGATTGACAGTGAACATACACTGATCATCTTTTTCAAGGTGGCTGTTCGATGCAATGCCCTAGATTATTCCGGGATTATCGGCAAGCCCATTCGCTCCATGCTTATGACGCTAGTCGTGACTGTTTCCCTAGTCCTTATCATGGGTTCCGTCTATCCTTGTTTGTATTACGGATTTTTTTGCGAACCCTACTACAAACTTTGTTACTTGGTCCTTTTCACCGCAGCTGGTCTTGGTGAGTAGCTAGATTTCCGATCATGCTCGGTACCTTATTTTTGTTGCAGCTTCAGCATACTTTGTCCTGAGTCCCGAGTATCGAGGGCCAACTGGCCGGCATGCGCGGACGAAGGTCTTCATCTCTTTTGGCTTGTGTGGCGTGTTCCCAGTCTCCCACCTGGTGCTTTCTCATGGAATAAACGTACTCCAAGAAATGGGCTTCCTTTGGCTCCTGGCCGCTGGAGCGATGTACATCGCGGGAGCTACACTATAGCAAGTCTATTTCCGCTTAAGTCACCTTAGAGCCGGCTTACTTATCTTGATCAACGTCAGTGCAAATAGGGTTCCAGAGAGACTTGCCCCTGGAAAATTCGATCTCTTCTTCTCCTCTCATCAAATCTTCCACGTCTTCGTCGTTCTTGCTGCTTTATCCACCTATGCATGTATCCTAACAGCATTCGATCACCGGCACAGCCAGCGCGGGACGTGCGCAACGTAATCCCCGAGAAGGCAACGGATTCGGGGAGATATATCCTTGACAACTCGTGTCGTTAAGATAGGTATGTTTCTTCTATTGCTTCTTTTCAATTTGTCAATGCTCATCTGACACCCTCGCTGTCAGATTATTATTTGATAGCTACGCGCTTGATAGGTGTTCATTTTTTATACCCTTATCACCATATGTCGTCAAAGCAAGCTGCCGAATGTTTGACCAACTGCATGAGACTTACCTTGGGAGATACACTATACCATTCATCAACCCACGGGCTGTGTCGGAGCCCAACGGTCCCGATGCCACAAATACACGCCGCCGAGGTTCGTTCGTGCCCCATGAGTACACCATTCCGTCTTCGCCAAACAGGTCCGAGGTCCCGAACCGGCTCATCTACGTGTCATCCGTAAATCTCGGTGACTTCTCCATCAACTGTTCGATACATGCCTATCGCCGCCTCACCGATCCACGACAACGTTCTTCATTAGGACCCCAACGGCATTCCCACGATTGCATCCGCCGATTTTATTTTTTATCGATAACATTGCCAACCTAATGTACACGCAACGCAATGGCGAGTATGATCTTAGACCAAGCAAGACATGGATACTGTTGGTGGGTGAAAACGCGGATCGAGTCGCCGATTAATTTGATGCGTCGTCTTCACTGTCCTGAGCCCTGAGCCCGAGTTCCCAAGTTTTATTCGCTTCTTTGTGGAGGCCTTCTGACCTTCTTCCTCTCGCTAGCAACTAACGCCGGCACATCATTCAGAGAAGGATCGTGTGCCTTTCCGAGGACCGCCAATGAAGTGTCACCGCAGCGCGGTAGTCTCAGGCTGCTTGCACGATGGAAGCCCACTTCACGGAACCGCCACGACTCTAGATCGCTGCTCACTCAATTTATCCCGTCCGTCGTACGCGGCATCACCAGGTCACCCCGAAACTACCGCGGTGCAACTCGAGATTGACGGGTGTCCCCAAAGAGGGTATCACTACCTTTCGTCACGATGCGTGTTTGTATTGCATCTCTATCTGTTTCCGGCGGCCTTCCTGAAATATACTTATACTCTCCTCCCCAAGCTTTTCGCCTCTCCGATGTGACCGCTCCTAACGGTCTTACTGGATGCCCGTACGTCTTTCCACGTATTTATACCTACTGGCTTTGAGGGCACCTTCATTCTTGCGACCCGGCCTGCCATGTATCCAGTTGGAGTGGTCACCCTCTTGCAGTTACTTGGGAACACGAACTTCCTTCGTCGTTCGTCCTGGTGACTCTAGGCTTGTTTCTGTCACTCGTGTTTCTTTGTCGCCGCAACCAACGCCATCAAGACACGCCAGCTCTCCTGCCTCGTTTTTTCCTCTTCAATACCTTTACCTTCTTTCGGCGACGCTACGAATTTTTCGTTTGGGGATTTCAAGTGACAGGTCAACGGCTATTCCAGTTCAGACTCCTACGCGTACGCCAATGGTTCCTTGAGCCTGCTCTCGGGGTGTTTATTTTATACTGACGTCGGGTCCCCTAACCTTTGCGGAAATAGAATAATGTCGTTGTTGTGTCTGGAGACCAAGGTCGGAGGGATTTCTTCAATGCAAGGGGGCTAGATCTCCAGGAAGGTTTCGTGGTTCTTTCGGGAGCGGTGAGTGTGCTAGATCGCCCCACCAAGAGACCCCACCAACCAAAGAAACTTTCCGATTTAGCTCCCCATCATCCATGGCGTGACAACAGGACTTCGCCAACAACGGGTTGCTAGAATATATAGGCGCTTGGCGAACGCCCAGCGGAGCGAACGCCTGACAGAATGTATGCCTAGCCCATGTCGAAGTCACCTTTCTCACCTTATTTCCGCACAGTGATTCCCGAAATTTTGATTGACGGCCGACGGCTCTTCCAACCATGGGAAAAGGCCGGGACCCTCGACCCATTCGACAAGATATACGAGGTAAGTCAACTACTCTGCCCTCTGCTGAGCGCGTCCGGAGATAACATCCGTGCGGAAATGGGCGCGCGTTCTGATTGCTTAGCCTTTTCGATTTGAATGCGGGTGCTGACCCGCTCCTTATTCCAGCTCATATTTCAGGCTACCGTACGGTGTCTGACGTGCACGGAAATAGCTGACGATCCCGAAATTGTGGCTCGCCTTAGACAGCTATTTGACAAAGTGGACCGCGGAACGACGCCTGCGACCGTGCTATTCCCATGGTTCCCTAGCCCCGCGATGGTCTCAAAAGCGCGAGCAACGAAACAAATATACGATATTATCGTGAACGCCATCAAAGTCCGGGAGCAGAGCGGTTGTGTCCCATAACGATAACCTACAACTCTTCCTGGACTCGGGAGACGAGATGTCAACGATCGCGGGCGTAAGCTCCCCACCCTTCAAAAGTCTGAAGGTTGATCTTTGCTGACATAAAGCACCTAGTTTATGATAGGTCTTGTCACTGCAGGCTCGCGGTCTACTGGCAACACAGGCGAGTATTTTGTTAACTTTGGCCCTCTCGGAGGAGGGTTGACATCCATCCTCTTTAGCTTCTTGGTTGATCACATATCTTGGTTGTCATCCGAGATGGCGCGATGAAGCACGCGCGGAAGTCGAGAACTTGATCTCGTCGCACGCCCTAGAGACCATCTCCTGCGTGCGATTCCCCGCTGCCGTCGTCCGCTGCGCTCTCCTCCATCCCCCTCACTGCGTGGGAAAACGAGACGCCAGTCATGGACATGCTCATCCGCGAAACGCTCCGTATAGCACAGCCGCACACGGCGATGCGGCGCAACTTGGGCCCAGAGACGTACATCGATGGCAAGGTCATCCCCACGGGCACGCTGGTCGTGTACCCGTTTTCTGACGTCCACCTCAACCCGGCACTATACCCCGACCCTTGGAGATTCGACCCCACACGGCCGCAACTCCAGGCCAATTCTGCGTATGTGGGATGGGGGGGAGGTAAAAGGGTTTCTTTACTCGTTTCGCGACTTTCAAAGCTGAGCCAAGCCCTCTTTTGTTTCAAGGGAGGGTGACCTGTCTTGGCTCGCGGACAGCGAGACTGACGATGAAGCTTGTCACTGCGCTGCTGCTCCTGGATTTTGATTTTGACACCGTAGATGAGAGCGGGCGGATCGCCGACCCGCACCCAATACCAAACTGGAATGACGACCTGGCGTGCCCGGCCTGTTCGAGGCCAATTTTTCCTCAAGTACAAGAGTTTGGATTTCCCTTACGGGCGGCGGTCACCAGGGACTCATCCGCTCTAGTCGGGTCTCTGTATATCGCGCACGCCTCGCGGTTAGGTTTCGTCTCCAAGCTATACATGATACCAGTACTACATCATCCACTACCTTCCATAAGGACAGTACAATTTCCATAATTGTAGCCATACTAAAATACTAGTACTACTACGGCTAACAGCGAATATTCTGTTGAAAAGCTCGTCTAAGCGGACTGTATCGAGGTCTGGTGCATGACTATCTGAGGTTTCATTAAGTTTCATTGATGGTATAGTATCAAGCATCGTCGATTTTGCGAAGCCATGGAATTGAGGACCATATATAGGGCGCCTAGATGTGACCCGAATCCCGAATACAGTACTTCCGATTCCTGATTACACCCAACCCGATTGGTCAGATCCCTAGGATTGAATATTGAGGTGATAACACACCGTTTTGGCCACGTCTTGAGTTTGAACATTCAACAACTCGGATCATCGCGCAGAGTTGCCATGGGAGTACGCAAGGGACGAACAATGGTATTGCCGGAGGAAATGCCCCCGAAAATATACCATTTAACAAAGTGTACTGACCGTCGCGGGAGCATCTCATTCTAGAGAGGAAGTGACAGAGACAACACACGCATGAGAGAAAAGGCTATTTAGCGTCATGCTCCATCTTGCCGTTTTCGGCCGCCTGATACAGTATCGGAGAACCGGCCATACGCCACTAGGAATTTTTGCGTATGACTGTCGGTCATAACTCTTGCAGTAGGTAGTCCGCGTACACCCCGAAAAGTGCGGTGCGGTGGTGGTCAAGTCGTCATCTTGACTGAGGCGTATGGTCGGACCACTTGACACAACGAAGGATACTCGCTTCGTCTCCACTTGCCGGCTCTTGCATCTTGTACATCATCTTTGAACCTCTTCGCCTCGATCGTCCGACTTCCCGCTCCCATACCCCTATAGCAACCGGAAATGCGTTGCGCAACATTTGTCGATGGATTCGGGGGACTGTGGGAAACGTTAAGTCGGGATCGGGGGAGATCGCCGCCACGTCGAGCACTGCTATAACTGGTACGGGGGGTCCCACCTTTGTAGCATAGAGGGTCGAGTTGCGAGGGCTACAGAACGCCAATTATGGGCAACGCAGACCTTGTTGTAGCTGCCGTAACAATATCTCCTATCCCCGAACTGTAACCATCGCGAAGCATTTAGTACTCTCTTACTCTCTCGGGCCCGCATGGAACATAAAACGCCGCGGTATCAAATGCACGATGAGCAGGGTCCTCCACCCATCACGGCTTCCATGAAAGCGTCCAGCGCCGCCGCACATCGGTTCAGAATTGTGCCATCTCCACCCAGAATGATGTTGTGAGATGTGCTGGATGGGGATAATGGAAGCTGTCTCTAGCAGATCCGGGTAGGCCGGGGGGGGCTGTCTGTTTATTTATGGAAAGATACTGTATCGTCCAGAGGGGTAGGCGAAATCGCTCATTGTTACGAGAGACAAATAAGTACAATCCCCGACCTCTACGTACCTGTTCGCACGTAGAAAGTACGCCGTAGAATACGAAATCTTGTGACCGAGTTGCTCCACTACGTGGAGTGTTATGGATATGGTCTCCTCGTTACGCATCGCAGGCAAACTGCCATGCACACGCTGCCACGCAAAAGGTAGGAGACATCCGCGGTTACCATACGCAAGGTAAAACGTACTAGGTAATAAAAAGGTATCAGTGACCTCGTTGACGGGGGTATTCGTCTCGTACAGTAGGTCGAAGCTAGCGGGAAAGTAATCAACCTCATTCTCTTGGACGCTGATCTTGCTGATATCCCCGTCGAGCCGCCTTCTTCTTCCACTTGGTCTCCTTTGGTCCTACGCCACGCCCAGCAGTGCTGCTGCTCCCCGACCGCGCGCGATCCTGCCGAAACCGTCGTTCCCGGTCCAAAAAGCGGTCGCGCTGCTCCTTCGTGGGCTCCCATTTACTTCTGAGGATGCGCCGCACCGCCTCGGGGCTGATGCGGAACTTTCGGCGAGGACGGGCGTGGGGAAGGTATCGGGGTCGTGCGCGTGCAGCGCGCGCAGGCCATCCATCGCCGCGCGTGAAAGCTTGTGCGGCGGCGCCCAGCCCTCGGGAAATTTTGCCTTCAAGGAGGCACGGTTGTTTCGCCCAGTGCAAGGGGGTGGGATCCGACTCGGGCGTGTAATTGTCCGTCTGATACCGTGCATGTTCGCGTCTTCTGCTTCTTCCTCTTCCACGTGCGGCGGTTCCTCTGCGGCGAGTGTGGGCGCTCGAGATAAACGTCCTACGACGCCCCAATCCCGCTGTGGTAATGGGGTATTTTTCCCTGAGTCGTGTACGAGTCGAAAGGAAATTATAAGGGGTCTGAAGGGACGTTGGACAGGGCGGATCAGGGTGAACATGGCGGCTCGTGTCAAATCACGTGTACAAGTACAAGTAGCAACGAACTGCCCGACTCGGAAGCTGTGCATCCTGTTCATACCAGTTTCATACCCTACTAACACACGCTTTCTCTCGTTTTCTCGCTATCGTGCAAGGCCTGATCCTTGTTCTTGTCTCTTCCTTTTCTTCTCCCTTTCCTCGTCATGGCCCGATGTATCTGACCCCAAAATCAACGAAGGTGCCTCGTACATCTTAATATGCGGCGAATATTCCTCTCATAGGACTACCTTAGCATACGAGGAAGTTCGTTCAAACAAATCCGATATCAACTGGGTCCTCATAGATTACGAGGTTCGCCTTTGTTTTTGTTGTCCAAGTTCTCTCCTTACCGATTTCCTCGGTTCCTAGAGCGACCCGCTCTGATAAATTGGTTGTCACTGCTACAGGCTCTGGTGGCTTGGCTGAGCTTCAGGAGAAACTAGACCCCGCCAAGGCCTCTTACGCCTATGCTCGTGTCACGTACTCAAACGACAAGGAGTCGCAGCGTGAGAAATTCATCCTCGTTACGTGGATAGGCTCCGGATGCAAAGTTATGAGGAAAGCCAAGGTCAGTCTTCGCTGTCTGCTGATGTCGGTTTGCGATAGGTTAATACTCTCGTGACAGATCTCCGTGCACACCGCTGACGTGAAGGTCTGTGTTCCGCGTGTACTCCATCGATGTCCCAGCGAAGGAGAAGGACGATTTGAAGGAAGATCCGATCGTTGTCACGGTTGCGAAAGGTCTTTGTTCTGAACTCGTACCGTATTTTTCACAGGAACTGACCGCTTATCCAGGCTGGGGGTGCCAGTTACGATGGGGTGTAACACCATGACATTCATCAAGGTATACATCCAATTGGTACTGCCACATCTTTTTTGGACTGCAGTACCACCATACCTGTTATTTTAAGACAAGCGCCCCATCTATCAGGGCTGTGCATCATCCCTGAGATCATCCCTCCTTTGTAGTGATATTCCTTAGGTTTTCAATCCCCTCTACTTCAAGACGCATTCCTACCCATTCGTCCTGGGGTTTCGCATGGAGGTACTTTTCATAAAAGTCGATGGAAGGCTGATTCCACTTTCGCAAGAATCAGATCTGGCTGGCATAAGTATGCGCAGTGGACTTATACCTTGAGCACGGACCAGTCCATACGGGAGCAGTCCTACAAACACGTGAGTTGCGTGGTTCAAGCGAGGATGTGGGTGCTCTTTCACCTTCTCTTGCGCGACGACAGCAAGCTGTTTGAAAAAAGCCTTTCCTATACCTTTGTTCCTATGCTCCTCTTTTACATAGAGGTCCTCAAGCTATGGGAACACCCTGGGATCAGCGCCCCGAGCTTTCTCGGAACGCGACGCACGTATATTCCTGGTTTACCGGTCCACGTCGAGAAGTTGAAAAAGTACAATGCGAAACCGATTGCTTCTCCAGGAGTCTCTGTAGACCCAGAAAATGCAATAAACGCGTTCGCAATTCGAGTTTCGAATAGATGTTTTGTGATCTGCAAGAGTGTTGGTTTCCTAGGTGTCCCCCTCGTCTCTCGATGCGCTCACCAGTTCAGGAGTTGCTACGGCAAGCTCAGGTGCTTTCTCGTAAAGAGCCTGCACAGATAAGCGAACACAACTAGGCGTGACTAAAGGGAGACGGATCGTACCAACTCATAGATCAACTGGATGATTGAGGGCTGTGATACGTCGTTGATCGCTGTTGTAGACTGTTTCTGCGTTGTTCGACTCACCACATCTTCTGGCTGTACGGGTCTGATGAAATATCCGACAGACGCCGACATTCTTGATGGGACAACGATGATAATCCCACCCTCCTCTCCTCTCCTCTCCTCCCACTTCAATGCCAACCAGAAAAGGAAATGCTGTGACTGCGGCTTATTTACCAATATTTGGTGAACTCCGCCAGCAAACCTTGTTTTTCGGTTCTGTCGTGACTGACCGACAAACCAGTGTGCCAACTGCTGTCGAACGACGCGAACCATGGACGCCGCAAAACTGGCCAAGCTGCAAGCGCAGGCGGCCTCGAATAGGATCGGTGCGTCGATCCTTCTCCCCAACCCATCCAATCAAAAAAAAAAAACAAGAGAGCCTCGTTTCTTGCTACCGTTGATTGACGGTGTTGGTAATTTGCCGCTGACGCCACACCGTGTGCAGGCGGGAAGGGCACCGTGCGGCGAAAGATCGTGCGCAAATCAAAGCCATCAAACTCGCAGGACGACAAGAAGCTCCAGGGCGCACTCAAGAAGCTGAACGTGCAGCCGATCGCAGGCGTGGAGGAGGTCAACATGTTCAGGGAGGACGGCAACGTCCTGCATTTCACCGCTCCGAAGGGTGAGTGTAGTCCCCCCCCCCCTTCCGCTCTCTCTCTCTCTCTCTCTCTCTCTCTCCCGAAAATGGGGAGGGAAGTTTTGCCGGAAGGCGGCCCGCGTTCGTTGCCAGCGAAATTGACCTTTGGCGGACAGTGCATGCCGCGGTTTCCGCGAACACTTTTGCCATCTATGGCGCGGGGCAAGTCAAGGAGCTCACCGAGCTCGTCCCTGGCATCCTCAACCAGCTCGGCCCTGACTCACTTGCGTCGCTGCGTAAGCTCGCCGAGTCGTATCAGGCGATTCAACAGGGTCGGCAAGGGGTTGGCGCTGGTGCCACTGAAGATGACGACGACGACGTGCCTGACTTGGTGGAAAACTTTGATGTAGAGGAACCAAAGAAGGAAGGCAAGGACGACGGGCTCGAGGAGCTGAATTAAAAATCCTTCATGGCGCGTAATTTTGGTGCTGAGGTGTACGTAGGGTTCGCCGCTCTGACAATACGAATTGCTCACTCTCTTTCGTCAACAGGCATTTGCGCCGTTTTACTGAACCATTACCATGTCTGCCGTGCACTTTGTATGCTTGCAATCCCATCTGTATCTGATGCATTCTACTCTTTCGGATATCGGAGAAAACCACTGACGTCTACGCTACTCTCAATGAATGTAAAATGATAACCGATCGTTCTCCGCAGAGCGAGTGGTCATCGCACTGTGGCAGGTGCTCTAGATCAGCGTAAAAATATCGCGGTCCAGTACCAAGGGACACCAATATGTTTTGAGGTGCCTGGCGAAGTATCAAGTTGCGCTTCTCTTTTCGCGTCGGTCTTTCCTCCACGCGGAAACTTCCCTCAGAAGGGTAACGACCAAAGGGACAGCTACTGGGGCGAAAAGGGGCGTGTAGACGGCGTACTTGTGCTCAGCAGGGAAGTATAACAACGCCAACATCCCGGGATTGAAGAACGCGCGTGAGGCCAGTGTCAGCGCGCGGCTTGAGTGCTGTAGAGCAGACGCAGGGACCCTCCAGACTCCTGCATAAAGCTTCAAGACTCTTTAGAACACCAGGGCGTAAGGGGGGTCAAGCGTGGAACACACCACTTCGAGCGCCGAGAGTGCTCCTCGAACATCGTCACGGACGTCCTGGCCAACTGGCATGTTTGGAATCTGGTGGACCAGCTTGATGATGCTCTGCAGCGTCTCCTTGCTGCTCCCCGCGTTCTCGAGCGCGCGCTGGCGATAGAGCGTGTCCAGTTGGAAGTCGGTCAGAGGGTCGTCAGGATCGGCAGACTGCACCCCTGGAGGGAGATCGGAAACGCCAATGAGTCGACGGAGTTGAGTTTGGAAACTACTGAAAACGTGATCGAGTTCAGTTTCTGTAAGATGGTGCTTCGGGGGGACATCCGTTGGCAAGTTCAGTAAGACGATACCCCCCCACTGTGGGAGCACAAAAGCATCGGAGGATATGGGTTGGCCTAGCCTCATGAGATCACAGCTAGAACAGAAATAGTCAGACTCACCAGCGTCATTGAGTATGCGCAGTGGCGAGTGAGAATCGAAGGGAACAAACAAGACGAAATGAAGAACAGGGTCGTTGGATACGCCAGATGCTGTGAAAACGAAGTTGGCGATTAAGTGAGCGTCACGTGTTCGAATACTCACCCAGTGTCCATTCGGCAGAATTCACAAACACTTTAAGGTGTTCTTGGGTGAGCCCGTGGACTACGTCTTCTCCATTACTGAGGACCCGCGGTTCGAATGCGAGGGGTGCGTAGAATCGGATCTGGCTCTCGATAGTAAAGTTGTGGAGCTCAGAAGTCTGTTCCAGAATGGGCGAGATCCAACCTGCATTTGAGATTCAGACATTCCCTATCCCAATGTGACGGGGATGAAAGGACCGACGAGAGATCATCTTAGCAACGTCCCATCCGACGACAACTTTGCCAGCCGCGGCATCCTCGTTGAGAAGGGTGAACGAAAGACGATAGCGAGGGGAGTATTTGGCGACTAAATGTCGGAATGTTCCAGGGGAGGGCGCAGTCTCGTACGGCGTCAAGAGAGATATCAATAGGTCGGGAACCTTGCTCGCTGTTCGTGGACGTCTCGCTACACATTCCCTTCATTAAAGGTGTTTATGGAACTGACCTTGATGTATTGGGACAGATAGATGCTTGTTCTGGATAATGGGGAACTGCGCATCTTCACTGAGCGAGACACTATATGTGTCCGGAGGTGCTGCCTGTCACAAGCGGCGTTCAGATCACAAGACATTCACGAGGCGGGAAATTACGGGCTGACACCTTGAAAAGAATCTACGGAGAACTCCAGATGGCTGTACAAATTTGGGGCTTGTTCTTTCCTTGACTCGAACGTAGACCGTAACCTATGCACTAAGTTGTCGGAAAGCGTTCCAGTGCTTGCCGCATCAACCGCGACGCTTATAGGTAAATGGAGCTTGTTTCTCGTCAGGACAAGAGCCAATTTGAACATTTAGCCCGCAAACGAACCTCTTTACCGCCGAGGGAGTCGATGCGAAGAGTGGGTAACGAGAGTCGCTCGATGCTTGTCGTCCGCCACCAGAGTGGGAGACCCAGTAACACAAGGGCCAAATAAGAGCCAAATATCCACCTCCGTATCCATGGTTTCTGAAACAATAGTGTGGATGGGTCCTTCAAGCTGTGGCCACTCATTGCGAGCGAGAGCGCGAAGAGGAGCGACCAAGTTGAGGTGGCCAATGCCGGCGGGGTTTAAAACGGGTGGCACCAGGTGAACCGGGACTTGCACTCACTGACCAGCAGAGCGTTACAAAGTCCCAATCTCACCCTTCCGCAGGCCACATCGCGCACTCTTAATACCTGAAATCGCTCGCCTGGCTCTACGCGCACCCTTCAACTATTATTCAGCGCCAACAACGGCCTCTGACCGTAGATATTCCTCTCTTATACGCCGGGACGCATATATATCAAAAAACCCCTTCGCAGCTCGTCTTCACCGAACTCCTCCATTATATTGTTGGTGCTCTCTTTTTTGCCCATGTCAGTTGAGATCTCACATGGCATTTTTATGTGCTATAGTGATTTTCGCTGATGTCAAATGTCCCGATTCCACCTTCTCCTGGGCCCTCTCGCCCTCGCCCTGGTTATGGCGGGTACCAGCCTTCACATGGAAATTCTCTCTATGCAAACGGAACAGCGAACTCTGGGAGGTTTCGTGGCGATTCTTGGCGAAGTGAACCCACATATCGTCCAAGGGATCCCAATGCGGATCACTATGAGCCCGACTATGGTGATGAGAGGCCTCGTTTCGGATGGGGAGCAACCTACCCCCAGTCTCAAACATATGATCCTTCTGATATATGGACGCGGCGCGATATCATGGCAGAAAGGATGCTTGAGCCATCTGATTCCTGGAAACATGGCTGCGTGTGAGTTTCTGAACCTACAACTGCGGGTATTCCCTTTCTTCTTGTTTACCCCAATTACCCCTAGACCTGACCCGGAACTGGATATGGCTGAGAGATTTGGCGAACCTCGCGGTCGGATGCCACCCCCCAGAGAAGAGTACGCTTATAGCGGTGACTCTTACCGGGCTGGGACTTCTTACATGTCTAGACGAGACTTGACGTACCCTCGCTCGACTGACTACTATAGGCCAGGCTACACTGAGGAAGGGCGCTGGGGTTCTTCGTTCCCTCTGGATGATGCATCAAACTGGGCTCGCCAGCGATCACCAAGTACCACATCTCGTCCTCGTGGACGATCGGACTGCAGGGACATGTCGTATGAAAGGTCCCTCAGTGGTTCGCCCCGTTCCTCGCATTTTTCATCTCCGAAACGTTCTCGCGCTGGCGCTTCTCGCAGGGCACCTTCTCCGTCATCATCCTCTATTCGCTCTTCCCGAGAGCGGTCAAAATCCCCACCGCGCTCTCGCGACCGTTCTCGGTCTTCTGTGCGATCATCTGCTGGTTCTCGTTCGTTTACTGCAGACCCTCCTGTACGATCGCCTGTTCAGCGAAGCCACCCTGTAGGTCAGCCTCGGGGTCGGCGTCGTGGCCCGCGAATGCGCTCTCATGCAGATGGCTTTCGCGACCCCGTTACACCCCCCTTTCCCCCATCCTTGGTTTATCCCAATGAGTCAAGACCTGACGACCGCTTTGTTAGTCATCCTTCTCTACCTCTACGTCCCTCTCCGCCACCTCATATTCTCGGTGGACGACAACGCTTCCCTGAACGCGGATTTTCTGGAATTGCACAGAGCAGATACAGTGACCCCCAAGCTAGTAGAGGTGAATTTTTGACTGTCATTCTCAGAGGTTATTGTGGGTACTGACGGATGGTACAGGAAATTCGCTAAACCTCAACACTAGTCAACAGGGGTACCAACAAGGAAGGTCAAAGAGAAAACGACGCGGGGGTGTCAATCGAAAGAAACGGGGGTTCCAGCATCCAGCTGGTGCACCCCGCGAAATTCCAAACGACTCGAATGCAACGCCTTTTCCTCCAAATGGTCCAAGGGGGTATCCCTTCCTTACCGCTGATGTGTGGCCCATTTCATCTCCTGTAAATGAACTTAAGGCGCCTGGGGGGTCATTCGTTCCTGTAGCTCCAGAACCTGAGATTCGTACCACTGTGGTTTCGAAGGAGGCTCATGTGACAGCCCATGGGCCAGAAACAAAGATTTCTTTAGCTATGGCGCCCGAACTCCCCCTCTTGGTAACTCTCAAACTAGAAGAAGAAAGTGCTCCCAGTCTAAAGCAGCCAGAGGTTCTGATGACTGTCACCGCCGATACAAGTCTACCAGAGCCGGGTGAGGTGACACCCCCGAATATCGACAAGCGGCAACCGTCGTCCCCCATGATGGCAGCGGTCGAGGAACTGCCGAAACTCGTCATACCGCCTCCCGAATCCCCCGCGGAGCCCACCCTGGCACCACAGAATACGCTCCTTGAAGTGTCTGACTCACCCACCCGATCTCAATCGACACTATTTTCCCCGGTCCCTGCGAGAGCTATGGCACTCCAGGCTCCGCCTTCGAAGCCTTCCTTGGAGCCGTGTAGTACGCCACAGTCTCTCCCTGTCAATGGTCTCACAGAAGTCGCGACGTCTTCTCCTGTGTCCTCAGGAGCACCCACCCCCAGTTTACAAACACCATCGCCGCCTCATGCAGTCCCTGAGGTTATCGTGGCGCCACCAACTGTGAAAGAACCAGAGGATGAGCTAGTGCGCTCTTACCCCATGGCGCCAAGTGTCTGCATACCCCCTATCGTGCACTCTGACCCCGACATCTTCCCTCCTCGTGCGAAGGAGGCAGAGTCATTAGCTGGAGCTTTGCGTATAGTAGTTGGGGCGCGGCTGCAGTTGGATCTCCAGTCCCGCGAGGAACGTGTCAACCCCATTTTGATGGCTAATCAGGCCGTAGCCGCAACCTCTCCCAATGTCCCCGTCCCATCGGCAGATACCTTCGTACAGGAAGTCTTGGCTGGACAACGCGTCCAAGAAACCACTAGGATTTTTTACTCTCACGTACGAGATTCGTTGGTGGCAAGTATGACCATCCGACAGGAGACTGTTGACGAGAAGGTCACACGACTGCGCAAAGAATATCTCGCTCTCCATCGAGAGTGGGTGGCGCGTTGTGCTGAATTGGATAACTCACATCGGGTTGATCCCGCGGCCGGTGAGGTAGCCGCCATCCCCGCACGCACCACCCGCCGTTCTGCCGCCGTCCTCGGGGATGCTGTGCGATCAGATCTCGAAATGGAGCAGATCATCGCCAGCTTAGGCAATGATGAGCTCTACGATCCAGCCCACCTCGCACTACGGAACCTTGCAGTCATTCCAGACATGATTTCAGTCACCCATGGCAAAGTGGATGCCGTTTTCGACGACGTCAACAACGCTGTCGACGATCCTATTTCCTTTTATGACCCCTTGCCCGGTCTTGCCGAATGGACAGACAATGAGGTGGAGATCTACAAGCAGCGCTTCGCGAAGTACCCAAAACAGTTCGGTCACATTGCTGCGGGACTTCCGCACAAGACGCAAGGCCAATGTGTTCAGTTTTACTATCTGTACAAGAAGGCGCTTATCGATTTCCGCGAGGCGGTTGCTGCGTATGGTCAAAGTAAAAGGAGACGTGGTGGACGAAAGACGGACAAAAAGAAAGGTGGCTTGCTCGCAGACATTCGCCAGCACGATGCAGAAGTGTCAAAGGAACAAGACCCGGTGAAACGCCGAGCAAATACGGCTGCGCGCAAGAGACGCGAGTCGGCGAGAGCGGCGCAGCGCCGGAGCGTCACGGCATTACAGCAGGAAGAGCAGACACCTGTAACAACGCCCACGCCAGAGCCAGACCTAGAGTCGGCGCGGCCCAAGCGTCGAAGAAGTAACCGTCCTGTTACTGAGCCGGAGCTGGCCAGGACAGAGGATGAACCACCGGTGAAGAGAAGCAGACGAGCGCCGCGAAAACCGAAACCGGTCCCTGACTCGTCGACCGCGGAGTCGAAGCCGACGTCCAAGGTCGCGGCGGAACTCCCAGGTGCAGTGACTGAGAGTCAGAGCGATCAACCGGTGCAGCGCACTAGATCTTCTACTGCTTGGTCTACAGAAGATAAAGGTCAGGGTGAAAATCGCGAATTCGCTGGCACGTTCGCTGATGCGGTGATATTTAGATGTCTTTATGGGATTGTTAGCTCAGTACGGGAAGGATTTCAAGCGAATTGCGGCGTCCATGCCGAACAAGGTGTGTCTGTCCTGCTTCGTTTCTTACTCCTATATATGTAATATCTCTTCAGACTACTATCCAAGTGGGCAACTTCTACGCGGCTAACCTCGAACGGTATAACTTGAGCACTATCGCTGCCCAGGCTCCCGGACGTTCGCCAACACCCCAAGAAGCTAAGAAAGAATCGCCCGACCAACCCGATAATTCCACAAGTGTTCATCAGGAGCGTTCATTTGCGATCAGTGATGTCCCCCCAATTTCAGCAACATCTCGATCCCACCTCATGGACCTTCAGCCCTCCTATCCGTTTGCCATACCTACGTCATCATCAGGCTCGACGCTACACCTCTATTCCTAACTACACCCCCGCGACGCGACCCCTTTCCGATTTAGATGTAGACACATCTAGCATCTATCGCCACTGTACTGTTTGGACTATACTGTTAATGTACCTTGTCCACCAGGTAATTTCCTGCATACTACTGTACGCCACTCTTTTTGATTTGAATTGGGATAATTGGAGACAAGGACGGGATATATTCATACATGGAACCCGTTGCGAGATCTAACGTCTGCCCTCTACCATGATGACGTGGTAACCAAAATTGGTTTTGACAAGAGGAGAGAGGATGGGTCTATCTACGGTAGATGGCTCGAGGGCAAATGCTGCATCCTGAAAGGGCCCCTGCATGATGTTTTAAATGCCATGCCTGCGATCGATCAGAGAAAAGAGCGCGCACCACCATGGATCCGCGAACCATCCAACCCAAGCTACCGCCAACTGTGAGATCGTGTCTTTAAGTACGAGCGTGTTGAAAGGTTTGCACAATACATATATACCTTTGGCCTTATCCTCCGAACATTCTTGGGCAACTTTGTCGAATCGCTCCCCAGCCTGGGAGCACGATTGATCAACAGAGAAAACCTAGTGGTGTACCCGACATCGTACCTGAATTCGCTGAAGCGCTTCCGTCGCTTTCGAGTGTTTCTCGCAGAGGATGTGCCTCACGTTGACAGCCGTAGCGGCCTTCAAACTGCCCTTGCCCTGAATCCCGTACGTTCGAACATCAGGAAAGAAACAGACGTTTGCCGACAGTGCCCACCTTTCCCCCCTTGTCTGCCGTCTCCTCGCTCCTGCCTTTGCCTTTTCCGCCGCTCTTCTTCTCGGCGCCTTTTGGCATGGGTGTTGGTCACGAGAAAGGATGCGCGCGATACGCCGGTTTCGGAGTTTTTACGACAACTTGAAGTGCCACCAGAGGGCTTTACTCATGCACTTAAGTATGATATATGTTGGCCAGGAAATGGCCAGGAAGCCTTAGTGGCTATTCTCACTGGCTTTTACAGAGCCAATGAGATGGACGGCATTTGGCGGCCGATGGCGGATCAGAGCCACGTGGTGATTCGGAGCACGTCCCAGTCAACGATCTGGTCGACTCTTTGACTCATCCTCATCACCACCAATGGCCGACAAGATCACCCGTATAGCGATCGTCGACGACAATCGCTGCAAGCCCAAGCGTTGCGCACAGGAGTGCAAAAAAGTGTGTGAGACGATCCTCGCCGCATCGCAACAAGATCTAATCGGCTCTGATAGTCATGTCCCGTCGTGAAAATGGGTCTGTATAGTCCGTCACGACTATCTTTGCGTGGTTAATGATGGTCGTTCAGGCAAACTTTGTATCGAGGTGAAGCCCACGGACAAGATCGCCTTCATATCCGAGTTCCTCTGCATAGGTTGTGGTATTTGCGTC
The DNA here is from genome assembly GCA_021527035.1 of Lactarius vividus. Lineage (NCBI taxonomy): Eukaryota > Fungi > Basidiomycota > Agaricomycetes > Russulales > Russulaceae > Lactarius > Lactarius vividus. The sequence goes on along the minus strand of JAKELG010000020.1, from coordinate 110,888 downwards.
AAGAAGTACGTGCGATCTTGGGCTCTTCTCTTCGCTGTATTGAAATCGCCTCTTTAGATGCCCGTTCGAAGCCATCACTATCATCAATCTTCCCACAAACTTAGAATCTGCCGTCACCCATCGCTACACCGCCAATTCCTTCAAACTTCATCGTCTTCCTACCCCGCGACCCGGTCAAGTGCTCGGTCTCGTGGGGACTAACGGTATCGGAAAGAGTACCGCTCTCAAAATTTTAGCTGGAAAGCTCAAGCCGAATCTTGGCCGCTACGATGTACGCTCTTTTAACACTCCCCAAATCTCTCGACCTTCATATATCCGGATAGGACCCACCAGATTGGCAAGAGATCCTCAAATATTTCCGTGGATCAGAATTGCAAAACTATTTCACGAAGGTCCTAGAGGATAACCTCAAAGCCCTTATCAAACCCCAATATGTCGACCACATTCCCCGCGCGATCAAGAATCAGATGACCGTCAACCAGATGCTCGATTCTAAGCTAGAGCTCGACAACAAGCAAAAGCTCTGCGACGATCTCGAGTTGAACAAGGTATTAGAGCGCGAAGTATCGCAGTTATCTGGAGGAGAGCTTCAGCGATTCGCCATTGCCATGTCGTGCATCCAGCGGGCAGATGTGTACGTCCTATGTCACGCGTCCCCATACTGTTATTTTAACTGCCATCCTGCAGATACATGTTCGACGAGCCTTCAAGTTACTTAGACGTCAGACAGCGACTAAAAGCTGCCGAGGTTATTCGAGAGCTATTGACCCGGGATAACTATGTCGTCGCCGTGGAGCACGATTTGTCCGTTCTCGACTACCTCTCCGACTTTGTTTGCTGTTTATATGGCAAGCCGTCCGTGTATGGTGTCGTCACGATGCCGTACTCCGTGCGAGAAGGTGCGCAGACCAGCAGGTTTACTACTACCCATCGCTGACGTCTAGCGCAGGCATCAACATCTTCTTGGACGGTTTCATTCCTACCGAGAACCTGCGTTTCCGCGAGGAGTCTCTTTCCTTCAAGATGGTAGAAACGGCAGAGGAGATACTGGTCGACAAAACGCGGCACTATTCCTATCCGTCTATGACCAAAACCCTTGGCGGTTTCAAGTTGACGGTCCAGGAGGGCTCGTTCACCGACTCGGAGATCATCGTCATGCTCGGGGAGAACGGCACCGGAAAGACGACCTTCGTGCGTCTACTCGCCGGCGAGGAGCCAGACGACCCCGCGGACAAGCAAAGCATAGCCGTGTCGCTCAAGCCGCAGACGATCTCGCCCAAGTTCCCAGGCACCGTCCGCATGCTCTTGTTGAAGCAGATCAAGGCGGCCTTCATGAACGCGCAGTTCCAAAGCGACGTCGTCAAGCCGATGAACCTCGATAATATTATCGATCAGGACGTCAAGACTCTGTCAGGTGGTGAGCTCCAGCGCGTAGCCATCGTGCTGGCACTCGGCAAACCCAATGTGAACGTGTACCTCATTGACGAGCCGTCTTCGTACGTCTTTCGGCGCGCCCGCTTTGCGCCATCTGAGCGTTTTTTGTTTTTGTTTTTGTTTTGTTCAGTTTCTTGGACTCGGAACAGCGCATCATCACCGCAAAGGTCATCAAGCGCTTCATTCTCCACGCCAAGAAAACCGCTTTTATCATCGAGCACGACTTTATTATGGCAACTTACCTTGCCGATCGTGTCATCGTCTTTGAAGGCACGCCTGCCATCGCAGCCACCGCAACGCCGTACGATTTCCCTGTTGTTTTCCCGCGTGCGTTTTTACGTACGAAAGGAGGCTGATTATTGTTCTTGTTCTTGTAGACCACAGTCGCTGCTCACGGGGATGAACAAATTCCTCGCCTCGCTGGAGATAACGTTCCGTCGCGACCCGACGAATTTCCGCCCACGCGTAAACAAACTCCATTCAGTCAAGGACAAAGAGCAGAAAGGTCTGTGCCTCGATGACTCCCTCTGCGAGCGCCTTTTGACGAGCTTTTGTTTTCAGTTTCGGGCAATTACTTCTTCCTCGAAGAGTAAATTTCCCCCCCCCCCCCCTCACGCTAACTAGTATGTACTATGACGGATGATGTCCATTCGGAACACCCTCCCGACTTTCGGCTTGTGGGCCCTAGTTCCTAACGCGGGTGTCGTTGTAAAAGGACGCACGTAAATTAACATAGCTGTAGCGTTACGATTGTAGAACTGACACGAAGCATCACTGCTCACCGAGACCAATGAGGAAATTGCACCCAGTCGGGGTTACTATAGAGGAATCAAGGTCAGCGACGCCAGCCAACACAGATCATGCTCCGCTCTCGCCATTCCCGCGGTACCAGGTACCAGCATTATCAAAGTATCAGTATCTCCACCTGAGTCTGGTGGCATTACAACCAATTAACCCGACAACGATATACGTGAAAAAGTCAGTATTGTTCTTCAAGACGTTTGTTGTCACTGCATTGGCCAATCTTGTGATCAATTGAATAGGCTGTGGCGGCTGTTACAGATATACAATAATCTAATCCCGAGTCTTGGATAGTTGCGCTGTCATTACGTGGCTCGAAGTCTCACAGAATTCGTGAACAACTGCGCCGCCATGACCGAGCTAGCGATGCTCTTGCAAGACGGTGTCCTCGTGCTGGGTCTAGCGAAACGCCTTGCATCAGGCAAATAGTGAACACACCGTGAGAAGCGTCCATTTTGAAGTTGCGCCGCTCGTGTATGTGTTTAGCTCTTGTAGTTGGACCTGGTCAATCCGACGGTCATGAAGTTTCGGCAAGAATGCGCTCGGTGCTTTCACCAGCAAGTTACGATCCACTTTCAGAGAAATTCAGACTGTTTGATTATGACTGTCGCCCTGGCAGGAACGTTTGTGCTCCTGCAGTGATGATTGGGGTTATGATCGGTAAAAGGGGCTTCTGCGGTGGGGCCGTTGACACGACACTAACCGTGCTGTATCCTCTCGGACATTCCTGTCGCTGTAGACCATGCTGAATGGGTAGGTCTCCAGATTGTCCACCCCGCCTTCTTGACATATTCATGAGCAGTTCCAGTTTCGCTTGGTGCTACCTATTAGGTGGAACAACTTGCTTACTGGAAAGGGAACGACCCACGAACTTCGTTACTAGACATCACAAAAAAAAGGGTAACCTGGCTTGGAATGATGAAGAGGCGGAGAACAACGCAGAGCGGGGCGGGGCATTTGTGTGACAGCAGCCAATATACGGTATACCGCCAGTGGGTTTTCGGTGGGGGCATCTCTACATCTGTAAAAATGGAGGCTGTCAGGACCTGACAGCCTCTGACAACGTCCCATTTTTACAGATGTAGGGATCAAAATTTTCCCCAGAACCTATTCCTAAATCCCATGTGAGGCATCTACAAATATATGCCTTGGAATGGATGAAGTCCAACGCGTCAATAACACAGGCATCTAAGACAGGTTCACGTACGTCGCCAGTTTAATGTGATAAATTTCTATATTCGGGACGTCTTGCAGCCCGGTATAGCGGCTTGACACTCGGTTGAGCCAACGTTTTTTTGGAAATCGCGGGTTTGAAGTTGAGTTACGGTTAAGCTCACTCAGGCTGGCACATTCAACGAGTGTCAAGCCACTATCATATACTAGGCTGCAAGACATCCCGAATAACTTATAGAAATATATCACATGATCTGACCCTCAAGGTCAGCCAGTTCGGGTCAGCGAGATGTAACCTCGTCAAGGTCATGCCGCCGCCATGACTCGGAGAGGGACGGTCACCGGTCTGGAGGACCAGGAGGCAGTGCCCAAATATATGCACCGAACGGGATCCATCTTTCGATCACTTCGAATTTCTCACTCAACTCTGCAAGTAACTCTGGCTCAATTACCACCAAATTAGATACTAGTACTGGTGTCTTGTATATTCCTTACAGTAGCACGGTATTTTTTCAAGGCAAGTCGCGTCGTGTCGCAAAGTAGCAAAACTGGCAGAAATTCTCACACCAAGCGCAAGCGCGTCGCGTCGCGCAATTTGACTCACAGCACTTTCACAGCACTCGTCAAGCATGTCGGATGAATTCGCTTCTCCTCGCGTTAATGCGGCGCGTATCAAAAACTACCTGGGCTCCGGCCACCCGGTCAGGGTCACAGGAAAGGTGCTCAACGTGCGTTTTTGTCTTGACCATCGAGCTGTACGAGTTTTAAGACCATCTCCGCGATTTTGTTTCCTCTTCAGTTTTCCAACGACGAGACGCACTTGGTCATGGAGGCCTCGGATGGAGGACACGTAAAAGTTCTGCTGCCTGTAGTATGTCCCAGCAGCTATTTCCAGGAGCGGCCGACCCCTGATCTTAACCTGTGCTTCTCCTCAGCCCCCACAGCCGCATAACGTCACGGACACCTTTGTGGAGATTATAGGCACTGCGGTGGATGCGTCGACTATCAAATTCATGGCTTGTATCAACATGGGACCAAAGCTAGGTGCGTTCTCTACACTATTACCCTCATTTCTCCCTAATCGGCGCGCTGACCCTGATGTAATGGCTGGTTGTAACCAGACCTGGCCTTAGTGAACCAGGTCGTCGAGCTGACATTCGATCCAAAGTTCAGAGGGAGATTATTCTGACCGCCGCTTGCAATATGTTTGTCGATCGTCGACTCTACTGGTCCAGTAAATTGCTATCTGCGTGTATCATACTTTTTTTTTTTTGATGTCAACCAGGCCCTCCTACCCTGCTCATCTTTTTGTCGTGTCCTCGCTTTCGATCGTGATTCCCCTGTCGCGCCTTGTTTTTACCTTTCCACGCGTGGTCCCGTGCTTTATCGCCGCCTTCGCCTCCGCCTCCGTCACCTCGGTTGCTGCCACCTCCACCTTCCGCTCCCCCCCCTATCCCCACCCCACGACCGCGACCCCTTCTTTGACCACGACCACGACTGCCACGCTCGTCGCCTCCGCGGCCTCGTGCGTGCCGCGGGTCCGGCGTTCGACTTCGGCTGCTGGGGCCAGACGATACTGGTCCCGCGAGCGGCTTGTTACCCGAAAACTCGTGCTTCCGGAACACCTTATCTTTCATCTTTGGCTGGGGGGAACGATGAGACATGAAGGCACGTAGGCTCGGACAGGTGACCGAACGTACATTTCGATCGAGCATGATTTTGAATCCTTCGATTTGTTCGTCCACCCAACCTTGAGATACGTGGTCAGGTGTCTAGCAACGTGAGCGAGGCAGATATGGGGATGGCGCACCTGTCTGCGCACGTAGTACGGCGCGTTCCTTGGACCTCCGCGTGGCCGCGTCGCGCTCGAATACCTTCGGGTTCGTCATGTAGGCAAGTTCGAGGATACTTTCGATGCTCGGTTCCGGGTCTTCTCCTTCGTTTTCGCCCTCATCCTCCGAGCTCTCTTCTCCATCGCCTGCGATGCGCACACCGCTGACGTTGTCGAGCTCGTCGTCGAAGGCGACCTCTTGCGCTTTTCCTTTACCCCTAGCGCGATCGCCCGCAAAGCCAAATATATCGATGACTTCCTCTTCAGAGTCTGATGGTTCATCGGCGCGGCGTAAAATGTCAGCCTTCATTTCTTCCATGAAGGTTCGGTCGCGGAGCACCGTCGACGTGTCATCACTGCCAAATATATTAGAAACATAACATGTAAATTGCATAGTGAAGGGACGATGCCATGCCAGACGAAAAGGGACGCCCACCTCTTCTTCCCTATTCTCAACCTTGAAACGTCCATATCCTCCTCGTCAAACATGTTCCGCCTATCTTGTGTATATTTGAAATCGTCACGCGGTTGTAGAGTCTCAGCTTCCATCACAGCCTGTTGCTGTATCGCTTCTGGGGGTGGTGCCGTGCCCTCTACCAACGCTCCGACGACACCCTCGACGCTTCCATATTCCGCGCGCCGCAGCAGCGCCTCGACGTATTCCGGCGCATAATCGGGCAGGATCGCACGGACCTCCTCGACGCGCGGGTCCACCACCTTACTGCTGGACGGCGCCGGGGCCGCTACAGCAGCCTCAGACAGCGGTGCACACTCGGCGCTACGGGCCCCACGGCCGAGGTTGTCAATGCCGTGCTGTACGCCAGAGCCAAGGAGTAGCGTGAAGGCGCCCGGATCCTTGCGGCGTGGCCCAGAGCCTCCACCGCCTTCGAGCTCGCGGAGTTCGGCCAAGAGCACGTCGAGACGAGCGTCGTCCGCCGCGGCGCGGCCCAGTGCGCGCGTGAGCATCTCGGAGAGGTCGTACGCGTGGTGGTAGTCCGCGAACAGGCTGCGATTGAGGAACGCCGTCGGCGGGGGGTCGTCCGTGCGAGTCGGCGGAGGCAGCTCGTGCAGCGCGAAGACGACGTCGACGACGCGCAAGGCACTCTCTGGGTCCGCCGCGAGGGAGTCGAAGAGCGCCGTGAACAGGATGTGAAACGCGTCGAGGAGGTCTGCTTTTGTCTGCAGGAAGAGGCACTCCCAGTCGTCGGGCTCGCGCAGTGGTGCACCGGCTGCGGGTAGGTACAACCGGCCATAGGAGCTCGCGGCAGCGCCGAGACCCGCGTCGTACGCCCGGGCCAGGGCGAGCACAAAGTCTCGGTTGTGCGCAAAAGCGCGTAGTAGCTCTGGTGGGGCGACGCGCGTGAAGCAGAGGATAGTGCGGGCGGCCTTTCGCAGGCCATGGAGCCCGGTGTTAGCGTAGGAGAGAAGGATGGACGTGAAGGCTGGGATTGCAGAAGTGGTGGCGGAGGAGAGGAGATGTGCAGAGTTCGTGAAGGCATTGTTGAACAGGGTGCGGAGACGCGTGCGATGCGGTGCATATACGATGCTGAGATCGAGGAGAGTAATGAGATCGAGCGCGCCAGTCGGGGCGAGTCGCTCAGCGAGGACGAAAGTGCGGACACGGATGTTTCGTGAGTCACTCGTTTCGGGCTTTGGGTTAGTCTTGGAGTGTGCATCCCATATTAAGGCATCCAAGATATTCTGCGCAGCGTCTCGGGCGTAAGAGGAGATAAATGCTACAGTTGCCGCTGAGTTCACAGCTTGCACGGGGAGATCGAGGGCTTTCTGTATGGTCAGAGATATCTTCTGGTTAAGCGAGGCCAGCTGAGAAGCTGACAGCTTGGACTGCGCATAAGATGACGGGTAAGGAGGCAAAGGTGCTAAGGTAGCTGCACTCATTACCAGTCACTCGTCGTCGTCCCTACGAATTGATGAGGCGCTTAGATAAGCACATTTCTGACGGTCGACTCACTCGAGCAAGCACTCCGAGTCGGACACCATAGTACTGTACTAAACCATCGATGGTTGCTATGTGCGAAGTGCCGAGTAGGCTTTTCTACCACTTCAACATCCAATCGTATATTCCGTGTGACTCTTATCATGACGTCGTATATGTATGAGGTGTCCGGCCCCGCCTAGCCCCGCCCGGCCTCGCGTGTATTCTACAATGCCGCCCAAGGCGAGACTCGGTCTCTCAGGACCATATTCGTTAGGAAGTTGTGTGGGTCGGGTGAGCGTGTGCGCGGTTGTCAGGTCTGCTGATGTAAGAATGACTCGAGCCAGCCTCGGACCTTGTGCGGCCTTTGGTGGTTCTGTGGCTGTGACCTGTGACCAAACAGCTGACAAATCGTCCAAATAAACAACCGCGATGGGTCGAAATGCCCTTGCTTCCCCCATTACCACCATCACCCATCTCCTACCCATCCTCCGTCGTCTACCACTCGCATTTTACGGTATGTCCTTTCTGTCTCGTACTTGTGTTATCCAGTTACTCACAGTGCATCCCGTTTTCCGCTCTTTCGATCACGTATCCACCCCTCACATGCACCGCCTCGTATCAATGTCGTGCGATTTCGCTTGATTTCTCTCTGATGTCTGTCGCACGACAACTGTAGCATTTTATTGTATCAATGGCTCTCAAGCGCATTAACAAGGTTGGTGTCTTCATCAACAGAGCATTTTACACGTTTTTCGTTCTACTACACTTTACTACCACGTTTCTACCCTGCGTGCCTGATATGCCTCGTTCACTTGACACAATGCTAATACCTCACCTTACAGGAATTGATCGATCTTGGACGTGACCCTCCGTCCTCCTGCTCTGCTGGACCTACTGGGGACAACATGTTCCAGTGGCAAGCGACAATCATGGGCCCTGTAAGCACCATCTTCATTACCTAACATGTCCGAATATCCCATTCCCCCAATCCTATCAGGGCGATTCCCCTTATGCCGGCGGCGTCTTTTTCCTCTCAATCACCTTCCCGACGGACTATCCTTTCAAGCCACCGAAAGTCAGCTTCACGACCAAGATATATCACCCTAACATCAATGCCAACGGTTCGATCTGTCTCGACATCTTAAGGGATCAATGGTCGCCAGCGCTTACGATCTCCAAGGGTTAGCCTATTCTTATCTGGTTATTAGGTATTATATCTGACCCCTTTTCACCCGTTGTTTAGTGCTGTTGTCTATCTGCTCGATGCTAACGGATCCGAACCCCGATGATCCGCTCGTACCCGACATTGCGCACTTGTATAAGACCGACCGTGCTCGGTACGAGGCGACTGCGCGGGAGTGGACACGGAAGTACGTCACTCTACGTTGCTCTTCTGAGTCTTTGATTACATCTTGTTTCTCCCTTACAGATATGCCATGTAACACGATGGTGGACGGACTTTGCACGCCAACATTTCCTGTATCAGTGTTTCGTTGTCACATAATGTTCTGTTTGGCACCGCTTCAATCCCTTTGTGGCAATCCAGATGTCATGATAATAAGTCAGAATGAGCTGCTGTCTTGAAGCATAATTGGTTGTGCCTTGGTTCCCGACTTTTGATCGATGTCTGTATGCGGAAGGTACTGTCGGTGATACAACCATCTTTTAGCTGTTCCAACCAAAGTGAGGTAGTGTCTGCCGGATCTGTTTCGTGTCCAATGTACAGTAAGTTAGCCGAATGCGTGCATGGCACCTACAACGAGCTACTATGTTTGGACACCGATGCCGCCAGTGATCTAGGCCAAGATTTATGCGGGCAAACAACATACAGCAGTAGTTGGGCCATGGACTTCGGTGGTCCAGCAACTGGTGGCGGAAAGATACCTGTATGATTGATCGTCGCGTCGCAAAGCCAGGAAATTGCGGCCTTATGCGTTGCTTGATGTCTAAAGGTTGAGAAACCATCTCCGCGACTGATCGGAAGGTACACAACATCGTTACTTGCAGTACACCATTCCTCTAGTGTAAAAAGGCGGAGACGGGGACTCGTGAATGGTAGCTGCATATTAATTGTGTTGCGTGCATAGAAAAACGGAGTAATCGAATGGCACAAAATGTACAGGATACAAACAACTCCGGGTCGAGGGTGTGAGAAAAGTACAAATCTTGCAATCCTGAGACCTGCCAGTAGTATTTACAAGAGGGATCAAAAACCCAACACGTGGGTGCCGCGCTCAATGGGATTTTAAGCTTTTCATGTAGGTCCAAAAAAGATGAGCATCTGGTCTCGCTCATCGTACAGAAGAAAACTTCAATCGTGCTTTGTCGGTCCGGCGCAGTTCCTCGTCTTTTAACTTGGCGTTTAATGCTGTATATATATCTAGCGCATACTTTCCCCCTTCCTATGGGTGGTGAGCAATGATGAAAGAACAGTGTTGCGTGTTGCACACGGACCTTGACTAACGATTCGATCTGCGCAAGGTCAACGTTCCCCACGCCGAGCAAGTGCATCCCATGAAGCGCGGCCGCCGGTGATTTGGCGGAGAAGGAGTATACCAGGAGTAGACGAATGGGTGCGGCGGCCTCCTCCTGTGTTGTGGCATCTAAAAAGTGTAACCCGGGAAACTACAGCAGTCGAGATTAATTTAAAACAGACAAAAGAGAAAACAAAGGAGGTACCAAGTTGAGCGTGATACAGACGGGCCAGGCGTCTCGTCCGCCCAATACAGGCCCCTCGTCCCAGGAATCTTCGAGCTCAAAGTCTGTGGCCGATGGTTTCGATCTCGTATCGAGGCCGCTCTGTGATTTCGGGTCGACGTCCATGTCGTTATCGTCCTTCGGCTTCCCTCCAACGCCGCGGCGGTATTCGACAGCTCTGGTTTTAGGGACGTGCGTGTCCCAGAGCGCAGCTCGTGCCGCCATGAAGAGGGCGTCGTACACGTTCCCCGCGTCCGAGAGCACCATGAGGTCGAGCGTCAGGAGCCACGCTTTCCGGCCGGGGATGATACCGAGGTTGGGGGGCCGCAACGAGGTGTGCGAGAAGACGCCGTGTAAGACCGTGGTGTAGTCGTGCTGCAGATCGTCCAATGCGGCTGCTGGGAGATAAGAGTACGCAGCCGGAGAGCTTTTCTTCGCACCCGTCAGCAGATTGCTTCGAGCGAGAAGCGGGGAGGCTGGACGCACCAAGAGACAACGCACGCGATTCGGCCGCCCTCCACACCGCTACTGGCAGGCCCTATGTCTTCTACCTCGAGCTTCGCCGCGGCGAGTATCTCAGTTCCACCTATACTTTCGTCGGACGACCGACCGAGATTGAGGAGGGCGCTACCATTGGCGATCGGTGCGACCCCGGTCTGTAAGGTGACGGAACGGAACTGATGGAGGGAACGGCCGTCTCCACGGAGTGGCTGTTGTGCCCGAAGAGATGCCTGAATATACGATTTTTCAGCTTTTGAGAGGGTTTTGAACGCCATGGATTGAGGGATACTATCCGATATCCCTAGACACGTGAGTTGCCATTCTCAGTACGCTCATTTCGGAGCTCTTGAAGTTTGCCATACCGATGGTGGGCTCCTGGAGATCTTCTGGGTTGGCCCCGCAGCGGTCGCCAGTGCGCTCAAATCGACATATTCTCCCAGTCCTCCGCAACATAAGAGTAAGTTCATATCGATTTATCGGGCCTTTCTCCTCTTGAACAGGCCCTTCTCGGTCTATTCTATTCATATGCCTGCGGTATTGTACTATCTATCTGGTCGACCAGATAAAACATGTATGGCTTAATTAAGTTGCACACCAACGACTAATAATAGCGCAGTGACTGAGTATGAAGTTTATCAAGGTACTGGGGTCCCTGCATGGCAGTTACACGCTAAATCGAGCCATCTCGCGAGTGGCTCATCCTCAGCCTCACGCTCGGGCGCCTGCGCCTTTTCTTGCTCTGCACGGGCCTTGGCTGCAAGTGCGTCTCTCTCAGGCACCGCCTCGTTTTCCCGCATCAGAACATATGACGGCGTAGTGTGCGTGTATGGTGGCGAACGACCAAGCGAGCTTGAAGCAGGCGTGGCCCTCGCTCTTGGGTTATGTTACCTTCGAGGAAGCAGTTCCGCAACAGGGGACCGTGCAGGAGAGCCTGGAGAGTGGAATTTGGGAAACACGTTTGGCCCAGATTGAGAAGACCGCGCTGGCGTTGGCAGGGAAGTGCGGCGGTGTTTTCGAGCGCGGCGTCGTCTTTCTCCCAGAGCCTCCGAGATCGGCAGGCCTCGGAAGACGTTTCTCATCTAGACTCTATGACCCTTGTTGCCGAAAAGAAAGGTGAGAAGAGATACCTAGAAGCTTTGTCTCTCATCCCTCGATCGTCAGAACGACTTGTTGATGTATGTTGTCTAAATGAGATCATAGATCATGTCCTGACACTTTGCAAAATATGATACCGGGCTGCATACCGGCACTTGAGCATATTCAAGATATTGGGGTGCACAGGAGGACGTACAGAACCTTTGACCCGGTGTTCCAGAATAGGCCCGCAGCCAGAGAAGGCTCCTTCTATGTATACATAAAAATGGGCGTGCTATTGTTGGCCCAGTTCTACAAAGAGGGGATGCTACCTGTCTAAACATTCGTGACCTTGTGCTACAAGCACCAATATGCAGCGCACCTTTCGCGGGTTTACGGAATGAAGCGCGTCATACGTCAGTTGTACTTTCTGTGGAACTACGCGAAAGAGAACTGGCTCTTTCTTGGCCATATCTGAGATACCCACTGTATCGAGAAAAGGTCCGGAGGATGCCGCCCTTGGATGGGTAATCGCGGACCGCCCATACCGGTAAGGGTTTGCTTTCCTTTTCAGGAGCTCACAGGCAGCAAGTGCGTCACTTGCGTGCGGCTTTCAGCCAACTACGACCTTCCTTCTTTCCCGTGAGCGTGAAAATGATCCATATATGCAGGGCTGAAGACGGTGAGGTATTCCAGGTATGTGCTCTCCAGATGTCCACGTGCGCCGTTGACCGAATGAATAGACAAGTGCCACTCTTTGGGACATAGAGAGGTACCACAGCAGCGACGACTCGCTTTTTCTCGACTGAGCATCTTATAGGTTAGGAAGCCTTGAGGCATTTCTAAGAAAAGAGATTGGGATCGAGGAAGGCGCGGTGCTAGCGTATCTTTCGGATGGACGGAGATTGAGAACGGACAACGTGCGGGATCTCGCAGGGGCACAAGACCAGGTGTGTTCATAGCTCCGCTCCCTTCTCAACACCCCTCCCATGCCTTTACATCTCTGACTGTCCACCAGTCAATATTTGTGTTCAACAAGTACTATCTAGATGAAGATTTCGAATGAGGTGACGAAGCTCCTCCATTTACAGCCTCCATTGCAACCCCCAATAGAAGGTACGTATCCCTTGAGTTGCGCGCCTATTGCACGCGTAAATTTTTTACAAGAATCGATCACTGCGACTCCCCCTTTCCAACCATCGCAATTGGGTGCTTCCTACCACAGAGCGGCGCAGGCGCACCTACAATCAATTAGCCGTACTCTGGATTCATTGCGGTACCAACAATCTGCTTTGCAGATCGCGTCAACAGCTCTTGACCTCAACGTGCTCAACGTCGCCGACGTTTTCGATGGTGTCGCCGCTGGCGCACGCCGGGAACTAGACAAGCAGGCCAATCTTCTCGCCAGCGTTGATGCCGATTTGGAAATGGCATCGCGGGTTCACGTTCACCGGGAGTTCATGTCTGTCGCGATGCAACGGGCTATTGACTCGGGAGGCCGAGCGCGCACGCTTGGGGATTACGTCTCTAACGAGAAGATGCACCAGGTGGCGGATGCGTGCCGGCGAACTCATGGTATTTCTCTGCTCCATTCGGGTATGCACATGTTCATCATTATGGTAAAGGCGACCTTCAGGAACGCTTTCGTCACGTCGAAGAGACTATGAAGAAGCTTAGCGATGGGGCGGCCGAAGTGAGGTCGAGTCTGTCTGACACAAGGTATGTCAGCGCCTCAGTCGTACATTGGCTTTTTAAATATATATATATGGTCAGGCCTCTAGATGAAGCCGAGGCATTAGACCAACTATCTCGTGAGTCGCACGGCAGAATTTCAGAAATCATAACCTCCCTCGATGGTAATCTTTAGCTACCCTGCTTGCGCCATATCGTTTGCTCATCGTCGTCTAGGTCCTGTTCCAAATGTTGACGCACTTCTACAGGGTAAAACCATTTCCTCACTCATCCAACAGACATTCGTAACTTTGCTGCAGAGCTCCGTCAGTTAGACATATCAATGAGGAGCAACGTTACGTCTGTTACGCAGATGAAGGTATTCTCGAGTATCCTCAAGTTGTCCCTCTCTCATGTCTCCATAGAATACGTTCACAGAACACTGCTTACGGGGTCTTCGACAAATCAGTACCTTGAACAACGACCTTGTCGCACTTCCGGCTGATTTGACTGCGCTACAAGCCAGCTTTAGGACCAAGAACACTTTCCCCCATATCCAGCGGCTCCATAACCTTGTATATGCTTATGGTGCTACAGTCATTGAGATCGTTCGCCGGAAAGAGTTCTGTCTGTAGCGGTGCTTCTCAACATTTTGACAACGGCCTCCTGATCGTATTTATTTAGCAAGATTTTTCTACACAAGATGCCAAATTATCTTGGAAGTAATGGCGAAGCTTTCGTATGTGACTAGTTCGTTCGCGTTTGTCTCGCTTACGTTCTTGTCAAGGGTCGTTGAACGCAAGCGCCGTCAGGTGTATCGTGGCGAAGTGCATGGTCAACTTCCCTTCGATCCCAAGGGTATGGATGATACGGTTCCCTCAATCGACTTCTCCCCTTCCGGAGGCAGGGATACCGATAGCCCGTACACCTTAGAGCGGGCAGACATCAGTAGTGCGTAGCGAATCCCGACTCTGTGACGGATGTCCGATTCGAGTAGAATAAACCCAGATCTTCTACGCGTCCTCGAAGACTTGGAACGATATGCCCAGTCACTCAAGGACAACGACGTTGCACTGAACAACATTCGAGAGACTCGCGCGAATCTTCAGAGACTAGTCGACAGGATGGATGCCCTCGAGTCGGGCTTTGATAGGATTGCCGAACGGTCGTGTATGTTACCAAATACTACTTCTGCTTGCAGTGAATTAGCTAACAATACACAGTACTCTCGTCATCGCGATTGGCATTGTCACGGAGGCGTCGTGGGTAGTTTGTCGTTCTCTGGGAGACCTTTTAGATTGATGTCACCTTCCTTCGCTCGTAGTTTCAGACGCAGATGGACAAGCTTTTCAGGAACTCGCCGAGAATCTACGGGAACTTGAAGGAAAGAAGGCTGACAGCGAGGCGGTGTTTAACGAAGAACGACGTGCTTTGAAAGCTGAAATCGACCATCTCAAAGAGCAGCTTCGGTCCGCTAGCTCTGAACATGAACAAACAGAGCGGTTCGAACGAGAGTTACGCCAAGCTCGCGCGCAAATTGATAGCGAGGTCACAACGCGGCGTATTATAGAAAATAGGCATCAAGATCTTCTTTCGAACGTCGAACGGCAACGGCAAGAGCTAACCGAAGCCCTCGCGGAGGCGACGAGTCAGACTAAAGCTGCGGAGGTTCTCCGGCAACAATTGGCCCAGGCCCGTGAGGAAGCCGAAGAGATCCGGGCTTTGGAGGCGCGAAATGCCGCGAAAATTGCAAAGCTTCTCGAAGACCAGGACGAAACTCTAAGAAATCTCGGACAGGCGCGGGCTCGAGGAGAAAATCTAGAAGCCCAGGTCGACACCATGTGCAAGGAACGAGCCGAGATGAAATCTGCTTTGAAAGACGCTAGCGAAGAGAAGGACAGGCTGTTGCGCGCTCAAGCGAGCGAGCACGATCGGCAACTGCGTGACTATGTCGCCGAAGCAGATGGAGATCGAGCGGTGCTAGAACACCAGTTCTTCGAGCTACGAGCAGAGGTAGAAGATTTGGAGCGCCAACTGAAGGAAGCCGCAGCTCAAGTCGAAATGAAGGAGACCGATTCAGTTCGTCTCCGAGAGGAGCTCCAACGCTTTGAGCGTGAACTGCGGGATGCGCGGAATGTAGAGGGCGTGCTTCGAGAAGACATTCGAACTGGGCGCATCTCGCAGTCCGAATTTGAGCAAAAGGTGGAGGCGGCCGAACGGCTCATCGCGCAGCTATTAGAGACCTCTATCGCCTACCGCACGGCTCACTTCAAAGCACTGACTGTCGCCCAGGCAGCTATCTCTCATCCTTCGATGTCCAAATCGATAGGTCAGCTCACTGAGTCTCACGTCTTCCCGACGAGTGCCAGGCATGGGTCCGCCAGCCCGCATGATGAACCACCCCCCGTTGACCCTTCCGATCCTGCCGGCGCTGTCGAGATCCTGCGCTCTTTCGACCACGACCACTTTCTGGAGATCGTTTCGAAGACGGGTTCCACCATTCGCAAATGGCAAAAACAATGCAAGGAGTATCGGGAGCGCGCCAAGGGGAAGATATCCTTCCGTAACTTTGCCAAGGGTGATCTTGCGCTCTTTTTGCCAACGCGTAACTCAATTTCGAAGCCATGGGCCGCGTTCAATGGTGTCTACCGTACCTCTCTCTTGCGAATGGCATACTGACTTTGACCGACTAGTCTCCTTCCCACACTATTTCCTTCAGGCAACTGGACACCTCGCGGAGCAACTGAAGACGCGCGAGTGGATAGTCGCAAGGATCACATCTATAACCGAGCGAGTGGTTGACCCGAAAGTCTGTTTGTTCGAACGGTCATTTCGAATCTATCGTTGACATTTTTCTGCAGGACCCCAGTAGTAACCCATATGGCCTCGGCGATGGCGTGAAGTATTACATGTTGGAAGTCGAGGACTGGACGCAACCGGGTACCACAAAACGCCGGCAGACGTCCAAGAAGACGTCGGTGGTGGTTGAACCGAAAGAAGAGCCTCCTGTTCCTCTGTCGGCGCCGCCCGAGAACGAAGTTGAGGAAGAAACGTTTCACCCGGCACGCGCACCCAACTCTCGGCACTTCCCTGCCGCGCGCTTGGGGTCGAACTCAACGACGCCAGTTGCTGGCCCGTCTTCTCTCTCGCGACTCTTGGCTCAGGCACCAGTGGCACCTGAGCTACCGCCACCCGACCAAACTCCCCACCTGCCGTCCCCAGTGCCTTCTCCTACCCGTACACCCTCACCACAGCCCCCAGCACCATTTCCCACGACGACCTTGCCCGCAACCACGGCACCCGGGCGACCACACTCTTCGCCACTGCGCCCGGGTTCCCGAGCCTCGCGGCTGTCGACGTCCTCCCGATATTCTACACCACGGCTCCCCGCGTTCGGCGGCGCAGGCGGAAGCCCGGCCAAGGCAGTTCCGACCACCGCAATTACCGCCCCGCCTGCCATGGAGGACCCAAGTACAGGCGTATTCGGGTCTCCCACGAAGACGGCGCCGCAGCCTATAGAGTCCGCGGGCGATGGGATGGCGAGTTTGTTGGCGCGACGGCGGACAACGTCGTTTCATTTGCCTGCCTCCGGCTCGCCGCTCGCTGCCCCTGTACCTCGACAAACGGCTAGTCCAGCGGGCGCGTTCGCTAACCTCGCCAGCTGGGGCACGTCGTTCTCGCGCCGCCGCAAGGCGATCCCCACGGCTGCCCAAGCGTCCGTTCCGGCACAAGCGGGCGCCAAACAGGACGCCGTGTCTGAGTCAGGATACACTGACGCCCAACAAATCCTTCAGCGATTTTAAAAAGTGGCTCGTTTGCTTTTCACGACTTTTCGGCCACCAAGCCCAGTTGCGAACCAGGGAGTGCGGGCATGTTGGGCTGGGGTCCCCTGCTTAGGAGTCACAAACATGGGACACGAAGGAACCACGCCTATCGTCCCATTGATATTATGATTACAACGTTGTCTTAATCGAGTTTATTACCCTCTGCCCAAAGACCGTGTCGCTGTGTGTGGTGGTAGCACGACGCCAGTAGATGTCGTAGGCGAGAATAGATGTACGGGAGACGCGACGTATGAAAAACTGAATATCCAGCAAAAAGTGGGTAAACCTTTGTAACCACGACCCATATCATACACCAAAGACGTGGTAACTTACAAGAACACACGCCTACTGCACGTATTGGTTTCGGTCCTTTGTTCTTTCCATAGCTATCAGAGTAGTTTTTTTTAAGTTTAGGAGTAAATGTGAACCTCTGAGCGGACACGCACGATTATAATGCAGGAGCTTCTCAATGAGGTCTACATGAGTGAGAACCATGCGTCTGCAACAATATCTTTTGAGTTGAAGTTCATCGAGAGCATCCCTAGGGAAAATAAAGTGGGTGAGAGGGCTTTGTCACAACGACAACGGGGGGAAGGGACGGACCCTTCACTCATGTCTTTTGCGAGGAGTTCGAGGTACGCGTTCCATTTATCGCCGATGACTTTTCCGCACGAGAAGCAGCGCACAGGAATTATCTGAAGTCAAGTCGCGTAATGGAGCCAAGTCGTTGATTGCAGGTGCGGAACACACATACCATTTTGCTAGCCGACAGACTGCTGCAGACGCGCGCATGTTGCCTGCTGGCAATGACGAATCCTATCGCATCAATTACGTAATATTGCATATGAAATCACAATCCGGACTCGGATTAGTGCTGTGCTGTAAGTCCAGTGTAAATCTCCTGAGCGAAGCAGCGGCCGTTGGCGGACTTGTTCCGCGCAACGACGTGAGTGGACCCGCAGTCTGTGCTGTTGAGTACCCTGGCTTTCCATCCCCCCTGTCAATTCAGACAGAACTGTATCGCAACTCTTATCACCTGGGAGTATTTTACATTATGAATTGTGTATTATTCCCCTTTACCCACCGCTTCCTTTAATTTATATTCAGTGCACTAGGACCTGCAGAGATATTGATATTTAATGGTCGATCGACGATCGGCAAGGCGCAGTTCTACTTCGTGAAAGGTTCACATAGGAGAGGGCCAGGTGCCCCATACATGCACTTCACTTAGGGAGACAACTTGGGACCACTCCGATGTTTCCGCTTTGTATGAACATGCAGATCGCCCACACTGGACATTTCACAGTGTGATCCCTGAAACATGATTGGTCAGGACTTGTTTTGTACCACATCGTAAGATGTTTGCAGTGTGAATACAATGCCGAAGGCCAAGTAGCCGCTCATCTGAGGAACCACTTCGGAGTCACCGATTGATGGACACCGCAGGCGTCTTGGCGCAGCGTCAGGAGCTGTCATTCCCTAGGTGTCATGAGGCCTACAGTGGTTCTAGTCGAGTCTTGCGCGTGTTTAGGGCGAGTTCAGCGCATGTGTACATCACAGCCATAATACGGTGCTGGTGATTTTCTGAACCGTAACCTCGCGCCATAGCCTGGACCTACCTCCTTCCTGGAGTGTGTTGTAATAGGTTCGTCATGCCGCGGATTCAGTATGCGAGGGGTTGGCGAGAACGGGGGCGGAGCAGAGGGAGTGTACATTCGCATGTGCGAGCACGAGGCCTCTCCGACACTGGCGCACGCGAAAAGACTCGCGACAACAGCAAGGCCAATCAAAACGAAACCCAACAGATCCAAATAGGGTCAAAATTATCGAGGCCTGTAGGGATGGGACGCTAAGGTGGATGATTCGATAGGATCAGGTTGAACCCTTCTTGTATGACGTCCCAAAACTGATTGGCCTGATCGGCTGTGGTTGTTGCGTCTGTCATGTCTGCCTGAGAGCTGCCGTGCGATATTGTTGTACAGGCCACTATGCCTTGCGCATCAGTTGGTGTTTTTACTTCGTAAACTGACCATGACAGTTAGGGCTTCTAGTAGCCGGCGTTCTACTATGATACGCCTCAAAGTCCGATCACGGGAACTGGCGTGCGGTGGCAGCGTGTCACTCTCTAGTTGTTCTTCACAATCTCTTTGCACGGGCTGGGTTTGCACAAGTTGCGCAGTCGATTTTCAACAGTCGATGAAACGCATTTACTTCGCTCCGAGTAAATCCCACTACACAGGAGGCCTGCATTACATTCTATCTTGCTTGACTTGTGATATACTTTTAACTCGGGCGGTGCAGACTTGAATGCTCATTGGTCGCTGCCGTAACCCTGCAGCAAGGTTCACAAAGCAAAATCCACGGTTGACGACTCGCGACATGTCCGTTACCGCACTCTTATCCACAGGCCATGAAGGCCTCGCCGTTCCCATATGCGAGGCTGTTCTCTATTACTGTTCTTCTAGCTCCTGCTTGACGACGCCAGGCGGAGCCTTCCCTGTTTATAATGAGATACACGCACTATCGGCCATCCCGCTCCCATTCCGGACAGAACCACTTTAGCCAATATCGTTCAAAGACGACCGCGGGCGACAGTTTTAACTTGTGTTTCACAGAACATAGTCCGCGTCTTTGCCCCATACTTCATATTCCGCTGCGCCCTTCGGCCACTGCTATCCCGATGCCTCCATTAGACAGCATTCGTACTCTTACCAACAGAAAAAAGGTGGTGGTGCCTGCCTGGATTCTATGCTGCGCCATCGCTGCTGCGACCGTGGTCTGCGTTAGCGTCATCGTCGGGTGGCGGCTACGTATTTCAGACCTCGATGGTTCGTCCCCGCGTCCCTCTGCGGCGCGGAACATATTATTCGAACTGAACCTGGTTGGCGTGGACCCTCTGCAAAATATCATCACGCTCGACTGGTGGATCATCGGGGATGACTGCAATGATAGCGGCGCTGCATGCCCCGCGGTCAACATATATGTCAATCCGTGAGCATTTATCCGGAATTGTCCTCAAGCATGTCCTCACTCAGAACGTGCAGCGACGAGTTTCTAAATGCTGGGGGGTCGACGACCCCTTCAGATAATGGCGCCTCTCAGCCGGCCTTTCGACACAACCCCACGACTCTTTCACTGAACCCCCGACCGGCATTTCGCACGCAGCTGGACTTGCGTTCGTACCCTCTTCCGAACCGCCTAAATCTCGTCGACTACCCTTTCGACAAGTAAGTACAGAAATAGTTTTTAGGGTATGGTGATCTTATTATTACCTTAGGTACTCGGCTTCTGCGTCTATTTTTGCGCGGACCGAACGACACCGAGGAGGCTGTCGGAGCTTGGGTCTATAACGTTACGGGTGCTGCATTGTGAGTACACACTACCAATGGTTCTAGCGCGACGCTCCTCAATAGTTCATCTTCCGCCCCACAAGTGGATTTGCCACGACACTAGGTGGGATCCATGTAGATGCCAACACTGTAACATCGGTGGACTTGCGCGTCAACCGGGCCATGTCCGTCAAACTCTATGTCATTACAATCATTTTTGGGATGTGTAAGGACCCTTTTTCGCGAATTCCTTAGCACCAACCTCTAACGCGTGGATACTCCCTACTAGGGTTGATTAGTCTCGCTCTGATGGCCGCCACGATCAAAGCCCTGATCTTTCGCCACAAGATAGAGACTGCGGTCTTGGTCCTTCCAGTTGCAACCATGATTGCCTTTGCTCAACTGCGCGGATCCATGCCGAATGCGCCAGCAGGATTCGGTAGGTTACTTTCCTGTCGTTTTGTCCTATCCTCTGGCATTGACGAGAGCCTGTTTTTGAAAAGGTACCAATATAGGTTAGCAAGTATTTTTTGAAAAGGAATGAGGCTTACCCTCTTATGGCGAACAGACCTAATGGGCTCATTGCCAACCTATGTGTGCTTAGTATTCACGGTGAGCAGTGGGACAGCTTTTGTTGTTTCTACATGTCACTGATTTTCACGATTAGACAGTCTGCGGTCTTGCATACTGTCTATCGGTTCCCACTCCAAGACCTGCTAAACAATTAGGAGATCTTGCTGCTTAGGCTTTGTTTCATATGGTATTGTTCGATTGCCGTGGCCAGGGCTGGTACCGGCCATATAATGACAGACTCACGTATCCCATACCTCGCATAGACTTATAGACAGGTCATGTATCCACTAATTATATTACTTAGAGTAACTCGTTCCGGTTGTCGGTTTGTGGTTTCTTTCCGAGGAGGGGCACAGGGTTGCAGAAGATTAGGGTTCGATGTACTTACAATATTACGCAGTAAAGATCACAAATAAAAAGGGATCCCATAGACTACAGGAGCTGCACCAGTAAGGTACTTCAGTTTGCAAGCCCCTCTCGCCTCTGCAAGGGCTTTAACTATGGAAGTTCCGGCCGTTTCAGTCCTGTCGGGCTTCTTTCGAAGTGCTTCTGGCGTGAGGTGCACATGATCAAAGACGGCTTGCGTGAGCTTGTCAATATCGCGATCGGTCACATCCCAAAGGTTCGCTATCAAAGTCGGGCTGCAGTCGTCCATGTTGTAAGAATGGAGGGGAAGACCGAGTAAGAAAATATCACATTACCATCCTGCAAGCATGTAGTTGTACGGCGTCCCGATGCGGTCAAATTCACCCATGTCTCGCAGCAAGCCTGAGGAACAACCCCAGAGCATGGTGGCCGCACACCGAGGTAGGTGTCGGATCTTATGCGATCGTATATACTGTTCCCCGCCTCCATGACCGAAATAACTGAAAGGACGTTAGAATGCGCCACGCAGCCAGCAAAGGGACGGATATACATGAGCAGCTCGTTCTTCGCAAGAGCGTGCGTGAACTCTTGTTCACTCGGCGTGCGACCGATGATGCCGTCCCATCCAACCCCTTGCATACTTCTCAACCAGGGGGAGAAACGACGCTCGGTGCTCTCGAGATCCCCACTAGGGTTCAGGATGTAGTATGTACTCGACAAGTCGAGCCGGGTATGTCCTTCGTACTGTCCCGAGTCTTGGCCTGATACTGTTGACTGGTTGCGCCGTCGAGCAAACTCGAGGCGGTCCACGAGAAAGTCGATGTTCGGAACCCGGCTGACGCTCCTTCCCAGGAGAATAGGGAGGGACTCCCATGGGATTTCTTGTAGGTTCCTGTTCAGCACCAGGAACACGTGTTCGTCCTCTTGCAAACGAGCACGACCGCGCACCCTTGCGGCGTGTTCTTCAAGTGCCGTGCGCAGATCAACCACGACGTGATCGACGTCCACTTCCGAAATGGCAACCTGCACGCCATGGAACTGGTACAAATCAAGGATAAAGTAGACGAGGTCTTCGAGTTCTTCATCCTTGCATTTAGGTGACAGACGAGAAAAACACTCCAGCAAAGAGTCATCCAGATGCATCCGAGTGCTTTGCTTCATTCCCTGGGCCCCGATAATCTGCTCAAAGATCCTGTCCAGACGACTCCGGAAAGCCAACATGGCTCCCTCAGGGACCGACTCTTGAGCACTGAGTATCGTCTACGCCAGATCAGCATCAGCACCAAACAAGACACAGATGAGTAGATAAAATCACCTTGAAGGCACCAAACCAGCAGAATTCGATGCTATCTAACAGCTCCTTCAACCTCTTGTCCAATGCCATGCGATCAGCCCACCAAGCGGCGCGGGCAGTTCGATCCTGCGCCTTGACATTAATCGCGTTCTTCGTGCCCTCGTCACTCAGACGTATAATCTCCCGGAGCTCTACAGTCGCATCTTCGAAAGTGAGGTGTTCGTCTTCCTCTGTTTCTCTGCGCCCCTTCAGCGGTAACGAGAAGACGAGGGGTTGTTGGCCAGCACGCTGTCGGCAAACAAACATCGTGTTCTGGTCCTCAGTCACGTAGATATGTACGACTGTCCAGTTCGCTGGGAGATTGTCCAACTTCGACTGGGTGAGCTTGGATGAGCTGAATGGCAGCTGCTGGTATTTCTCGCGAATATATTCCCAGTAGCCGCTTAGCAACAGTTCCTCAGATTGCACGTCCCTGTCGTCATCGGAGTCAAATAATGATGATGGTGACCTGCTCTTCCTAGATCGTGAATTGACTAGTAGCTCGTCTTCAGTTGTCAGAAGGGGCCAATGGAGATCGTCCCGAGTTCTGGAAGGAAGTTTATGGGCAATAACGTCCACCATCTCCCGTTTCAACGTGACGTTGGCACTTGAATCTGAATTCAGAACAAGGTCAAGTCGACGAAGGATGATGACAGGAAACCTGACTGACCTATCAGGTTTGCAACGAAGAGAGCGCTGTTGTTTGCTCCCAATGATGATTGAAATGAACAAATGAGTGCCAATGAACCCGCTGCTTCCCGAACACGGGGTACGCTCCCGCGTTGCGAAGTAGACACAAGGTCCGAATGAAAGAGCTTTTCTGCTTCTGTCAATACCCGCGTAATCACTTGGGCTGATGTTGTCAGCAGAGATTTATCTCCGGACATTCCCATTGGGAGCGATAAAACTGAGGAAGGTCTTCAGTCAAGGTGCAATGTTCGCACAAAAGACAGCGCACCCGACTCTCTGATGCTGCTGAGGAACATGTCCCCACGGAAGTGGTCATACACGTCGTGGAGCGTCAACTTTGCCAGTAATGATCGCTCCTCCGCCTGGGCAAGTATGTCAGCACAAATGGCCTCCATCTCAACCGAATGACACGCACCTGTATGTCTGCTAATGGTGCCAAGTGAGACAACTTTTGCAACAAACCTTCGTACTCGTCCCCAATATCGTTGCGCAACAGCCAGACTAGGGAAAGAATTAGAAAAACACCACTGGTTTTAGTTGGGGTGTGGATACCCACTGTGCTGCCTCAGAACTGAGGAGAAAAGAGCAGGGACCGGTGGCTCCAAGCCCCCCATCGACCTGAGAGGGCTAGGCGACGCAATGCTTGATCGTCTAGGGAATTGTAAGTTCAGGTAGACCTTCAGAGGAAGAGAATCTTTGCCTAGGAGGTCTGAGCCCTGAGAACGTCTTATCCAGCTCTTCTAACATCTTCAAGGCCTCTGCATACTGCACCCGAGCGTCTTTGTCCTGTAGCAAGAGCTCGTTGTACTCTCCACGTAGCTTGTGCAACCCGGCGGCGTCAGGGCTCGTCATGTCACTGAGGACATCGGTTGCCGCGCATAGCGTTGTAAGTGCGGTATCGAGTTGTCTGAGTTGAAGTTGAAGTTCGACTTGCAGAGCCAGAGCCCGACCGAGCATGGCTGGGGCATTCATCGATCTGGCAAATCGTTCAGACTCTCGTATGAAATACTCAGCCTCTCGGACCGATCCACGTCGGAAATAGATGTTTGCGATGGATAGAGTTGTCTCGAACATACCCTCGGCGATATGCCATTCTAGGCCGTTTGTGGACGCGCGAGCATGATGTAGTTTAGGGTTAGAACTAGCGGAAGAGAGATTGTCATCTCTCGTCGGCGAGGTCTTTTCGCGGTCTGAAGACACATCGAAGGGATTCGATAAGGCAGAGGTACCGTGTGAAGGGACTTCATGAGGGCTTAGGTGAGACAACGCATTGGCAGCACGATTCCATAATCGATTCGCCTGGAGAAGGCCCGTGAGAGCCGTGGTAGGATCATCCTGAATTTTGAATTTCGTCAACAAAGTGCTTGACACCAGATGGGAGGAGTTCACCTCAGCCAGTTTAATCTCGGCAAATACGGTCGCAGCCAGCGCAATCCGTCGGAGGCGGTTCACATGGGAGTGCACGCGATCTGCCGTTGAAGACTCCTTCTCGTTCGTAGGCGAGCTTTCCGACAACTGTAGAGCTTCTGAATATAATGCAATACTAATTGCGAAGTCAGAGCGCGGTAGATGATTGAAACAGTTGAGCTACCCTTGATCCACGTCGCCGATCTTAATCAACGATTCCGCATGACGCAAGAGCAGGACAACTCTGGTCTCGTTGGATACTGTCTGGACATGAGTGGAACTCAGGCTGCGCTTGTAGACGAGCCCAGCATCCCTCAATTTTCCTAGTTTTACGTATTCGTGTGCCAGTTGAACAGACAACTGAACAAACTCTTCGTCGCGCGCTTCAACATTGTCCACGCCAGGAGCCGCCAACACAGCTCACCTTCGTGCTGACCGATCAAGGGGTGCTCGCAGATCTGTCTTGCGACGTGCAAGAGCTCGAGCTTGAGGACAATGTGCCCGACGAAGCCCACAAGATTGATAGTCATATCTAGACGAGAAGGCGATTGTCAGTTGGAATGGGCCCGAAGAGGAGCAATAACATACTCATGAGTGATATGAGTCGACGTGAATTCTTATGAGTGAGAATGAGGTCCTCCTTAGCCTTCATCTTGGCTGGCGACTCCTCTGTTTGAGACACATGGGACCCTGATACACTCGTTAAAGACGACGACAAGCGTCGAATGGAAGTCCTACCTCTTCGGCGTTTAGGCGTGGCGGGTGGTAACTTCGAAGCCTTGGACTTGCGTGTAGTTGAGGCGACAGCCCGGGCAGAAGCTGTCTTTCCTCTTGCTTTACGAGCAGCGCTGACTTGTCTGATAGAACTCTTTGCCTCAGCATTTCCCGCAGCATTTCCGTGGATCCACGTCCTGAGGATTCGGCAGGCTTCCTGGACATGATGAGTAATGACCGTGAATTGTTGGGCATGAACTTGGCGATGTGTATGTAGGGCAAGCCACATATGCATTTCTGCACTATGTAGAGCACGCAAATGTAACATTGAGGCATCAAGTCCAACTTTCTATAATCAGGTCGTAAAACAGGAAACCTTGGTGGCGGTGAGTAGACGTACTTCTTGGCTCAGAAGTCCTTCGATTTCCTTGGCAGATTCAGGACAGGCGCAGGTCCCCATCAACCACACCACTATAGTAGGTGAGCCCCAAGGTCTTCAACATGACGGTTGCCCGCCGAATTGGTCGATTAACCGAGTCGTACTGTCGAAATGCAGTCAGATAGGAGTCCCATTACCACACTTTGCACGTCCAGGTTTCCAGAGGTTTCCACTCAAACTTTCCGCTTGTCGCTCGAGAATAGCGCCGACAACGCAGCGACGTTCCTCTTCGAGATCAGTAGCGCCGTCAATAGATAGAGAGTTTATCAGCTGTTTAAGCGAAATCTGTGTTGGTTGGCGAAGGAGTTCGCAGGCGGCCATATAGGTGACTCGATCTACGATGACTGCCGGCTTGCTTGAGTGATGGAGACGCCCCGAATGCACCCTCAGGCCCCATCGTGCGGACCAACTCTACAAAGGCATGTGGAAATACATACGAACTGAGACTACTGTCTGAAAGCATCGTAGGCGCCCTGTAGCATGTCGGTTTTCAGTCATTCAGCCGAGATGCAAGGACAGCATTGGGCTTACTTGTCTGTCACCAATTTTCGAATAGCAAACACCCAGCAACTCCCATCTTCGGGACAGGTGACCGCGTAGGTTTGCCCAGCCTTCAGTCTCTTTGCCGCTTGCAGTTTTTCGCGGCTCCTGGGCATCACTCGGAATCTTTTCGGTGTAATTTCCATGAAGTTGCAGGCGCAAGATGTCCCACGTGACACCCTTGACGAAGGAAACGAATAGCTGTTCCATATTTTCCAGCTTGGTAGAGAGTCCCCCCAAGGGTGTGGAAGGCACCAGATAGACAACGGGTGAAGTTAGCAAAGGTTTCTTCACTCGTCAAGGGAGGAGTCGAAATCGTGCGATGGAATTCGTGGTTGTCGTTATCAAGCTGAAGACCGAGTAAGCAAGCTGCTCTGGAAAGGAGATCATATGCGGTGTCAGTTAGGACAGGATTGTTTGGAGCAAGAGTAGTCCGCGCTAGCACAAACAACAGGTCAAGCAAGGAGGCGTAGTCATCTGGAACAGATCTCTAAACGTAGCAGAAAACAATGAGATGGAACCACTGGCGGTGGTAGTGACCATGTTGCTGGTACTCACTGTGCGCAGTAAAGTCTCCAGGGTAGTGGCGATATCCATTAATAACGCTTGCACAGCGCTGAAGATCCCCTGGTCCGGTGATTTTACATCATCCGGAGAATCAATTATTCTCACAGCCGCCCGTCTGAGTCGATCCAGAGCGCGTCTCATCTTGGCTTCTGCTTGGAGATAGTCGTCCTCGGGCGCCGAAACAGGAGATAGAGCCCGGGCCTCTCGAACGTGATCATTGGTCTCCCGAATGCCGCTCAATGCGTCGTCTCCCGCGCCTGGTAAAAGTAAGACAAGAATTCATCCAAAAGCCATATAATATGGCGCACCATCGCATCCACCCACATTAGTTAAAAGTGTCGTCGCACGAACAAATGATGCGCACAACTTCGTGATGTGAGCCACGCTGGATGGTTCGCTTTCTTCGGAATTTTTTTGCAGGTATCCCCCGGCGTGCTCCCGCTTCTCGGTCTTCCTATCATCATCCAAATTCAACTTCGTCAAGGCATTCAACAGTTTCTCTTCATCACAACTTGCGGGCGATGCCGAGTGCGATGATTGCACTAATGCGATCACCTTGCTCAACGCGGTAACATCGTCCGCCTAGAAATGTTGAGTGGCAGAGTAGGACGTAGCTATATCCAAACTTACCGACTTTGAAAACCCGATCCAAGAGTCGCAGAACGCAATGAACGCTTTCCCACGAAGAAACTCGTCACTATTTTCCCGTTCTTCAACGAGCGCAAGCAGTTCCGAAAATGCAGAAGTAACAAGTTGGCACAGTTTACGTTCCTCTTCCTTGTTTTTCGGGTCGGCGGTCTTCGCGAACGATGCAGCGGATTTGACAACTTGATCCCAGAATACTTTGGGACCAACTGTAGAACCACTTGTGCGTAACAAGCACATGAGAGCGTAATTCCTGATGCGAAACAGATGTTCGGCGGACGCTGGTTGCTTGTTCGATATTGAGGTCAAGGAAGTGTATGCTCGCGTCAGCAGGACGTCGCATTGCTTCGCAGGAAGTTGTGCACAAAGAGGCGTCCATCCCAAGAGATTCGGAGAATCGTGCAAGATCCCGGCAAGTAAGGCCAAAGTTTCGTGCTGAGGATGCTTGAGAGACACTGATCCCAAACGATGAGATACCGCAATGAGACTGTGCGATAAATATGTCAACATGAGCAAGAGGAGAGTGGCGTCCAAGGGTCTCGATGGCATGGGCAAGGTGATAATCGCGATAAGATCTCGAGGCGACGTTGTCTTGGAATCGCGACTGCTAAGAGGTGCCAGAGTATCGGAGTTCACGAGCGCGACGAGTGGCCCTTGCATATCTACAAGCACGTCCCAATGCGTGTGCGTACTTCAAGAATAAGCCGAGGACACTGTCCGACGACGAATTAGTACGTACCATGTCTAAACTGAGGAGTTTTCCCGCAACCGTGACTGCCGCCCTTTCAACGTCAACATCGCCGGGAGATATTGCACGCAAGTCTTCTAACGCGGCTCGTGCAGAGGTAGCCAGGCCAAATGCCTCGTGTGTATTTGCAACAGCCTTCTTTACTGGGGGGTCCTCACTGGGAGCTTTCCAGCCAGTCTTCATCACCGTAGAAAGGCCCTGCGAAGCACCATTCACGGTGCGCATCGCGAGTATTCTTTTTTCTGGCGTCGGTACAGGTGCGACGCCATTACGGGTACTCTTCGCTTTGGAGATGGTCAAGGTAGACGCGAGCTTATGAGAAATTTCCTCCGTAGAAACAGTTGGAAGCCTTTCCCTTGACGGTCGACTTTTTTTCAGACGCGACAGGAGGGCGCCTCGTTTTCGGTTTTGTCGCCATTGGGAGAGTTCAAGCAGCGGCAAACGTGTCGGCACGCGTCTCGCGACAATCACGTGATTACTTATGGAGCGTGTTGAAAGGGAACGCGCTTTATTCATCAGTTGTTTCCTTCTCTCCGAGCGTCATCTCATCAAAGTTTTCTAACAACTCCTCCAGCTTCACCTCCGGGAAATCTGCTTCTTCTTCTTCATCTTCTCCTTCCTCCTCCGCTGCCTTCGAAACAGGCGCTGGACTAGGCGCGGGCGCTTCATCCACCTCCATCCCAGACTGCGTCTTCCGTGCTGTTACTTCGCCGCTCCGAGGGTCCTGGTTTCGCTCCGTCTGCCTTGTAGAGATTGACTGCGGCTCGCATCTCTGGGTCTTCCTCGAGATCGCGCAAGAACAGTTCGTAGTCCTCTTCGACCTTTTTCTGATCGCGACCACCCATGCGACCCACTGCGCCGCGCCCGCCGCCCGTTTCGCCCTCCTCGCCTTCTTCTTTAGCCATACTCCGCAGCTTCCAGCTTCGTGATTTGGTCTTCTTGCGGCGATTTGGATACGCCTTCCTTACCAGGACGACATCGGGAACGCGGTCCTGGGTTAAACTAGCGAAGTCATCCGAGTTGAAATTGGAGTTGCTCAGGTGATAGCCCATAACCGCATCGCCGGGCTGAAGGATTCCACCGAGGTGCGTCCGTGTGTGTAAGATCTGGTTCGTCGATGATGCGGTTTCATAGTCCATCATGCGGTCGTCCTCGTACACCTTTGTCGAGCGAAATGCGCCGGACAACGCCACCTGTGCATCTGCCATGACCCATTTCCCATGCGTGCGACCAGAAGGCTCGATATCCAGTACAGTGAACTCAACGAGATCCGAAATACTCGCAAGAGAATCGAACGGCGCTCGCCAGTACGTGGAGCTAATAAGCTCACATGATCGCAAGGTCGAGGGATGGAGGAAATGGAGTGAGTTTCCGACCCGGGTACAAACGGTTAGAGGGTCAATGTTCCCTAGCTGCCGCGCCAATTTTGGTGGTAAGCAAACCAAGTCGTCCTTGCATATCGGAACAATCTCGACAGAGTACGTGAACTTGAAGTTGGCCGTATTTGAATGCGTGTCTGCGGAAAGCAGGCGCTCCGACGTTTTTGATCTAGATCCGATGAGTGTCGGACCACGATCGACGGTGGCGATGCTCACCGAATGGGTACAACACTAGATAAAAACTCCACCATTTTGATCGCATGACTCCGCTGACTATAGAAGAAATCTAGACCGTCTTTCACTTCCTTCAAGGAAATCGTGTCCTTTTGCGCCCCATGTTTTAGGATAAGCTGCTCGAGGTACAAAAACGTGCGCTTATGCGGAACCTTCTGCCGAACTTGGACAAGGGCTTTCCAAGTATTCTTCGCGGCCAGTTTTGTGCAATCGGGACATTGCCCATGCTGAACCAAGTATTCGATCTCAAATACTTGCTCCAAAATTGTCGATGTCAACACCTGCCGTTTCGATAAGTGCCCTGACACAACCAGGTCGATTCGAGGCAACAAACCTCTTTTTGGATTGTCAGCGATACCCGCAATCGCTTCGAGTGAGGCTCGGTCCAAATAAAGTGCGCGTCTGTCAGCCGCACGCGGTTCAATCCCTTGAGCTTCTTTAGGCAGATGGCAAGAAGCTCTTGGGATTCCGGCTGCGCAATCATCCATTGCGCAGGGGGAGAGAGGAAACGCTCGCAGTTTCGACAGTATGATACCGATGCTGTGTGCGAAGGAGCTACCATTGAACACTCTATCCTCATCTAGTAGGGCATGGCAAACGCACCTTGCTTTGGGATACCCTCAGTGATGTCGACACTTGGGTGCCATAGATGAGTAGGAATTACAACGAAAATAGGCGACACATTTACGTGTTCCTGAGGCAATTTATACACAGGTTTGCTGAGTTGGGGACAATAGGATCTCCTGGGTGGGCATTAGATATATGGACGAGGTTTCCTAGTTATCGACTCAACCGCAATCAGCACAAAGGACCCGATGTACAGCAGGAGCTGGCACAAATTCCATAAGAGTAGATTAGAGGAAAGTCTGAGACAGAGAAAACAGTTTGTCACTCGGCTCGGTGTCAGGCATCCGTGTGACAATGATACCTTATTAGATATTCGGACTTCGGAACCGGGGATAAACTGAGTCATGATTCATATGGGGATGGGAATTTGTTGGTACAGGCGGATACAACGATAGGTGAGTGCCGACATATCATATGTAGTAGATGCAGTTGGAGTAGATTACGATCCCGATCCATCCGCTGTTCCAGAGAAAGTCTAGTCTATACCACCACCAATTAATATGGTAGTGGAATATCTAGGTTAGTACAGTTGTACATGGTGTCGACGTATATGATTCGTGAAATTCCTTTAGAAGCAAGGGTCCTTGTTATAGGTATAACATCCAAGAGCTGCTCGTCTCAGTGTGGTAGGAGACTGTGGCCCCGCTTGGAATGCGATGTGAGTCCCACTGCGGGCCACAGTGTCTACACCGAGGCGGGAGTAGAAGGGTGTTGGGGCATTGCAGTGAGGGGAACAGCTACAGAGCGATGATGGTCATCGTTATCCCGAATTAGGCACCGGTTGATGGGAGGGACAGACTGGGAGCGCCCGACTGCAGATGCCGTCATCGGTCGCTCCTCTGGTACTGGTGAAAACAACGATAGGCGGCGACGCTTGGTCGCCGGCTCCTTGACCATGGATCCTTAGAGGTGCCACATGTCCCAAGAATTAAAAATCTCACCTCGGAGATATGCCTATCTTCTCCGCTGAATGGATGCTGCTCCTCCCGTCCGACAGCAGTGCTGCGAATAACGTCGTCGCGCCATATTTCAATTGAGAGGGTGGGATGGCCGGGAGAGAAGGCAACGGAGGGAGGAGCTTGTGCATCGCCAGGGTCGGAACACATTGTGAAGTCGAAACTTCCTTGCGCCGTACCCTCAGAGAACGAGTCCATGTCCTTGACTAGAGGCGCTGGCGGAGGCTGAATGGCTTCCGATTGTGGAACGGGGGTCTCGTAATGGACCTGAGCTGGGGGTGGAAGCTCACTGGCCAGATGTCAGCTACCATGCTCAAGAGTCCGACGACCGAGCCCGACGACCGAGATGACTCACTAGTTGAGCATGGTGAAAACGGGGATACTTGGAGTCGGAAGAGACATGTCGATAGTGCTGGGTGTTTCATGGAAAAGGCCCAGAGCACCAGGCCCACTTAGGACGTCGTCAGCGCGGACACGGTAGTGAATGTGAAGGAGACGACGAAACCTGGGAAGTAGAGGTGCCTCAGGGAAGGGCACGACAAGTGGAAACTCTTCGAGCGGGTCGAGGAAGCAAGAACGAGGAGCGATGAAGCGAGACATAGTGGTGGAACAGGTGAACGCGTGGAAGATTAGAGAACGAGGGATCAGAGCAAAGGAAGGGGTGAAGGAACAGAAGGAAACTGTGATGGAGAATAGAAGTAAAAGTATTAAAGGATAAAAACAGTGGAGAAAGCCGCACTCGCCCAAGGCGAGTGGGGGGGGTGGGTGAAGCGGGTGTGTGGGGGGTACCTTCCGATATAATTTGGGCATTTGCTCATTTAAGGGACCCGAGCGGGGCGCTTATTTTGGGATCTGGATCCCGGGTCCGTAACGCGGTCACACGTAGTCCTTGCAACAAGAGAGGTCAATCCAATCCGCTACATAACACACGAGAAGGGGCGTACTTTGGTCTAAAAGGTAAGCCCCCCCATATATTTCTTCCAAATCTGGATCATTCGCGAATGTTCTTCACGTTTCTTCGAGGGGGAACAGCGTCTGTTCCTTCCTGCCCCGCAAGCTATACCGTCAAGCGCCTTGATTTCGAGGGTACTGTGAGAATGTCACAGTATACACCGTGACGATCATGACTCGCCCTCCCCTTGCATTTTCGAGGGTTGTCAAGACAAATCAATTCGTTTTTCGAGGACCCAACTGTCTAATAGGAAGACCCAAGGGAGTGTCGAGTGCTACGTATGGCGGTGCCAGGCTCTGTTTGGGTATATTATCCATTATTATCTGTGACATACCGTGACAGCGCTGTGTTTATAATGCTTTCGACTTTCGTCTCTGGCTCTGGGTGACCCATCAACAGCCTTGGAGGTACCTCGGGTACTGGTAATTGCATTGCATGGGCGTGGCAAAGCCCCCGGTTGGAGCCAGGTACGGAATTAATTGCCCGTTCACAGTTCCTACCCCGACCTGACCACCTCGGACTTGCCCGATTGGCCCGGTAACCTGGGTCCTGGCGCGGAAGCGATCTCTCTATTTTGGAAACTCTCGTTAGAACTCTTGTTTGCTGCACACATGTCCGTAATGCCCTTACAGGCCCCACAGTGTACACACGCGCCCAGATAATATATTACGCATGCTTACGAGCCGTCTCAGGCGTCAGCATCATCAGCTGACACTTATCTTTTGTCGAGAGCACCAAGCCCCCCAAGCCAACTGCGGCCTGCGTGGAGTACATCATACCCAGACCCGAGTTTGTTTCACAACAGTTCAATCGCAACTAGCACCAGCACCCGACCAGATGATGCCATTTTTGCCTACGTAGCCCGCTTGTTCTTCCGTCTTGGTCCACGCCTTGCCATATATATCGTTTCAGGTCGGCCCCAAGGCACGAGATGATAATCACATCTAGCGTCTCCAGTAGTGGCGCCACAAAACCACGCAGAAATTTCTTTTTCTCTGTCCCGCCGCTGCAACACGCAGCAATGGGAGAGGAGGGGATCGAGTCATCACAAGTGCTGTATCTATGAGAACTGTAAGTCCGGTCCAGTCCAGATGGTATAAGGAATTCGTCATGCTTTGGAGCGTGCTATGCAAGCATTAAATCTACTCGCTTCAGTCAGAATCGCGGGACTTCGCTGATCGCCTGTACCGGCACCACCTGTAACAGTCGTGGGGCGTATATCGTACGATGTATGGTATTCCGGGTGATGACGCAGCTGAGCCAACGAATCTATTCCTAGGATCGGCATAAATGATAATATTTCCGAGATGCGCATCAATGGAATGTTGTCACTTCAAGGCCGTTGCTGTAAGACCGATTTTCGGATAGAGCTAAACCGCAGACTCTGTCCTAGACTCCCGCCTTCAACGCGGCGTCGGAGTCCGAGCCCGTCCAGCTATCTAGTCAGTCAAATTGGCCGATGTGAGCTCTTTCCCGCAGGTGACCACTGACGACCTTCCTAGCGCGTGGTAATCAAAATAAGTACGGTAACATTGAACAAATGGTGGGACGAGATATGAGACGCCGTGATCGATATTTGTTTTTATCAAGATACCCTACTACGCCATTGTCCAGTGTCAACTTGGTACTGTTGGGGTACAGATAGCCGGTATTATTCCGGGCATGCGATAGCACCCGTCGACAGCGCTAGGAGCGGAGGCAAAGGACTACGAAATATATCTATATGCTGCAATGAGGAGACTCCCACAAACAGCCTGAGACTGGAGAGGGGTTAAATTAAATAACAACGAAGTACAGAGGGGCACGGAGACAGGTAAATGAGAATTGACTGCCCCCAATGGGATGCGCCGATCCGATGCAAAGAAGGACCAGACGGTTAGCTACAGCAATAAAGGTCCCAGGTTGTGTCCGAGTACGCCGTGAGGGGAGACCGAAGGTGTATCAAAAAGGAAATAATATGCATGGGATCCCAAGCAGTGTAACTGGACTGTATGGCATGCGGCCCGTTAAACACCTCCTCTGTGCCAAGGTTAGAACCAGTTTGAAGTTCAGACTGAGGTAGATTCGAACACAAGTCCACGCCTTACGACCCAGTGTGGAGCGCGTTACAGAAGCGCCACCGGAACAGAGAAAATTTGTTCGCATCTTACCGCGCATGGCTGATATTAGGCTCATCGATTACGGGAAGTTTCCTGACACCTTCTCTGGGTGCTATTAGTTGGTCCACCGCTCAGTAGTCTCAGTGCCGTAATGCGCGCTACCAGCGTCCTCAAGTCGTGCGAGCCCATATCGCGGGATCGCTAACGCTGCTCGATCACGTTGTAAGTAGAACCCAATGACAAGCGTGAAAGTCATATGACGCGCCAGGATGGAGCTCCCAGGAATACGGGCAAGGCCCGGTGCGGTAGAAGGAACGTCTTTGTCTTCGCGTCCGTGTTGGTGAGCCACTGATCGACATTTTGGGCCTCTTTCGGGCCGCCTAGGCGTCGCCATTCCCGAAAAACCACACGTTAGAATGATTTCTAAACTTCAGCTGGCACATGTTCGTGCTTTGAATTTAGGCTCCCGCCATGTTGGTGGCTTGGATGACATCATTTCAACAAAGGACACAGATACCGGCGCCTAATATCCAGGGAGGAAGGAACCACATACGGATAAAGTGCTCGACTGCGCGGCGCGGCGGCGTCACGCCTGCTACTGTGGTAACTCGCCCGGTACATCCGATTAGGCACACACCATTTCTTCAGGGGTAAGGACAGGCAATTCTGTCCACGTTGACCCAGGCCATACAGGCTCCACTTCGATGTACCACCGTGCATGCCAAAGCATGCACACTTTCCTGAGCCCGAATAACCATCATGTGAGGTGACGATCACGTTGTTTGCTCGTCCTTACTGGTCCCAGTTCGGGAATGCCGTAAACATCTTTGGATATATATGTCATGTGCCTGAGCCACGGAGCGCTGGCCGAAGACGCACAGGTAACTCACTGTGGAGCCAGTCCGCTCGGAGTGGAGTGCACGACAAAACGTCAGATAACACAGCAATCACAAGGGCAGGAGATTAGCACATTCCTAATCGATATTAGGAACGGACGTATTGAGTTGGGTTGCTTAATTGGAACAACTTGGGTGAAACGCGAGAGGAAAAAATTACGAAGTCCTAGTATTAGGAGCATTTATTCCATATGCTGCAATTTCATCGACACGCCCCATCGGCTCTGAAACACCACCCACCCTAGCGGTGTGACCATGCGTAGATTAGACGGCTTTGTGTTAGACGCACAGGAGCGAGACAAGCGGAAAGGACCGTTTGTGGGTCTCCATTCGGGTGGTGCAGTACAAGTGGAGTACCGGGAGTATGCCTTATACTGTAACCATACCGTACTGGCCGTCGACGGTGTTGAGGGTATAGTTGTGTTGGAGGCGCTTCGCTGTGGGAATTATTTGTCAGGATTTGTCCTCCGGCTCGGGCCTACGCGCGACGTGTCCTTTGAATTATTTCTCCTCACACAACGAATTTCCCTACCTCATCATCCTTGTCTACAATGAGCTTCGAGGACGTGGAGGAGCGCGATGGTGCGGTGCTTGCGATTTCCTTGAGCTGGGTTATGTGGGTTGATATTTGTGCTTTTCTCAGGCGTTCGGCTTTCTTGGAATGTTTGGCCTTCATCACGCATCGAGGCGAATCGGACTGTAGTTCCAATTGCTGCTCTTTACATCCCATTAAAGCAGAGGGATGACCTCCCTCCCGTGCTTTATGAGCCCGTTACTTGTAAGTCGACTCCTTGCCGAGCCGTCTTGAATCCTTACTGGTACGTATCCCTCATATATGCGCCAAGTATGCTCTTAATTTCATTCATAGCCAAATCGATATCCGAGGAAAGCTATGGATCTGTCCTTTTTGCCTTACGCGCAATGCGTTCCCTCCCCATTATAAGGACCTTTCCAGCACAAATCTTCCCGCCGAGCTCTTACCAAAATACACTACCATCGAGTATACGCTGAGCCGCCCAGCACAAGTACCTCCCATATTTCTTTTCGTAGTTGATACGTGCCTCGATACCGAAGATCTCAAGGCCCTTCGGGATGCCATTGTCGTCAGCTTGAGCCTCCTTCCACCATTTGCGCTAGTCGGGTTGGTCACTTTCGGGACTATGGTGTGTAGTTTTTTTCACGGCCTTACCCGACGCCGACCCACCTTATCCAGGCCCAAGTACACGAAATCGGGTATGCAGAGTGTAGCAAGTCCTATGTTTTCCGTGGAGGAAAGGAGTATACTCCAAAGCAGATCCAGGACATGCTCGGTCTGAGTGCGCAGAACCGAGCAGCCCCCCGCCCTGGCCAGCCTATGCCTCCGCAAGCCTTTGGCGCCGCCCGATTCCTCCTCCCTGTCTCCCAATGCGAATTCCAGCTCACCGGTATCCTTGAGGCACTGACGCGCGATCCGTGGCCTGTTGCGAGCGACAAGCGTCCCCTTCGCTGCACCGGCGTTGCGCTGAGCGTTGCCGTTGGTCTCCTGGAGGTACGCATCGCGCAACCCTGGATCTCGTATCTATTGGCTAATGAACGTCCGCACAGACGACTTTCCCCAACACTGGGGCACGTATTATGGTTTTCGCTGGCGGTGCCGCGACCGAGGGGCCGGGAATGGTGGTCAGCAACGAACTCAAGGAGCCCATCCGGTCACATCACGATATTGATCGAGATAGCGTGAAACACTTTAAGCGAGCGACAAAGGTTGGTCTAGCCCTATTATACTCTTTTGTTTTAATGACATCGTGGCTGTGTAGTTCTACGAGGGCTTAGCGAAGCGCGCTTCAAACAACGGCCATGCCGTTGATCTTTTCGCTGGCTGTCTAGACCAAGTCGGTCTTCTAGAAATGAAAGCGTTGCCGAATTCTACCAATGGGGTCATCGTTCTGTCCGACTCGTTCGCAACGTCTATTTTCAAGCAGAGTTTCCTTCGCGTGTTCAATAAAGACGATCAGGGAAATTTGGCTATGGGATTCAACGCCACCTTTGACGTTCAGGTTTGGATAGAATATTCGCCGCTGCACATCCGCATGCTAATGTCCCGATACAGACCACGAAGGAGCTGAAAGTCTCGGGGCTTATAGGGCATGCGATATCTACAGGAAAGAAGTCCGCGTGTGTCGGTGAGACAGAGATCGGTATTGGGCAGACTTCAGCCTGGAAGCTTAACACCCTCAATCCACACACTGCGAAGGCCGTCTACTTCGAAGTCGTCACACCCGCTGGGCAACCTCTGCAGCAAGGTTCTCGTGGCCTCATTCAATTTGTTACCCATTACCAGCACTCGACAGGGCAGATGCGGCTGCGCGTCACCACTATCGCGCGCAACTTTGCCGAAGCCGGTTCTCCCAGCATCGCCGCATCGTTCGATCAAGAGGCAGCAGCGGTGCTAATGGCACGCATCGCGGTATTCAAGGCAGAAATAGATGATTCTCCCGACGTGTTGCGTTGGCTTGACCGTATGCTCATTCGACTATGCCAGAAGTTTGCGGACTATAGGAAAGAGGATCCAACCAGTTTCAGGCTCACGGACAACTTTAGTATTTACCCTCAGTTTATGTTCCACTTGCGTCGGAGTCAGTTCTTGCAAGTCTTCAACAATAGTCCGGACGAGACGGCATTTTACAGACACATCCTCAACGAGGAAGATGTCAACAACTCCCTCATCATGATTCAGCCCACGCTCATGTCATACGGACTGGACACTCCTCCTCAGCCTGTGCTACTCGACAGCGTCTCCATCAAACCGGATGTCGTCTTACTCCTCGACACATTCTTCCACATCCTCATATTCCACGGAGAAACGGTTGCGCAATGGCGGAAGGCGGGTTATCAGGACCAAGAGGGCTATGAAAACCTAAAAGAGCTTCTTGAAATTCCTATCAACGACGCACAGGTAGCACCCAGTTGCTTCTAACCTTAATAAAGCCTTGACTAACAAAATTGTCCGGTCACCAGGATTTGCTGACAGATCGCTTCCCTATTCCTCGGTATATCGTTTGCGACCAGGGTGGTAGCCAAGCCCGCTTCCTTCTATCCAAGCTCAATCCATCGACGACTCACATGTCAGCTGGGATGTATGGCGCCAATCAAGCTGGCGGTGCCGGACAACCCATCTTCACTGATGATGTGAGTTTGCAAGTATTCATGGAGCATCTCAAGCGCTTGGTACGTCACACGCGCGTTACGCGTAGGTCTCTCATAGCTGACCTATCCTCCGTTAAGGCCGTTGGCGCTCAGACAAACTAGTCGGGTCTCTTTCTGGAGTTTGTTATGCAGGCATTTCGTTCATTGATCTGATGTCTGTGCGTAATGAGCCTTGGGTGTTTCCTATCCTATATATGCGTTTTTAGGCGACCACCGTTATAATTGTCCATCGACGCAGGAATGTAGGACCGTTATCGCGTCAGATTACATGAATGAATTCCATGACCGGATGTATGCATTTTGTTGGCTGACTTTGCAGCGGCGGACAGTGTTTCGTGTAATGTACTGCTTGATTGTGGGGCCTCCGTCAACCACCAGCTGCGTGCGCTAGATCTCGTCACCACACTCCTTTTACTCTCAGGTCCTACGATGTCCACAAGCCCACAGTCGGGAATGCAGCCCGCCGAAGATGCTTCCAAGTTACCCGTTTATTCAGACTCTACGTACCCTATCGGACCCGACGTTTCAGGCGAGATATCCTACATCCACGTTCCCCCACTGAGCCCACTCAGCAGTCCGTGGCACTATTCTGTTAAGCCTGAAATCGCTCCTGACGTCAGTAACTCTCCACAGTAACTATCATAACCATAGCCAGCCTTTCCATCGCCCTGTTCCTCTGGTGCTACATTTATCCGCTGACCCAGAGGTCACGAGGCTCCAGGGCAGCCAGAGGCGTGCTACACCGTGACGCCAAACGGCCAGTCCTGGCGTCGACGCGCTCGTTGTTCGGCCTTCGTCCAAAGACGCCCCCGACGCCGTCGACGCCCCAGCTGCTCGCGCACTATGGGCCGTCGGACGCACGCATCGCGCGCCCGCCGCCGGCCCTGAGCCTCTTCCGCGGCTCGTCGCTCTCGCCGCCCTCGCTCTCGCCGACCCTCTCGTCCTCGCCTTCATGCGCCTCGTCCTCGCCCATGACGCCCCCACTGTACTCCGAGTCTCTGTACGCGGACTCGGAGGTGATCGTCGCGCCCGTAAACGTGAACATCCTGGGACACGTCGTCGAGAACCGCACGACGCCCAAGAAGGGCGGCGAACATTATAATGGCGAGTGACGAAGGAGTACATGCATGATGTGTGTCCTCGAGCACGGTGTTTCGGACTTTTCCTGGTTGATACGGGTTGCGTGCGAGGAAGAGGTGGCTGTGCTCGTTTTTTTTTTGTATATCTTTTCGGGGGAATCTAGTGAGTTGGTATTCTTAGGATGCGTTTTATTCTGCGACAATATAAATCTCGTCTCTATCTGAGGCATCTGGAAGAGTTCACTGATCTGAAGGCTAGTTTTCAGGGGTTCGTGCACGTTCATGTTTTAGCTATCCAAGGAGCCGCGAAAAAGAACTCGAAGAGAAGAACCATCGAAATAAGGGTTCCATCTTGATAGTTTAATGGTCACATGACACTTTCCCTGTATTATGAAGATCAAAGCTAGTACTAAACTATGCCTGATCACTCATTAGGACGCGATCACTGAGTCAGACGGTTACGCTTAGTCAGGGTCCCATTTTGGAAGATTTGGAACTCCACTCGACTGAAGAGGCAAGACCACTCACGTGCACTTCCCTCCGCTTGGAAAGTAGTCAGCCACTAAATTGAACCCCGACACGGCATTGGTCGGCAAGCATGACATAGGGTCTTTTTTCTAACTTCGCAACACAACCAGATTTTAACGAAAAAAAAAGTTCGAGTGCATTAAAGAGTAGTACTAGACACTGTGTATTTAATTTGGTGGGGATTGAGCCAGAGGCGAACGAGAAAATCGATGTGTTTGACTCAGTGATCGCGTCCGAATGAGTGATCAGGCGTAGTACTCGCATTGTAATGACGCCCGTGCCTGATGGCGATGCGCGGTACTCTATACTCATCTCTGAGGCTGAAGCGCTGAGGCGCTAACGATCCTACTTCCCGTTAGCAAAACGCAGTGAAGGGGATAGAACAGAAATTCGGTTTGCTGGGTCCTGAGCAAGGTCTTGACGCCACGGAAGAAAGTCACGGCTCAGGTCGTTGCAAGTTACGTATACCCGGATTTCGAAGTTAGTCACACCCATCACCACCGAACTCATCTCACAGCATAGTCACGGTCTTAATGTCCAGAGATCCTCACCAGTCTATCAATACAATAGGAATAGGTATGGCTATCGACCCTTTCTGGCTCCTTGATCACCGATCTCACCCAGCGCCGCTGGACCGCGTGCAGGCGACGACCCGTATCCACCCCAGTTGACGTCAACACAAGCACCACATGAAGCACCTAACTTTGTCGATGGCTCCGGTCCTATTTTTTCAATGTATCTGGAAATGGCGACAGAAGAAGACAAGAAGATGGCTGAGAACTGGAAAGCAGACGCTGATGGAATCCTTATATTTGTGGGTCTCTATCTTCTATATAATCTCGTGCATCACACCGACTTATCGATCATAGACCGGTTTTTTCTCTGCTGCTGTCGCGTCCTTGATCTCGGTGACAATTCAGGACATTCGACCGAACCCACAGGACACTTCCAACTTCTACCTTGCAAACATCTACTATTGCCAACCCGAATCACTCGGCCACGTTACAGTCCACACAAGCGGGCACGAATCCGTGCATTCTTTTCCAAAGGGGTCGAGAAGTTCCTCCCGTGGGCGGTTGAAGCGTTGCCTACACTACTACACGTTTCCCTGCTCCTGTTCTTTGCTGGCCTGGTTGTGTTCCTTTTCACCGTTAAGCTGTCTATTTTCAGTCTGGTGCTATCATGGGTCGGCGTTTGCTCTGCTCTATATGGACTTATCATGATCATGCCGATTTTTCTCCACGACAGTCCGTGTAACACCCCACTTACATCGTTGGTGTGGCACATTGTTACTGGGATACCGTATATCACCTTTCGTGTTCTTCAACGGTTCACTTGGTCGGCCTACTTTCATCCTCAAGCGTGTCTTCGCTTCAGCGACTTGAAGAATAGTTATCACAAAAAGTTCGTGCAGGGCATGCCGAAGACGGCCGAGGAAATGGCTCTGAATTCACCATCGGAAATTGACATTGGTATATTTAGGTGGACATTCGACTGTTTGGATGAAGACCACGAACTGGAGCGCTTCTTTGCAGGCCTCCTGGTTTCCGCAGTTCGAAAGTGGTCAGCGATCCTCTACCCAGTCTCATCGAAGAGGGAAAGCGGAGGATTTATGAAGCGTTAATTGGGTTATTGGATCGCACATTCTTATTCGATTTGCTTCCTAACTCAGCCAAAAACCGGCGAGCCATCATCTGCATGAAGGCCCTTGATCCGGCAGATTTTACCGACACGTATCGACTCATTTTCAATAGAATCGTCTCCAATGACCAATATAAGATATTGAGAACCCTCGAATTCTGCCGTATTGTG
The DNA here is from genome assembly GCA_021527035.1 of Lactarius vividus. Taxonomy (NCBI): domain Eukaryota; kingdom Fungi; phylum Basidiomycota; class Agaricomycetes; order Russulales; family Russulaceae; genus Lactarius; species Lactarius vividus. The sequence goes on along the minus strand of JAKELG010000020.1, from coordinate 68,844 downwards.
AGAGACTGGGGCGATAGTGGAAACCGACGTGCTGCACTGGTTTTACAAGCCATAGTGACCGATATTGATGCAAGGGCGGAACGACGCGATGACTCTTGGTGCCATCTCGCCTCCAGCGAACTAGGCGTCCCAGAATCTGTCTTCCGAGACTACGCTTCACAAGGCGACAACTTGTCGCTTTCCATCTTGATTCACATTACTTGCCAGAAATCTAACCTTCTCTGGGAATGGCCCTGGGTATTTCATGAGTTCTCGATCGTTCTGGAAATTGCTTCCAAGTTCGATGTACGAGATACATCGCCCGTACTGCAGCACGAGTTTTGCGCACTCTGGAATCAAATCGTTCTCAAAGCGCAGAAAGACGGCGACAAGTCAATCGTATGGCATATCCTAAGACGCATTCGCAACGTTTATATCACTCTACATCAAGGTAGCGACGCTGCCCAGGCCCCAACACGATTCGACACCACTCACGATCTCGACCCAATTCTGTCTGAACCATCTTCGTATCCATTGTGCAATGTCCGTAGCCACCATCCAGACTCGACACCTCGCATCCATGAAGGGATTGCCTCCGCAACCATTGTTCGCTCTGCCTTGCATGATAACACTGCGTTGGTCCCTGCTTCCCTCTCCAGCACCCCCAATGCGCCTTCCCCATCCGTGCCTGTCCCACTACCTGTCAATGGAAGTGTACCGCTGCTTGGCGGACGCACACCCGTCCCAGTGTCGTTCCGCCCTGCTCATCCGACGACAGTTAAAGACCATCACATTCTTGTCACTTCATCCGATCCAACCGCCGCCAATGCGTCACGAGGAGGCGTTGACACCTCCGCCAGAACGGTGCCCTACCCCACGCCTGAAACTTCACCCCCCCCTCCTCTTGCCTCGACTTCCCCACCCGGTGCAGTTACCCATCAGCACAACGCAGACTCCCGCACTTCTTCAGATGTACCTACCATCCCTCCCGGAACACCACAGCCGGCCTCTGCAGTACCTGGTTTGGGCACTGCTACTGAACGCGGCGGGGGCAACGTGAAGGGTATTTTGCACAAGGACAAGGACGCTCTTGGTCCCCCTTCGGTGAATCATACAAAAGCCATGGTCACCCCAGATCTTCCGCTGCAATCGCCGACATAGTTATCGCGGGTTCTTCACGGCGCTCTGTGGATGCCGAGTATGTGCGAGATCGGCCTCATCTTTTGTATGGCCAATATGATGTGATATCGTCTGATACATCTTTCTTTGTATTAGGCGTAAGACGGAGAGCATATCCTTCTTAGGTTGTCAATGTCAATATTGTAGTATTCAATTCTGTTATCCGGATTTTCTGATGTATGTACCCTCATATTTATACGATACCATTACAATGGGATATATGCGCAACGCAAAGCGTGAGGACGTACTGTAGTCCCAATTGAAACAGATGGTACGCGATGTCCAAAGTAAACATGGAGCGCCGGCTGCGTGCTTGCAGCATCCCTTCAGAGGGGCCGGTATCCAAAGGTACGAAAACTGAGAAGTCAAACCAGCAGCAGTGAGGGGCCGTGAAAGACATCCACACCGTTGGGATATGTGAGGAGTTGAAGAAGGCCCCGCGTCAGTGAGAAGCGTCATGAAGACACCGATGAGAGAGGCGAAGACGCTACGTCAGGTACAACGAAGTAGGGGACTGTATGGACCCACATCAGCGAGAGTGGGCTTTTCTCGATGAAATCGAGCGAGGCACGTCGTGAGGCAATTAAATCAAGTGGGTGACTTTGCTAGTTTCGGAGCGGGTTAAAATAGCCGTCGAGCTAGTCGCACTTTGATGGCGCCTTGGACCTGATGGCAGTACTACGGCACGCACTGTAGCAATAGTAAGTTGGTACTCATCCCTGAAGCTCGCACTAGCTGTGGACCTCTGCACACTGCGAGACCAGCTCTAGAATCGAATCGAACTCCTCCGAGTGCCTTGACAACCACCCAGTCGAGGAAGCGCTGGCCTGCTCATAGGTTTGACGCCACAGTATAACCGAAGTGCAAGCAAGAAACGGATGCTGATCCGAGAGGTGATGCAGCCATGGCTGAAGTGTGCGGCGCTAACGATTGATCAAAATATCTGCACATCTGCACAGCCACTGGCCGAACTCATCATTCCATCTCATGTATGACAACGAGCGTACATCACCTTGTCCATGTCACATTGTGCCGGACACTGCACCTGAAGACGCTGACTCTAATGCATATTAATAGGGCACCCGGCCATCGCTCCTCCGCATCGTGATGGGCGCCGTGAAGAATTGCCGTGATGGCGAGTACAGTACTGCATTCCCACTGCCCTACAGTAAGTTAGCCCCGCACGTTTTTCTCAGGATAAACGAGGTCGGGATTCTCATGACATTCCTAACTCCACATCAATCATCGAGCGCAGAGCCCCCCCATCCTGAACCAGCTCTCTCATCCTCCTCCTCCCTCCTCTCACTCTCCACCCGCCACCACCGCAGGCGATGGTCGCGTTCCCTCCCTCCCCCTCGGGCTCGCGTCTCGCAGCGGGCGGCAGGGGCTCCCTCACGGGCCTCTGCGCCAGCTGCGTTCCTCAGGGCGCCGCCTGGTCCTCCGTGAAAGCACACGTCCGATCCTTCTCCCTCGCTTCGCCCTTCACCGTCCTCGCCACTAGCAACAGCACCACCACCGCTGGCAATCATCCAGCCCAGATCCCCGCTACCACGTCTGCGGGGTCCACGGCAGCGGGAGCGCGCCCGTTGTCGACCCCGCACGTCGTCGCGATCGTGCTCGGTGCGGTTGGCGGGGCCATCGCGCTGGCGGTAGTACTGGCTCTCGTGTACGTCCTGCGGGTCAGGCGCAAAGTAGAGCGGTTCAGAAGGTCGATGAATGTGCTTGGGCCTGGTGGGTCTTCTCCCCCCTCTTTTTTGAGTGTGCTAACTCGTTTTGACCAGAGCTCACGCCTCTTCCGCGGCCCCCCGACATCGATGTCCGTCTCGCCAACGGTGCGCATCTGGCCTCGGTGCCAACGCCGTACCCCCGTCTTTCGAGCACTCCTTCTATCACATCGCCTATCGGGACCCCCAGAGGCCCCCCGCGCAATCTGGCCATCGACGTTGGCGCCTCTCACGCTATCCAGCATGCGTCCCGCCCTTCTGCAGGCCTGCAGACCCCGACGCGCTCGTTGTACGAAGTAGCAGTGCCTTCGCCGGGTCCAACCTCCTTCCCGCGACGCGAGCCCCACTCCGCCGCAACACAGCGCGTGACCTTTGAGGGCTCTCGACTGACGAGCAACGAACCTCATTCACGATCATTTGTTAACTCTCCTCCTCCCCCACGCAGCGCAGCGCACGACCTTTGATGACTCTCGACTGAGGAGCAACAAACGTCCATGATCTTTTGCTACCTCTCCCTGCTCCCCGATTTCTTAACAAAAAAATGTATGCTCGAGATGTAATAGTAAGATGGACCGAGTGATAAGTCCTAAGTATAGTAGATCCGAGCATCGAGCGAGACGATAGGGAAGAAAGATTATTGCCAGCATGAATAGCGCCAATGTCAGCCCGGATCTGAGTTGCCATATATAGGTGGTACAGTATTAGCTAATTGTCGAAAAATTCATCGTTGTGAAAATGTCTGTTTAGGGGGCGCAGTGGCTTAGTGGATGTGCCACTACGTTGCTTCGGCAGTCGCCGGCCTTGGGCATCGTGATCACATCACGCCAGGAAAAAACCCGGCAGGAGTTTCCAAAAAAAAAAAAAAAGAAAAAGTCTGTTTAGGCAGAGGAGATTGAACTTTGACGACGGTCCGGGGTGGGCCGGACCGTGAGAACCGTACGAAAAGTACCTAACTCATGATGTCACCTTGATGTGATGATGCTACATCGGCCAAGTTTTCAACCCCCTTTCTACCTACCACCACATGTCAACTCAGACTCAGATCTTGGTTTACATACCACTGCTTTCGCAACTATGTGCTTACCCGCACACTATATCTTACGTTGGTGAACTTTGTGAGGCCATTTGGAACAAGGAGGGTGCGTCCTTGAGAGATCACGGGGGCCGGTTACTTAGCCAAATTTCACTCCGCTCTTTGGTTGGTGATACCTTCAAAAATCAGCATTCCAACTCAGACTTTCCACAGGTTTATCCAGTTCCCCTGGAACCAAAGAATACTCTCCGGAAAAGGGTAGTGGACAGCGCACGTGGGAATCGGTGGGCGGATATCAAGGATGGAGAAAAAGTGCCTTCTGGCTGGCATGACCCGCAGAATGTTCATGTCTACCTTTATGTCGATTTAGGTCCAAGTGAGTTCAACTAGAAAAATTATGTCGTTTGGGTAACTCATCTACCCTGCTGCCAGGGATGCGAGCTGCCGAGAGACTGTACGACAAATTGTGGGGAAAAGATCTCTCAGTCATACTTGAGGAGATATCCGACAGTGGAAATACCTGGAAATATGTGCCGAAAAAGCATATCGACTCTCTGAATATGGCGGTCCTCGGTTACCCTGATGAACACGGTCTTCTGGTTAGACAGGAATATGACGTGGCATGGAGGGATTTTGATTATGACACTGCGAGGAGCAAGGGTCAGAATGGGGTTATCGTCACTGGGCAACCGGGAATCGGTAAGTTCTCCTCGCCGATTATCAATTGATCGCTTCCTAAGTACAAATTCAGGCAAAACCTATTTTCTTTATTACCTGCTCTTTCGACTGTTAAGCGAAGGGACACCAGTGTCTCTTCAGCTAGCTCCTGATATCCTTGTCTTTCTAGACGACGGCGTCTATAGACACCCCCTAGACGCAACACCTGATTACCTCCCAGAAGGTACTTGGGCACTTTCAGACGCCGGTCGTTTAGACGATAAACCCTGCAATGCCTTTCTGGATGCTGCAGGGCGGCACATTGCTTGGATTATTCAGACCACCTCCCCATTGGAGGACAGGTGGAGACAGTGGAAAAAGCAATATACTGCGGTTACGTTCGTGATGAAGGGATTTTCTGCTGCAGAGATAACAGCTCTCGGGTTGGTTTTGCCTGACTTCTACAATGTTCTTGTTCACTGAATATTTCCCTACAGCAAGGTACAAGGTCTCGACGCCAGCGCTCTCCTACGCAATTACGAAAAGTGGGGTCCATCTGCGCGCACCTGTGTGCGGTTAGTACGCGACCCTCATAGAGAATTCCATCACGCAATCGATGTGAACAATGCTGCGGATGCGTTTGTCGAGCGCCCTCCCCCGAATACATATTTCAACGCAATACAGGTGTTCCACGTACTTTTTTCCGTCCGACCGGAGGTCGAAGAAAAGGGAGGGAGAAGGGTCCCAGTTGCGGAGATGGCAACGGAACACATCAAGAGGATTATCTCATGTGCCGCCGCTGGCGCCGAGGCCCACAAGCGAATCGAATTCTACCGGATAATATCGACGCAAGCGGCATTCAAAGGATCCGCGGGCGACATGTTCGAAGGATTCGTTCTTAGCTGGTTATACGCTGGTTCGAATGTAGAACCTCTTCGCTGCTTCGCCACTGGCCAGCCCCAGCTCGAAATTCCGGCATGCGGGGAGAAGACGACTTTTTTCGGTAGCGATAACGCTGTGGAGAACGTGAACTGGGATGAATTCCCATTATGTTTGATGCCTGCAGTGAAAAATTACCCCACTGCCGATGCAATCGTTATTACCGATGAGTCCATCATTACGATTCAGGTGACCGTTTCCTACAGGCACAAAGCGAGGGAAACCGGTTTCACGAAGATCGAGAAATTCATTTCATCCCACGTTACAAGAGATAAATGGTTCCACGTTTTTGTTACGGATGGTGACCGCGCGGCAGCATCTTTGCGAGATCAGTATTTACCCGAGGTCCCGGAAGACATTGTCATCTACTCCGCGGTTTTCGACATTGGCCGGTCGGGCGTAACGCGCGAGAACATGAAAGCGTTCAACGAAAAAAGATCAGTAAGTAAGGTCTTAGTTGGACGGGATTTTGGTGCTTATTGATGACTAGGAATTCACTGAGCAGCAACCCCAAGTGCAACCCCCCGGTATGGAGGTCGACTAGTCGGGAGTGATTACAGGGTCTGGTAACTTCTAAGGAATGGGGACTGAAGAGGACTGGAAAAAGGTAGGCGCTGTTATCTATCTACGTTCGAGAACCACTAAGAAGAGCCCGTCCGGGTCGCCCCTCGGAAATGGCCGCTCGCGACCTCAGTCTGACGAGTGGGAGAAATCGGTCGGCTCCAACAATAAAAAAATCTAGTCGGACCGCCGGACCCAAATGTTGGTCGCAACAGGCAAATATATTTATTTTTGTTCATCGTCGAAACACGTGAGTAAGCGCGACATTCGTAAATAGCCTGTGAGGGTCTGACGGATGGAGGACAAGACCTCAGAGAGCTTAGTGTAGCTCCTTTGCATTCCCCAGCACGCCACACTTGCATGCGGCCTTATCAATTTGAACTCAACGCTTCCACGACCACGATGGCCACCCTTGCGAAGTTTCGCGTTGCGCAGAAATGTGCACGACCGTTTCCGACCACCCTCGACCACCCGCGCTTTGCGTAGTCCACTGTTTGCGTTCCCGACCTCGCCACACTCGTTCACGGCCTTAGAGGTTCCACATGGACGCATCTGCGGCCGCTTCAGTCACACTCACAAGATCTTGCGCTGCGCGAGGGCCAGTACTTTTTTTTTTTTTTTTATGAGTTTGTATTCCGGAGGCCGGTACGATTCAAATCCTGTGTACCTTAGACAAGTCGAGCGTGTGTTTAGCGATGATTATGGTAGTGGTAGTTACCTCCTGGTCGAACCAGTCGCACCCGACAGCGAAAAAAAAACGGGTCTATACCCGTTTTTATTTTTGGCAGGGCGGTCGGGCGCGACCTCGGCCGCGGTCAGGTGCGACTGACTGCACCGAACGGTCACGTTGCTGGGACCAACAAATAAAAAACAATGTTTGTTTTTTGGCTGATGCCGGGCGCGACAAACCGTGCACCGGACGGGCTCTAACTTTATTCTTTTGAGATAGGCGGGATTGGAGTTGGTGACCCAAGCCTCAATTGGAATCGGTTTTCTCCAGAAAAAAGAAAAAAGAAAAGAAAAGATAGCCAGAACAGGGTCGATTATTGTAAGTGAGGTGGAATGGCGAAGAGATATGTCACGTCCGAGTAGCGAAACTTTCGATCAAATGGTTACATAAGCACTAAGCTCGGACGTAGTGTTGCCGCGCGTTGATGCGGTCCAAGTCGAGTCGGCAACGAGTCGGCAACTCTAACTCGGGAGTTCACACTGGTGCAACTCGGAAGTTCAGGCACAGATGGGAACCAATGGGAAGCCTTCAGTTCTGAAGGTTCCCACATCCCTTTCGCGCCCAGCGTCCCAAGACGGAACACCTTGTAATCGAGTATATATGTGCTGTAACCTAGGTACTACCATCGGGCTCATCTATGCTGCGCAACAACTACGTCCGTATCCTGCGAACGCATTTTCTCATCAGGCAAGGAGACTTGTGCCCTGCGTCGGAACCTCCTCTCGCCTGCACTGCTCGAAGTTCTTCAAGTCTTGAAGCACGTGTACAGGCAAGGTCGCCTTGATTTTATGTCCGGTCTGGTTGCAACTGAAGAGGACTACTCCGTTTAGTGTGCAACAGAAGCAGCAATCAACGAGCTTGTTTCTCTCGGGAAAACTGATGAGCTTTTGGAGTCGGGTGAAGAAACTAATCGTTGTGGCAAGGTCACAGATTTTGGAAAGGAAAATTATCTAGAGCACTCCGGCCAGATTTCCACGCACATATCAATCAGACAAGGAACGTCTTCCAAAATCCCCTTGCAAGGATTTTGAATGCATCAAACCACTGAAAAGCAAGCCGCCTATACTCTGGTGTCTCCATGCCTTCGCTGGATCGACGGTTGTGCCCTAAAAGAGTGTCACACTTCAGGACCTCAGTTGGACCTTTGGGGTACTGGCCGGTCACAACCGCGACGCTAAGTGCTTGAGTGACAGGGACCACATAGAAGGTGGGTCACGTGCCAACCATAGTGATGCACGGAATAGTCATAGTATCAAGGGCGGCAAGTCCTCTGGTCTGCCGTTTCTCATTGTTGTGCTGGTACACGGAAATCGCTCCTGCGATGACTTGTGGTTCGGGCTGTGTCGAATCGCCCTCCTTCAAAACCAGTAAGATCATCGATTGTCGGTCGAGTAGACAGACGTCCGTTTGTGCAGTTCGGCGGTTATCACCACAGATCGTCATCGGGATAGTGTAGCGCGTGCTGAGGACCAAGCCTCATTCTTCGTATCCGAGTAATCGGAGTGTCTCCCGAGAAAAGCCGGCGATCAAGCTTTATTGGTGGCCAAGTCAAGGTGCGTGAGATATCGGAAAGTGTGGTCCGGGAGATTTTCTGCATCGACAGCGGAGTCGATGAGTGCGGGATCTAAGCCCACCAAGGATGGTTTAGGGTACCAATGGAATTGTTGAGGCGACCAAGTTGTAACTGTGATGTTATATGCGATCAACTCGTTGGTGGTCCAATCGCTGCCCGACTTGGGAGATCGGATAAGGTTAGCCATTTGACCAACGATGTCTGTCTTTCAGCCAAGTAAGAGGGCGGACAAGTGAATAATACTACTCTGACTATCTGTATCCTGTCGACGGGGATAGGGGTAAAGTGGTAAGCGGCGCGCCGGCGAGCGGCGGCCTCCTCCGCTCACTTGCGTGCTGAATCTCCGCATGAGGCTCACGATGCCGTCCGGACTGCGAATCCCGTGCCAGCGAAGTGCTGGTGGTTAGGGCGTCTGCGTGTGGGGATTGGTACACACACTTCAAAGAGGTGAGTCGTGATAGTTGGCTGTACCGTGTGCTAATTAGACTGTAAAAGGATGCCACCATGGTGACTGGTCTAGTACGCCAAAGTACAAATGAGACTACTTGGGGCATGTGCAGGTGCAGGTATTGTTGACTGCTCCTACGCAAACTTCGGCTTGTGCTTACTCATGGAATACAGGTATTTCTATTTTCCCGTCGCGTCGACCGACATCCGTTCCGGGGCTCGGCTCTTTTGTGGCTGAAAATTAGCGCCGAAACCTCCACATGAGCAAACAGTGGTACAACGGACAGCATCCGGGTCATTGGGCGTAATGGGCCCACAATGACCCTAGCCAAGACCTTAGGTACAGCTTGAATGGACCAGGTCCAGTCCATTGTACAGCCTGGCCAGGATACTGTAGTGCTCTACCAGCCCCGTGCACTGTCTAGCCACTAGCAGAAGCCTAGCCGAGTTGGCGCGGTCCTCGCAACTGACTTTACTTCGTAGCAGTTCCAAGATACAGAATTCCCCATCGTTGAACCACATCGCTCGGAAGCCACTGGCACACCCCACCTCAGCGAGTTTCTGAGAGAGTAACCTTTGATAACGTAGCGGGGTGACTTCCGAGTCGGGGGCGTGCGTCTACTGGTGATTCTTCTCCTGAGGCTGGATTTGTCTGGAGCCTGTCCCACGGATCTTTCCCGCAAATCCTGGGGAGTCAGCATCGTGGTCAGGTCGGCCGCGACCTTCCGACTGTCTTCCTTTGTCACACGTTATCTCGACCTGAGCGCCTAAACGCTACAAAAGGTCCCGTCCTGTGCGGTATAAAATGCATGCGAACTGCGCTCTAAGGGCCCATCAGTTCAACAAACCACCCATTCGTCTTTTCATCATGTCGACTGCTAATAACACCGCCACCGAGACCAAAGCCGCCGCGGCTGCACCCGAAACCCAGACGCACCACCACGGCGGCATAATCGGGAAGGTAGAGAACGTGTTCCACAGTGCGTACTCGATAGTCACTCAACGTTTCCATGCCGTGCTAACGCCAAACAAGGTATTTCGACGAAGCTGCATGCGAAACACGACAAACCACTTCACCCGGAATCCGATAAAGAGCACAGGGAGCGCGCGGGGACTGTCGGGGAACTGCAGGAATTGGGCACGACCCACCCAGAGGCAGAGGTGGGCTTTGGAGCCGGCGGCGCTTTGGGAGGTCCCGGCGCAGGCCCCGCCGGGATCGGAGGGCCGCCTCGCGCTCTCTGATGCTTGAGTGGAGTGACCTCCATAGGGCTCTCAGGCCAAATCAGTGAAGAATATGCGAGTAACGGTACCTTAATTGGAGTAATTGTAATTTGAATGCGGATTACGAGAATGATCATGTCTTATCACTGATATCTTCCACACACTCTCTTCGTGTTGAAATTTATTCGTAGAACTCTGCAACGCTGCGATAACGTGGATATTCAATCACTGAATGCAAATCAAGATGACGGAGCATGTGCTATCAGGTACGTGCCAGTCTAGTGCTAGGTGAAGAGCACGAGCTTACTCGGACCGTGACCGAAAAAAGATACCTTCGAGGTAGTACCTAGCAAACGCGTGTGCATCGTCGGCGCAGGTGCCAATGGGCTCACGACGCTGAAGGTACTCGCAGAAACGCGTCAAGTACAATCCGGACAATGGTCGATGGTTGCCTTTGAAGAAAGAGACAACGTCGGTTGTATTTGGTATCCCCCATTTTATTTTTTCTCCCGCCAAATTTTTCACTTTCTGGCACTAGGCACCCGGCCCCTCCCTCTGATGATCCACCCCTGACGCCGCTCTACGACTCGCTTCGCACGAATCTGCCACACCTTCTCATGGCGTACCGGAGTTTCCCGTTCCCACCTGAGACTGCACTTTTTCCGACTGCATCCGTGGTACAGAAATACTTGGAAAATTACGCCGCCCACTTCGGCTTGCTCCTCTGTGTGCGCCTCTGTACGCGTGTGGAGAGAGCGTTTTGGGATCGAGACGCGAAAGAATGGGAGGTCACCCTTTCGACAGGCGAGAGACTGGCGTTTGACTTTGTCGTTGTGGCCAATGGACACACTCGCAAGCCGCAATATCCTGCCACGCCTAGATTGCAGCACTGGCTAGAGTCTGTCGGTCGCACCAGGGGGAGCATCAGAACACGTCACGTGATACATCGCTTGAACGTTTCGGACAATGTTTACTTAGGAACTCATAAACACAGCCGCTATATTACTTCGTAGTTTACTGTCTCAGTTCCCTCAGTTCGCCCGCTTCCGTGTACTGAAGGGTAAGTTCTCGTCACGCCCGCATTACTGTAGAAGCTGTACCAATGTCTCCGCCATAGTTTATTAGGTCCGTTTAATGATGATTATCAGTTCGCCCGCTTCCGTGTACTGAGGGTTTATTAGGATCTAAAAGAGTCTGGACGCGCGATTCATTCCGCGTGGTATCGGCGCCCGGGTGACTTTGCTCACAACAAGAAGGTTATGGTGGTGGGCGGTGGACCCAGCGCAATCGACATTTGCAAGGATGGACGGCGTAGGCCCGCTTCTTGTGCACTCGATACCGGGTCCGACGTATAAAGGCGTGATCCCATTTTCCGAGGACACTGCAAGCTACAGGAAGGTCGACCGAGTTAGAGAATACCAGGATGACGGGACGGTTGTACTGGGCGGACGGCTCGACAGAATCCGGTATCGATTCGATCATAATCGGGACAGGCTACGAGATGTCATTTCCGTTCCTCCCGTAAATTAAGTTGGGGGCTCCCGCAGTGCCACCGCCGCTGCCCAATGAACTCTACAACTCGACTAACCATGTTTTCCCGCTCGCGTACGAGCTCTTCCCACTGCGCGGAGAGTTCTCGCCGACTTCCATTGCGTTTACGGGGTTACCATGTCGCGTCTCGCCGATTCCGATTTTCGAAGACCAAGCGCAGGCCATCGTGCGGGTGTTGGGGGACCCAGAATCTTTGGATAGCCTCTCGTGCGCCGCGGATGTTATGGAGCGGGCGCATAGACTCATAAATCAGGAGGGAGTAGAGGATCCGTTGAGTTTCGCGAGGGCCTGGATTCGCGTCGGGACACTGGGACCATTCAAGTATCGTGCCGAGCTGAACGCATTCGCAGGGAAGGACTGGACGGCTCCGGACTGGGAAATCGAATTTTGGACCAAAATGGATGTTTTGCGAAGGGAATGGAAAGAAGTCGAACAGAGTGGAAAGTCGGAGGAATGGCTAAAAGGAGTTGGGTCGAACGGGGTTGATGACTGGGTCGGGCTGTGCAAGAGGCTGATCAATCGGAGCGTTCGATAACTAACATACATGCTGACAAATATCCATAACTGTCCCTTTGACCCTTACCTTGATCTCCACTCGTCCTCGCTACCCCACTCTTCGCTTATCTCTTCCCTCAAATAATGACCGAGCGCGGTACAACAGGAATGCCCCTCTTAAGTGGCCCCGCCCCGCCCGCACACGATTCCTCTCGCGCCGACAGCAGCTGCCGTAAATGCAATAAAGAGTTTAACATCGTCTTTACCCGTGCACGCAAGTGCAATCACTGTGGTATGTCCAAACTGCTCTACAGATTCACCTTCGTACCATCTCATCTCCTCGCAGGTTATTCCTATTGTTCATCGTGCTCCGATTATCAAGCTCTTATGCCGAGGGAAGGTTCTGGCGGCTCGGGTTATGATCCTGTCCACGTGTGCGCATTCTGCATAGAGAACTTGAACAGTACGTCTTTTCTACACCTGCTCGGGGGACATTTCTGACTGGGGGCCACAATTAGTAACTGCTGGGGGTCGTAACTACCTCCGGGGCCTCTCGTTGGCACGGCTAAAGAAGTATGTCGACGCATACAATATCAAGACAGAAGGCGTTCTTGAAAAGGACGACCTAATTGAGAAGATCATCGCTGTCAGGGTACGCGTGCCTTTGTACGTCACTCTGTGTCCTTACAATCGTTCTCGTGATAGGGTCAGAATGGTTGTCTTCCGTATTCAAATGAGGTAGGTGTTCGTGCACCACTAAATATGGGACTCCGACTACTCATCCCGTCTCCCGCAGAGCTTTTACAGGAAGCACTCTGTCCCGAATGGGCGTACCGGTAGACCTCGCGGGCTGTTCTCTAGGCGTGATGAGCCGAGGCCTGTACAACCTGCTCCCCCAAGACAACAGCCTATTAATACATCCTCGGAGTTCCCCCGCCCGGATCTCGATCCTTCGAGACAGCATAGGTCATCGCCTCAACCGCATAGAACCACCCCTCGTCCACAAGACTCACCGCCGGCCCAACCTTCCTCTCCCTCCCGGCCCTACCCACCACCACGTACAACTCCGCCGACGATGGACCCTCGGCCACAGAGCACTCCTTCGAGCGACCCACCGGCTTCATACACTCGCCCTAACACGACTAATCCTCCCCCTAGTCGAGGTCCGATGCCTACTAATGGTAATTGGACTAATCCTTCTAACACCCCCGCATCAGCTCCGCCGCCACCGCCTTCCATACCCACCCTCGATGAATTGTTAGCCTTGACAGATGGGGAAATCTCGCAGATGTCCATAAGTGCATTGAAGACTGTACTGTTCCAAAACCACGTAAATGCGCGTCTGCTGCTAGAGAAGAGAGATCTTGTCGAGCGCGTGCACGCCCTCCTCGGCGATGAACGTCAGGAGCGCGCTCGAGAGGCCGCGATACATGCGCGCGAAGAAGAGGCCACCATTGCCCGTCAGCACGCGATGATGGAGGAACAGCGCCTCCGGGAAGAGCAGGCACGTCAAGAGCGAGAACAAGCGTTCACGACGGATGCTAGGAAGGCCCACGTGTCCGGGAATGACGCCGAACAACCTCGGTCCAAAGTGTCGCCGCCGCCAATGATGGGGACCGCTGCCGATCTCGAGCGAAACGGACTGTGCGTTGTCTGTCAGGATGAAGAGGCCAATATCGCCATTGTCGACTGCGGGTACGTATCCGTATCTTGGGGGGGGTGTCACACAATTAACGGCCGTGTTTGTTTTGTTTTGCAGCCATCTGGCGATGTGCCGCAGTTGCTCAGATCTTATTATGTCTTCTTCGCGCGAATGCCCGCTCTGTCGTACCCGCATCGTGACGGAGGCCCGTCTCCTCCGCATTTTCAAGACATGAAGTTAGACTACTCTGGTTGGAACTCTCGATAGTAATTGTCATTTTTTGGGACCCGTCCGGCTGCTATACTAGGTAATACTTGCAATCCCGCGTGCGTTTTTTTTTTCACATGCCTGTTTTATAATCCAATGGAAGTATATCCGGGTTCTGTCTTTGCCGCTCACCGGGATTGCCTCATTACCGTGATGTATGGTATGCTGCTTCTGGCGTGATGCACGTACGTACGCAGCTTGTCCCAGTTGCGGGATACCGCGACCCGCCAACACATCCGGAGCTGGTCGCTTTCCACCTGGGATTTATCGTTTCCAGATAATTGATCCCCTCAGTGCACTGTTCACAATATACAGTATCTGTGTATTCCATGAGTAAGCACAAGCTGAAGTTTGGTCGACAAATATCCGTACCTGCACATGCCCTACTAGGTAGTCTCATTTGTGCATCCACGTATTTTGGCGCCGGCGTAGACACCATCCTTTTACAGTCCAAACAGCACGGTGCAGCCGGCTGACTTACCTCTTTGATGTGTGTGTGCCAATCCCCAACACCCGGACGCGCGTGTTGACTAACCACCAGCACTTCATGAGATTCATAGTCCGGACCCTCATCCTCTCTTCCTTACCCCGTACCCCGGCCACAGGTAAGGACGCTACCTTGGTACCAGTATTCTGGCCCGTAGTGGGGCGGCTCTGTCTCGGCAATGACAGCCATCTGGAGACCCATTCAGGGCCAACACAGCCATCACGAACAAGTCATGCCGGCGAACAATACGCACCATGTACAGTATTCGTACTGGAAGATAATGTAACTTAGGCCCAACGCAAAAGGGGCGTGTTCTTGAACCCAAACCCGTGGTGGGAATGGGAACGAACAAGAACTGAACAGTCGAAACTGAAACCTGGGAAGATGTGTTTGCGCGATCGACGCTCCCCAATTGTGCGTGTCTAGGTCGAGGAGGGTAGTGTGGACCAGTGGAGAGCACAGCCGGTAGTGCAGTACGGCGTGGACGGTCGAGGAACTCAGTCACGTTACGCAAGTGTCGCACGTCGCGTCCGAGCTTAGTGCCTATGTAATTATTTGATTAAAAATTTCGCTACTCGGACAACAAGCGTGACATATCTCTTCGCCATTCCGCTTCACTTACAATAATCGACCCTGTTCTGGCTATCTTTTCTTTTCTTTTTTCTTTTTCTGGAGAAAACCGATTCCGATTGAGGCTTGGGTCACCAACTCCAATCCCTCCTATCTCAAAAGAATAAAGTTAGTGGTTCTCGAACGTAGATAGATAACAGCCCATACCTTTTTCTAGTCCTCTTCAGTCCCCATTCCTTAGAAGTTACCAGACCCTGTAATCACTCCCGACTAGTCGACCTCCATACCGGGGGGTTGCACTTGGGGTTGCTGCTCAGTGAATTCCTAGTCATCAATAAGCACCAAAATCCCGTCCAACTAAGACCTTACTTACTAATCTTTTTTCGTTGAACGCTTTCATGTTCTTGCGCGTTACGCCCGACCGGCCAATGTCGAAAACCGCGGAGTAGATGACAATGTCTTCCGGGACCTCGGGTAAATACTGATCTCGCAAAGATGCTGCCGCGCGGTCACCATCCGTAACAAAAACGTGGAACCATTTATCTCTTGTAACGTGGGATGAAATGAGTTTCTCGATCTTCGTGAAACCGGTTTCCTTCGCTTTGTGCCTGTAGGAAACGGTCACCTGAATCGTAATGATGGACTCGTCGGTAATAACGATTGCATCGGCGGTGGGGTAATTTTTCACTGCAGGCATCAAACATAATGGGAGTTCATCCCAGTTCACGTTCTCCACAGCGTTATCGCTACCGAAAAAAAGTCGTCTTCTCCTTACCGCAAGTCGGAATTTCGAGGATGGGCTCGCCAGTGGCGAAGCAGCGAAGAAGTTCCAAGTTCGAACCAGCGTATAACCAGCTAAGAACGAATCCTTCGAACATGTCACCCGCGGATCCCTTGAATGATGGTTGCGTCGATATCGTCCGGAAGAATTCGACTCGCTTTTGGGCCTCGGCGCCAGCGGCGGCACATGAGATAATCTCCCTGATGTGTTCCGATGCCATTTCCGCAACTGGGACCCTTCTCCCTCCCTTGTCTTCATCGACCTCTGGTCGTACAGAAAATAATACGTGAAACACCTGTATTGCGTTGAAAGTTGTTGTACCAGTGGGAGGGCGCTCGACAAACGCATCCGCAGCATTGTTCACATCGATTGCATGATGGTGTTCCTCAGCAGGGTCCCGTGTTAACCGCACACAGGTGCGCGCAGATGGGCCCCACTTTTCGTAATTGCGTAGGAGAACACTGGCGTCGAGACCTTGTATCTTGCTGAAGGGAAATATTCAGCGAACAAGAACATTGTACAAGTCAGGCAAAACCAACCCGAGAGCTGTTATCTCTTCAGCAGAAAATCCCTTCATCACGAACGTAACCGCACTATGCTGCTTTGCCCACTGTCTCCACCTCGCCTCCAATGGGGAGGTGGTCTGAATAATCCAAGTAGTGTCCTCAGCGGCATCCAGAAAGACCTTGCAAGGTTTTTCGGCTACACGACCGGCGTCTGAAAGTGCCCAAGTACCTTCTGGGAGGTAATCAGGTGTTGCGTCTAGGGGGTGTCTATAGACGCTGTCGTCTCGAAAGACAAGGATATGACTAGACCGCTGAAGAGACACGGGTGTCCTTTAGCTTAACAGTCGAAATAGCAAGTAATAAAGAAAACAGGTTTTGCCTAGACTTGCACTTAGGAGGCGATCAGTTGATAATCGGCGAGGAAAGCTTACCGATTCCTGGTTGCCCAGTGATGACAACCCCACCCTGATCATTCGCATTCGCAGCGCCATAATCAAGACTCCCCCATGTCGCGTCATATTCTGACCGGACCAAGAGACCGTGTTTGTCAGGGTAACCGAGCTTCCTCAGTTGCAGGGAGTCAATATGTTTTTTCGGCACGTATTTCCAGGTATGTCCACTGTCGGATATCTCCTCAAGTATGACTGAGAGATCTTTTCCCCACAATCTATCGTACAGTCTCTCGGCAGCTCTCGCATCCCTGGCAGCAGGGCAGTTGAGTTACCCGGACGAGGTAATTTTTCTAGTTGAGCTCACCTGCATCTAAATCGACATAAACGTAGACATGAACGTTCTGTGGGTCACACCAAGCAAGAGGCACTTTTTCTCCATCCTTGATATGGGTCCACCTTTCTCCACGTGCGCTGTCCACCACCCTTTTTCGGAGGGTATTCTCCGGTTCTAGGGGAACTGGATAAACCTGTGGGAGGTCTGAGTTGGAATGCCGATTTTTGAAGGTATCACCAACCAAAGAGCAGAGTGAAATTTGGCGAAGTAACTGGCCCCCGTGATCTGTCAAGGACGCACTCTCCTCGTTCCAAATGGCCCTCCGAAGCTCACCAACGTAAGATATAGTGTGCAAGTAAGTACATAGTGTCGAAAGCAATGGTATGAAGACCTTGATCTGAGTCGACATGTGAGTTGGTGAGCAAAGGCCGGAATTTTTGACATGACGTCTTGTTGTCGGCAATCGCCTTTGAACTCTCAAACTCCGAACGAATTCCGAACGAACTCGAACGATATGCCTTACTGCGCGTAACACACACTGTCGGATTAATGAGAAGAAATTGCACTCAACCGTGACCGTCCTGCTCCGACCCTTGAGTGCCATTTCTTCTCATAATTCTTGGAGCTTGCTGTTCAGTGAACTATTCTGAGGGCGTGTCAAATACCCTCACACTTCGGATCGGGATTTCGAGAGTTTTTACTTATTTTTAGCGCATTACGATCTCTGTCCCCGTAAGTATTCGGCCTACGTCAACAAACGCGGTGAGTGCAGACTCGTGGGGGATTAGGATGTTCCAGGCATTCATCTGACTCTCGAACGCTACAATTTTATTCTTTTAGGTAGCGGACACAGTTCTTTATTGTATTAAGGGGTCGTTCTGGCCAGGCGAAATTTCTGTGTAATTCCGAACGGAAAAGCGTCTACGGCAGGTTCATCGGTTTTTGGCTCCACGGCCGTGTGCCTCCGAGAACGAGACCTGTCGTTTGGATGTTCTCCTTTACCACTGACTCGCCGTGCTGCATCGGAGAATCGCCGCTGTGCACGTAGCCAACAATCTATGATGACATCCCAATTACACTGGCTATTCTCGATGCAAGTTCGGGATTCGTATAAATCCGGGGGAGTGGGATGAACATTTTGGACCATACGACATGCACCCTCTCCATCTCGTTGCACTCTTTTCTTTCTCAGCGGCTGCAAGCCCACTCGTTAAGCGCGCAGATCCACAGGGCGTCGATGTCTCCCATTTTCAAGGGAGCATTGACTGGAATGCCATGGCAGCCAACGGCGTATCGTTTGCATACACCAAGGCCACTGAGGGGACTAGTACGGTCGCACTCGTTTCATCCATGGTATCGGCTCCTTCAATTGTTTGCCACTACAGCGTTCAAGGATTCTATGTTCTCCACGAATTATATTGGCGCGACGGATGTCGGTATCATCCGAGGAGGTTATCACTTTGCCCATCCAGATACCTCAGACGGCGCCACACAGGCCAATTTCTTCCTTGCGAATGGCGGTAAGTACTTATGGCCGTAGCCGGGTGAATGTATCTTCACGATTCGTTTGATACAGGTGGGTGGTCTGGAGATGGAATCACGCTCCCTGGAGCGATAGATCTCGAAGGTTTGTTGCGCTGCCTCCTAAACGGACTATCATCCGTGTGACCTTCGTTCTACTTAGCCGGTTGTTACGGCTTGACCGCGTCGGAGATGGTTTCTTGGATCAGTGACTTCTCGGATACATACCTTTCTGCAACAGGGAGGTGAGGACCCCCCACCCGCTTGCTATGCCCTGTCCTCTAACGCATAACCATAACTTCGCAGGTCTCCAGGTAAAATGGTTTCCCGTGCTCTACGGGGCTGCATGAATCTCATCCACGTCTAGCCATTTATACCACAACAAGTTGGTGGAACCAGTGCACGGCCGGCAGTGCCGATTTCGGCGCGAACCCACTGTGGCTCGCTGACTGGGCTCCTAGCATGGGGCCCCTTCCTGCTAGCTGGGGGTAAAGCTCCAACTTATGGGGCCTATTAAAAGATTAATGACTCGGGATTCCCAGTTCCGCTACATTCTGGCAGTACGCAGATTCTGGGTCGAATCCTGGAGACCAAGACTTGTTCATTGGTGACGAGGGGGGATTGCAAGCGTGAGCTCTCACTTCCCATCGGGTTATTCCGCGCATGACGCCTCTTTAGGTTCGCCTCGGGTTGAGTCCACGTTTGAAACTCGCGTATAAGTAGGAACAAGAGTAGGAATTTTTAAAATTCCTACTGCAGGTTCTTCGGCCCAGTTTTATCACATGGGGTTCTTGTGAACGATCGGTTTATTGAAGCCTCTATAGTTGGTTAGGCGTCTACTGAAGCGAATAATTATTATTGCACCATCACCTAACTTATGTGAGATCTCATTTGCCAGTTCACTGCATCGTGTGCACCTTTTTTTCTTTACAAAAAAGTTGTCTGTGTCAGTGTTAGATGCGTGCATGTCTGGAGAAAGAGCAATTCGGGGCCTCGGACATACGTGCAGCCTGTAGACACAGCCACAGAGACTGCTTGATCACGTGCACCTCCTCTCTGCTGTGTTCCACCAACGGTCCATGCCGCGGTCCCGAAGAGAGCCTGCACGCGCAAGGTGATCTACTGACGACCAAAACTAGAGGAGGCCACACAAAACCAATCCTCAATAAAATCCGAATCGTCTTAAACAACAAATTCTGCTGTGGTACGGGACTGTAACTGCACTCGTCGCAGTTCATCGTCATGTCCGTCGACCCATATCACGAAGTCCAGTCAGAGATACAGAGCTCGCTACAGACCGCAGAGCAACTCCGTGCGTCGTTTCTGCGTATTCGGAGTACCGCGCATGATGGCAACGAGGAACTCGAGTGGGCTCGAAATGAGGTGAGCCGTAGAGAAAACCAATTGTACGTCGGGGTTGCCTCATCACATAGATTCTGTATTATAGCTGAAAGCAACGCTCTCTACTCTCGATGCCGACTTGGAAGATCTGGAAGAGAGCGTAAAGTATAGGAGCTCACTTTCATGCCGCGACCAGACATTTACCCCCATTCCAGGATCGTCGAGACTACCGGCGCGCGCATGTTCGGTTTGGATGATAGGGAGGTCATTCAACGACGGCGATATGTGAGTCACGTACGTGACGAGATAGAGGTGCGTGGTGCGTAGATCTCTCACAAAAGGTGCGGGGGTTGAGCTCTCACCCTCACTTGTTCAGAAAATGCGGGCCGAGGTCGAGGGGCGCCAACCAAATGACAGCGTGAGTCGTCATCCCTCTAGCCCGATTAAGGGAGCTAGTGCTCACTACATTAATATGAAAGGTGGGCCCAGCGACTCCCAGTGGACCGAACACCCGCTCTTCATTATCTGGGGTGGATCATGAACCAAGGGACGAAGACCACCAAGCTCAGTGGGCACTGCAGGAACAACAGGTTGAAGTCTTTCTGAATTTCACAAACGACGTAGAGTTGACATTCGTATGGTAGATGATGCTCCAGCAACAGGACCAGACGATCAACTCCATCGCAGGTACATTGAGCACAATCGCTCAACAGGCGGGACTGATGGGATCTGAGATCAGCGAACACAATGAGTACGTATCCCCCCCTTTCATATCATCAGGTACTAGGCTGATGAATGCTCGTTAGGATGCTAGACGACCTCGATCGTAGCGTGGATCGGACAGACACCAAACTATCAGATGCCATGTGCAAGATGCGCAAGTTTGTTCGTGAAACTGAGGGTCAGTCTGTCACGCTTTGCTTCAGAATGAGGATACTGAATATCAATCAGAGAAGAGGTCGGGGTGGTGTATCGCCATTCTGATTGTGGTTTTGCTGATGCTACTCGCTGCAGTCATTTTGGTGTGAGCGTTGGGCTCTTGGTAGATGGGTTGTGTGCTGGATATGATACCCTTGGCCTGTGCCCCTTAATTTGAGCAGACTCTCTAATGGCATCCGTATTGCCCTTTGCGACGGAACAACAATCATCCCGGCTTCCGGTACCTAAACCTAACTTAGAGATATGATTTATACACTGGGTCGACCCTAGTGGGTATAGTGCGTAGTCCGGATGGCAGTGGCGTGACATGTGTACACGCGTCAGCCTTTTTTTTTTTTGGTTCATCGCCGTGGGGAGTGAAAACAGTTTCACGGCCCTCAAACTTCTCCCACTTTTGATACGGGATCGCGTGAGACTCGTTCTATCTGTGTTATATACCAAGTGAACCAAGTACTGTACTCGTCGAACTAGAAGGGAAGGAGGTTACAGTATGAGTGTGCCTTCACACGTCAAATATGAATGAATGCCGCCGGGTTTGCCTGGATCCAGTTACAGTATCACCTTCCTATCTCCAGAATGGTGTGTGTGCCATAAACAAATTTCCTTGTGTTATCTGATCGTTTCTCTGATACTGAGATACACTACGTACCAGTTGGATATAGAAAATTGTAGTGGGGTAGACCGTAGCTGTCATCGGCGATAAGGAAGGAACGCTTCTCAGTACCATGTTCTCTTTGGAAAGCAGTAACGTTCCCAAGCTCGAACGGCCTGAGCCGTGAACGTGTGAACATTCGAATGCGGACACATGACCAGATACGACGCAAGGCGTTACGGAAACGGGTCGAGATAAGTTATGAAGAAAACATGCACCGATGGACGTTTCATGACAAGTGCCAGTCAAGTGCCTCGCCAATCGGGAACGGAACAAGACATGCCGAATACACGCACCATCCCCTATATGGTACAGGACCGACGAACGACTATAAAATGTTCAGACAAGTCCTGTCCTGCGGTCAAACTTCGAACTGTGGCTCTTTGATTCTTTCAACTGATCCCTCTCGAATACTTACGACGATCGACTAAGTAAAGAAGCACACGAGACGCTGTCACCAAGTTGACAGGTGACGTCACAGTTGTGGAAGTCCATTTCAGGCAAGGGTGGTCCGTTTCAGGCAGGTGGAAACGCTCCATTTCTTTCATCAAGAAGTTGAGCCACTTCTTCTCATGGCGTCCCTAGCCCTCCCTTTGCCCCCCCTTTCTCTCCATAACGCCCACCATCCCGAATGTGTGTCTGTTTTCTAGCTTTTTTCGTGCAGCCGCTCACCACCGCTACGTAGGTCTGATCTCAGCGGGGCGACCACTGCCTCGACCAAGACATTCCTGACGGCCTTGGCTCTGAACGGAATCATTGCTGCTGCTGAAATCGCAGCATTTACCTGCGCGAGGCCATACTTCCGCCTCATTTACGAGCCGAGGAGTTTATCGGTTTTTGAAGCGTACGCCTTTCTGTCGTCTTTCCTCAGCACGCACTTATTCTCGTCTAGCAAACGGCAACAACCATTGTCCTCTCGTCTCTTGGGATGGCCTGGCTCTGTCTTTTTTGCCGACTACCGCAAGATTAAGAATATCAATGGACTGGACTCCTACTTCTTCGTCCGTTTCCTGCGCATGATGGTTCGCCTCATGCTGCCGATCTGGCTCGTATCCTGGGCTGTTCTTCTTCCCCTCACATCAGTCAACACAAACGTCCCTGGTGACTCGGGTCTTGATATGTTCATTTTTGGCAACATCGGCACTACCGACCAGGATCGGTATTCAGCACATCTGTTGCTCACTTGGATATTCACCAGTAGGTTTCAAGGCCGATATCCCTACCCTGATTCGCTGACATCCCATCACAGTATGGATTTGGTGGAACATCAAGTCCGAGATGGCTCACTACGTTCGCGTACGCCAGCACTATCTCGTCAGCTCCTCCCACTCTTCCACGGCTCAAGCTTGCTCTGTTCTGGTCACCGGAATACCCCCAAAGTATCTCTCAGAATCGGCTCTCACCCGCCTCTTCAGCCACTTACCGGGTGGTGTTCGCAAAGTGTGGATCAATCGTGACCTGGGAGATATGCCAGACCTACACAACCAGCGATTGAAGGCGTGCCAGGTGCTCGAATCCGCAGAAACATCCCTCCTTAACATGGCAATCAAGCGAAACAGCAAAATGCTGAAAAATGCCGCCGAGTCCGGGGATGGGGGAAAGGACGGCTCAGACACCGGGGCCACCAAACCTATAAGCGATCCGGAGACTCGAAAAACCCCCATTGAGGAGCTGGTGCCCAAGGACAAGCGCCCATCGCATAGGCTACCCCCTTTCTCTTGGATGCCGTTCTCCATTCCTCTTCTGGGAAAGAAAGTCGATACAATTGAATGGGCGCGCGAACGAGTTCACGAATTGAATACCGAGTTGGCTCAAAGGCGTGAAATTCTGGCACGTGACATCGCACGAACAACAGCCGCAGATGTGCAGATAACCACTCGAACGCACAACATCGGCGCAGGAAAGTTAAACATTGCCATACCTGCCGTTCCCGTCTCGATTCCTCTTGTTGGAACTCGCCCTGTCGTCGACTTCTCAGATCAGACATACCCACCCGCGAATGGGGCGTTCATTTTATTCAACAAACAGATCGCAGCGCACATGGCAGCACAAATGCTCGTTCATCACGAAGCATATCGTATGTCGGACTCGCTGAAATATGTTGAGGTGGCGCCCGAGGATGTAATCTGGGACAATTTGGTCTTGAACCCCTATGAGCGGCGCGTACGGATGGCACTTTCTTGGAGTGCTACTATTGGGCTGATTATCGTTTGGGCCATTCCCGGTAAGCGACACCCGAATCTTGTGCGGCCAACAGTCTCGAGCTAAAACGTAAAATTTAGTGGCGTTTGTCGGAGCCGTTTCGAATATCCATTCCCTATGCACGACATACCACTGGCTTGCGTGGATTTGCACCCTCCCAGCAATAGTTATCAGCATCATCCAGGGTTTCCTCCCTGCGGTTTTACTTGCGGTCCTCTTCATGATGGTCCCCATAGTGTTGCGGATATTGGCACGCTTGGAAGGCATCCCTCAGCGGACGGGCGTGGAGCTCAGTTTAATGGATAGGTTCTTCCTATTCCAAGTTATTGTGCGTTTATCTCGTGTTGTTCCTCGTAAAACGCTTCTCATAAACATGGCAGAACGGCTTTTTGGTTGTCTCAGTCTCTTCCGGTATTATTGCTTCATTGCCTGACCTAGTGAACAACCCGTCCTCGGTTCCGACACTCCTGGCTCAGAATCTCCCGAAGGCTTCAACTTTCTTCCTGACGTGGGTGTTTCTCAAATCTACTGCACGTATACTTATTCCAGAACCTAGTTTCATCATACTTCAGGGACTTTCTGGAACCGCCGGTGGGTTCCTCCAAGCCGTGCCTTTGGCTATGTACTATGTCAAAATCACTCTACTTGGCTCCACCCCGCGCTCTGTATACGGTATTAAGTACTCTCCCCGCACATCTGACTGGGGAACTCTTTTCCCTGCTATGACGCAGTTGGTTGTCATCACGCTCGGTTACTCCATCATCTCTCCTATCATCAATGGCCTTGCCTTTGCTGCCTTCTTCTTGTTCTACATGTTGTACAAATACCTTTTCACCTGGGTCAACGACCAACCACCTTCCAGCGAAACGGGCGGTCTCTTCTTCCCCAAAGCAATTCAGCACGTGTTTGTGGGGCTTTACGTCCAGCAACTTTGCCTATGTGCATTGTTCTTCCTCGCACAGGGCAGCAATAAACATCCCAGCGCCATTCCGGAGGGTGCGCTGATGGTTGTGTTGATCATATTCACGGTGAGCATCATAGACGTTCGTACTCTATTATATCTCGCTCATATTTGGGCTAGGCATTCTTCCAAAACACTATCCTCAATTCCTACGGCCCTCTCATCAAGTACCTACCTCTAACCCTCGCCGATAGGTCGTACGGTAGCGATGCGGGAGTCGAGCAGGGGGCTCCTACGACCGCGGGTGCGCCACAGCCGGTGCCTTCGAGTTCTGACGTCAAGGTCACCGATTACGGCAATGTATCTGCGTCTGGTTCCCATCAACAACCCAACGAAGTGGCACAGCCTGGTAGCGCCAATGACAACGCTGTAGAGCGTGCAGAAACCTCCTTATTCACGAATGAATCTCGCGCGTCGTCCCCATCTCCATCCGCGCGACCTATGGAAGCCGAGGGTCCTACCGATTTCAGTCACCCTGCTGCCGTGGAGGAGCAACGTATGGTGTGGTTGCCTAAGGACCCTCTCGGTCTGATACAGGAGATCGAGCAGGACCTTGCCTCGCAAGAGATTCTGTATTCTACGGAGGGCGCTGAAATGGACAGCAAGGGCCACGTCAATGTGACCATGGCGCCACCGGAGGAGGTCCGGCATATTGGGGCGAAACTTCCACCATCTCCGGGCGAGGGCGAGGGCGACGAGATACGAGCACTTTCTTCGCAGAAGAGTTCTGTCGAGAGTAAAGCATGAAACTAGGTTCGCGGAAGAATAATGACGACCACTGGTTAGGATACGGACCCCCCTGGGAAAACGATTTATTTCGAAGACTTGCTCTATCTATCTACGAATATATCATTCATGTCTATCTCGTTGCATTGCAATATATGAGAGTGTGCTTGCTTACGGGCTGGCGGCAACTGTCCCCAGAGCAGCGCGCTCTGCACTTTCGGAGATCAATATACAGTTGTATTAGCTAGGCCACACTTTGGGCCACACTCAAAAATAGTACGAAAGACGTCCTATGCATAGCGGCGTCGATTGCCGTTCTCTTATGTTGTGTAAAGAACCCATCAACTCATTTTGTTTAATACATCTATAGTTATGGAGGCGAGATGGAGACTGGAATTGGCAGGTGCTTGTTGAGAAGCAGGCATGGGGAGCAACTGGTATGTAGTGTACTACTTAGCTTACCTGTGAGACGATGTATGTTACTCTTACTAAGTGTTTCGAATAATACTATGTGTATTGAGCGCACACTATAGCTCTTATATACACAACAGGACGACTATTAATAAGCTAGCTATCATATCTAAAGTCCTATGGGCACTCAGTTGAGTGCAGGCACAGTCTGTGCCCTCGATACGTGCTGACGAGGCCACAGCTCACTGCTGTGGTCGAGACTGTGGCTCAGTGTTGTGGCGCTCACCGAGTGATCGGCTCGCTGGCCACACACTGGCCACATGCTTCGATCAACACTCCCCCTCGCTTTGCACACCGGTGGAGGTGTTCAGAGCGTTCTGGGACGAATATATTTTGAGTCCAAGAGTGCCCCGAAACTGTGTGAACTTAGTGCGACCCAAGTTCTTTGTGAACATGTCTGCAGGGTTATCAGCACCATTTATGAAGAATAACTCCACTTGGCGCTGCTGCACCACTTCTCGGATGTAATGGTAGCGTATGTCTATGTGTTTGATCCTGCGCTCTTGCACAGGATTCGATGCCTATGAATATAGAGCCTTGATTGTCGCCACACAGTGGAATCGGTCCCATGTTAATGTCAAGCTCACTGAGGAGCGCCTTAATCCACACAAGCTGTCGGCTTGTGTCAGATAGGGACATATACTCTGCCTCTGTTGAGGACAGAGCGACTGTGCGCTGGGCTCTGGAATTCCAGCTGAATATTCCATCCGCTAGTTTAACCATGTATCCAGTAGTGGACCTGCGATCCACAGGGTTTGATGCCCAGTCAGAGTCCGCACACGCAAATAGACCCTTATTGGAGTGGCCACTGTATGTCAGTGCATAGTCTGCAGTGCCTGCAAGATAGCGGCATATGTGCAGTGCACGATTTAAGTGGTCTTGAGTGGGGTTTGCAGCGTGCTGTGCCATCTTAGTTACAGCAAATGCAATGTCTGGGCGTGTGCCCAGCATTATATACATGAGCGAACCGATGATCTGCTGGTATTGGGTGCGCAGGGTAGTGTCCACAGTGTCGGTACTCAGTAGGGGGTGATATCCCTCAGGCAGTGGTGTCGCTGCATACTTAGCATTCATCATTCCAAAGCGCTGCAGCACTTTATTGAGGTAGGCAGTTTGATCAATGCAGATCTTGCCATCCTTCTTTAGTATGCGCATGCGCAGGAATTCTTTTGCTTCACCGAGGTCACGACACTCCCATTTGTGCATAAAGGCATCTTTCAGTGTGTCCACAAGTGTCTTATCGCTGCCCATGAAGAGCGCGTCGTCTACATACACTATGACCACTACTGTAGAGCCTTTGGACGTGTGCACAAACAGGCCAGAGTCTGAGAGGAGGCGTTTGCAGCCAATTTCACCCATGGATCTGTCCAGCGCTCTCCACCATGCCAGAGCTGCTTGCTTAAGTCCATAGAGTGCACGCTTAAGGCGCAGTACTTTAGTTTCCTGTCCTTTAAGCTTGAAGCCTTCGGGCTGCTCCATATAGAGCTCCTCATCCAATTCTCCATAGAGAAAGGCACTCTTAACGTCTAAGCCAGTGATATACCACTGCTCAAGTGCCGCTAGGGTGAGCATGAGGCGCACTGACTCGAAGCGCACAACTGGAGAGAATATCTCATTGAAGTCAGTGCCTTCTATCTGCGAGAAGCCCTTGGCCACAAGACGAGCCTTCTTACGGCCGTCTGTTTTCTGGTCAAAGACCCATCGGTTCTTAATGACCTTTCTCCCCTTGGGGAGGTCCACAAGCTCAAAGACTTTGCGCTTGCGAAGTGCTTCTAGTTCTTCGCGACATGCAGTCTTCCACTCCTTTCTCTGCGCCTCAGGCAGTCGCAGAATGTCTTTATATGTCCACTCCCGAATGGAAGTGGTGTGCATTATGTGTGAATCGTGTGGTACCGCTTTGGCAAGCAGGTAATTGACGAATTGTACTCCCCCTTCCTGGGCTAGCTGTGCCAGGAGTAGGTCTTCAACCTCTACATCACTTGGTAGGGGTGTCAGCGGCGAATCATCGCGTTGTGGATGGCCAGTGCTAGGTCCAGGAACCTGCCTCTGGCAAGTGGTGGAGGGTGGCTGGGAGCGACCCGGCACATCCCCCACAATATCTCTCCACTGTCGCATCCGCTGAACGTCTCTGTGTTGTTGTACGGGGTGCCTGTCTTCCCCATAGACGTTACCAGGTCGTGATGGTATTCTCCTTTCCCGCCCAGAGTGTCTTGGGAGTGGCTGTGGCTGTGGTGTGGCTGCAGGTACATCCTCTTGCTCTGGCACTGGTGCAGGGGAAGGCGAAGTGTGCTCAGGCTGCCGTGGTGGCGCCAGACCCTCGTCAGGGCCTTGAGACACTTCCATTGGTGTGGAAGGAGGAGGGCGATGTGGAGTGTCCCCATCATCGCCATCGAAAGGAGTAGGCTTTGGTGGTGAACCATGTTGCTCTACTGGCTCTTCCAAGCGAGTAAAGCCACGCTTTTTAGTGGTTTCGCACTTAGGGAACATGTTCTCATTGAAGAGAGCAGTTGCACCTGTGTACACAGTGTTCTTACTGAGGCGCATGAATGTATATGCCTTAATGCCTTCAGTGTGGCCAATATAGACCATCAGTTCTGACTTAGGCGAGAGCTTGTTCACTCGACGCTCCTCAGGGATGTGGACATATGCTGCACACCCAAACACTCGCAGATGCGAAACTTGTGGGATCTTACCATGCAGTGCCTCGTAGGGTGTGCGCCACTCTAGGCGGCGCACAGGGGTCCTATTGTACACATGCACGGCATGTAGAACTGCAAATTCCCACCAGGACTCAGGGAGACAGGCATCCAGGCGCATAGCCTGTGCCTTGTCCATGCAAGTGCGCATAAAGCGCTCTGCACGACCGTTCTGCTTAGGAGTGTATGGTGCACTCTGCAAAATGCGTATGCCATTGTCCTTGAGAGTGGTAATGAAGGCCTCTGACTTGTATTCACCACCCGCATCCAACATCCACTCTTTAACAGTGGTGCCAAACTGATTCTTGACGAGTGCAATGAAGTGCTTGAGTGCACCTATTGCAGCACCTTTGGTGCGCAGACACACTATCCAAGCATATGACGTGAAGTCATCAATAAAGCTCACGAAGTATTTGTACTTGTGGTAAGAGTTCACTGGGAAACTCTTCAAGTCAGAGTGGACCTTCTCAAAGGGTGCAGATGCACACGTCTCAGATGGCAAGTGTGCCTGCGAGGGCATCTTGCCTTGCGCACATCCTGGGCACACTGGTACTTCTCCAGGGAAGTCCAGGTCCTTTGGGAAGCCTTTGGTATGGCTTCTAGCGTGGCGCAGCACATCCTTGGAGGGATGGCCAAAGCGCTTGTGCATAAGTGTGTAGTCCACTGCGTACACAGTGGCATTCGCACTCGCATCTACAATTACAGACTCTAGCCAGTAGATAGTGTGGCCAGGGAACGTCGGCACACACTGTATAAGAGGCAGGGTGGAGTGTCCTCTGCGCAATACCATGGACTGTGCATCCCCATAAACACGCAGGCCTTGCTGCAGGAACTCTCCAACAGAGAGGAGTCTCCCTGTGATTTCGGGAATGTAGAACACTGGGTAGAGGCGTGTAGTACACTGCCTAGTGTGCCCATTGTGTGTAACTTCGTGCTTAATGAGAACTGCACCTTTTCCCTTAATGTGGATTGGCTTTGAGGCCGTCTTCACAATAATAGGCGTCTGAATGTCCTCATAATCTATGAAGTCTTTCATCGAATTGGTGAAGTGCGATGATGCACCAGAGTCTAAGAGCCATTTGGCACTGGTATTGTCCTGTCTCGTCCTCTTGCACTTAACACACTCAGCAGTGTCCACGCCATGTGCGCCACTTTGTGCGCATTCATTTATCGATTCTACACAACCATGTACAGTACTGTACTTAAGCTTCATAGCTAGTTGTGAGATAAGGCGTTTGTGAGTGGTGTGAGGCGTCAGGAAGAGAGATGGGACTGACCTGAATTCATTCAGGCCAGCGGCATCGCAGACCATGGCATCTAGGTCCCAGTCATCGTTTCCAAGACTGACACAATCTTCAGCGGACTGGCGCTGAGTGTCGGGAGTGGGTGAGCGACTGAGGAAGCCGTTTCCGCCACCCTCATTGTCAGAGGGCTCAGGGGAAGATCTGCTGCGCTTGGAAACGCGCTGATCATCGTCAGAGTCATCTGGGTCGAGTGCGGTGATGCGCTGCTCGAGAGTCTTGAGGGTGTTGGAGGTGCCAGCCACTCCAATGTCGCACACAACATTGCGCGCCTTATTGAGTGTGGCGTACGGTCCTACAGTGGCAGGAGGGTGCCTAGTGTGTCCAGGGACAGTGCGCACAGTCTTGCCACTTGGGGCGAGGTGCGCAACCGAAGCTGTGGCAGGGGAAGGAAAGGCAGCCTTACTGGCGAGATGCGAGTGGTCGTTGGTCTCCTGACCTTGCTGCGACTGGGACTTCTTCCCACCGCGCTTGCCACGCTTATTCTTGCCTTTGGCGTTGCCTTGGCCTTGTCCGGACCTCTGGGGGTTGCTTCCGCCACTCCCAGATCCACCACCAGAGCCAGCATCACGCTGCTGTCTGAAATTGGGGTCGCCACGCTTGCGCTTCACTGCAGAGAGTTTCTGCGCGGTCTGCTGTGGCTTACCCTTGCTCCTGTCAGTCTCCCACTGTGCCATGATGGCCTCGCGCACATGCTTGATCTTGAGATTGGCAAGGTCGTGGCTGGTGCACAGGATAGAGACGAGCATCTCCCACTTGGGTGGGAGTGCAGAGAGCAAGATCATCGCTTGGATAATCTCTGGGATGCTAACACCATTAGTAGAGAGACGGTGCACCGCAGCCTGCAGCTTGTTAACCTGTGGCAAGGGGTGCTTAGAGGCGTCAATCCGAATAGATATGGCTTCTTTAAAGTCCTTGAACACAGTGGTCGGCTGGATCACATCAAAGTGAGTCTTGAGGTGAGTCCAGATATCGTTCGCCTTGGTCAAGGAGGCCACTTCTTCCCTAATGGTGGGATTGATGCGCAAGACAAGATTGGCGAGTGCCTTCTGATTGAAGCTCTTCCAAATCTTGTGTGTAGCGCGTTCAGCATCAGTGGGAGTGGCAGAGAGTGCTGGTTCAGTCTCTTCGCCATTAGAGTACTCCCACAAGTCCATGGACATAAGGTAGGCTTGCATCGCCTTGGCCCACTCTTGGTAGTTAGTACCGTCGAGCACTGGGACCAGAGAAGTGAGAGCGTTTGACATTGTTAATTCTGTGAGGCAAACCAAGTGTCAGCATACATGCGACGACTGGGCACACACAGAAAGCATTCAGAACGCTCAAGAGACTCTTAGAGTAGTGGCTGCCACTAGGGCGCATTACCTGGGCAAGCCAAGGAGCACACAGTGCACAGCTCAATTAAGAGCGCGCTGTCGCTGCCATTGAAGGCGCAGACAAGGGCTCCAGGGCCCATAACCTGAGAAGCAGGCATGGGGAGCAACTGGTATGTAGTGTACTACTTAGCTTACCTGTGAGACGATGTATGTTACTCTTACTAAGTGTTTCGCATAATACTATGTGTATTGAGCGCACACTATAGCTCTTATATACACAACAGGACAACTATTAATAAGCTAGCTATCATATCTAAAGTCCTATGGGCACTCAGTTGAGTGCAGGCACAGTCTGTGCCCTCGATACGTGCTGACGAGGCCACAGCTCACTGCTGTGGTCGAGACTGTGGCTCAGTGTTGTGGCGCTCGCCGAGTGATCAGCTCGCTGGCCACACACTGGCCACATGCTTCGATCAACACTTGTGGTGAGAGTGCATAGGGATAGCTCCTATCCCCGCAATAATTCACGGTAATCTAACGATTATCTAATAATCTCAGAGTGTATTACACTGCAGGCATTTCACAATATAATCCAATTCAGTCGGCTATTTCACGAAATATGATTGGTCAGATTTTTGCAACTGAATTGGATTACATTGTAAAATGCCCACAGTGTTACAAGGTATCCCGACAACATCTGTCGGTCCCCGCTGTGCACTGACTGTACAAGGAGGGAGGGAGACAAACAGGTGCTAGTAACGTGGGAAAAATCGTATGAATAAGAAAGTAAGGCCCAACTGGTTATTACAATACGGTACTTTGCTGATGTATTGATACCTGGCAGATAGATCTCTGGCATCTTCTGCCGTCAAAACGAAGAGATCGTCTCGTATTCGCAGGTACATGGAACGCCTTCGAGAAGACGAACACCCCATGTGCGTACATGAGCGCGCACTATCTCACAGTACTCAATTGTTCCGCCTGCTGTTTTTCCTTCACTAACTGGCCTGCGCCTCAAGTGTCCAGTTAAGCGCTGTCCATGTTGTTCACATGTGGGTAGAGGTCTGGCCTGTCCGTACGCCAACCAGAACGAATTGGAATGGTATTTGACACAGTTGCTTGAGAACTAACTTGGTTTGGCTCAACGCTCCCCCCATGCTCAGCTTTTGTCGTCGGTGTAGCTGACTCTATTTTCGGTCCATCAGGCGTTCCGGGACCTTCCGTGCGAAATGATGAGCGCGCAGGGGAAGGGGGGGCTATCATCGAAGGATATCTAGTCGTCACGCCCTTCTTTTGTAATACAAAGAATTCACCGTTTTCCGACACCAGAATGTTCAAAGCTCAGTACTAGCGCTCAGTGTTGAGGCGTCGATCGGCGGCTAAATCATGTTCTAGACAAGAAAGAGCAACGCCAAAAAGCTGGGTTAACACGGTCGAAATAGAATTCATGGGGCACGGCGAATTATGAGGGGCTAATGATAACGAATGTCCGCATTACGCCCCCCCCGATCGTGTCATAGGTCAATGACGACTATCAATTTCACTTCAACGGCGGACAATGTCCCGAGTGCATTTGAAAGAGACGCTAAATTATTCAGTCAAACCTACACTTATTGTGCCCATCATAACTCAGTTGCAGAAATGGACTTCGCATCGCCCACGATGTAGAATCACTCGACTCCTAAGTGCGGTCCGCACCCCGTTGGAGTAACCGGTCACCGGTCTGGCATATACTATACATAGGGACGCATGGTAAAGGTAGGGTGCTGTCTTAATGTGAAAACTTTAACGTCTCTGGAATTAATATCGGCTGTTGGATGTCATTCCTGCTTGACTACAAGAGATAGCGGAAGTGCCAAGTTGAGACTGGTACGATGGCCTTTGGGACGATTAGTTCCAATGGTTCCATGCTATGAATGAAGAAAATGAGCATACACAGATACAAGACCAGCTCCGAGTGGAATAGCGGCCGGTGAGACACCCACCCTGAAAAAAAGTCATGAAGGATCAAGAACGCAGGAGGTTTTCTGACTTACAGCATGGCGCTTAGATACGACGAGTCCCTGATTGCGAAAGGGAGGATTGGGAACAAGTTGGACTGGCTAACATTGACAAGATCATTGGCGCTTGCATTAGGGTCTTTCAAAGTACCCATTTTCGTCCCATTATTGTACTTCATTATTCCAGAAATAAGGAGATAAAAATGGGTTGAATAATGGGATTTTTTGTGTTAAGGATGGGTTGCACTCATTTTTCACTTAATACCATTAATCCTGTTCCATGAAGGAAGTGATTGGAGTTTTATTTTTGGGGGAACAGATGTGCTAGCTAGTATGTATCAAACTGCTCTGTTTGCTTTTGCTTGCCGTTCTCTTTGCTCAACCTTTGCTCACTGTTTTCTTTGCTCAGGTTTCTTTCCATCATCTGTCTGCTTCTCATGGGGAAAAACAACACTGCCACAGCCAAACCACCAAGCACCAAGCCAAAGCGTACCACCAAGCAGGGCAAGAAGCTTGCTGCAACACCTGGGGTCAGTGACGATACCCTGGCAACTGTTGAGAAAGGGTCCCGAGTACACTGGGATGACTTTCGCACTGTGTAACGTCTACCACGGACGCTGGTCTGACTTAGACGCTGTTGTAACGTGGGTTCCCTCGGGGATAAAATCTGTGGTTGTCCGAGTGCTCGGGGAAGACTGCGGGGTGAGGCCAATACGTGCCTGTAGAATCCCTATAAGTGTATAACGCCTCTGCGATGGGAACGTTCGGCGGTGGACTAGGGACTTTGCGGATGTACTGCCACTCAAGGTTGTCGACGATGTAATAGCAGTGAGTGGGACGGGCGGTACGGGAGTTGAGATATTTGAAGACGAGGTGACACGTGGTACCAGGCGGGTAAGTCACGGTCGGCTGATCTACCATTCACGAAGGAAGATGGAGATAAGGTCATGGGGATCCCTTCTTGGTCACAGAGGGATATACCGGAGCTAGTTCACTTAGGGACGCTGCGAGTCCCTAGCACAGAAGACGAGTAGAAGATGTGGTATTCGAAGAAGACCAAGATGGAGATCCTGGTCTGCAGTACTATGAACTTAAATACAAGTAAGGGAGCCAGTTCTAGCTCCGCTCGAACTTGTAAGTAGCCAATAGCGTAAGTAGCGTAATCTAATAGTAGAATGCGCAGTCGTCATCGTAATCTGAAACACGTACAACAATAGAGCATCAGTCAGCAAGCCTAATCACGATCACGTACAACAATAGGAGTCATCAGTCAGCACAACACGAGGCGGTAAGATCCGAAGTCCATGACGTATTACTGCTGACATGCCGAGTCATCACGAACACGTCAGAGTCCACAACCGATCCGGGCAGTCCGAAACGTAACACACTGACTGGCTTGTTGACTGGCTGGAGGACAACCCTGAAGACTGTCAAAAACTTTTCTCAGACTCGTCACATGATGCAAAGAAAGAAAACCGGCCATGTCATGTTGCTAAGGGCTCAAAGTCCATCTTCCACAACAAGATGGCCGAGTACATCTTTTCTGTGGATGTAGATGCCAGGGTTCATGTTGAAGTGAAGGAGGACATCAAGAAGTACTCCAAGGCAGTCGAGAACTGGATCTCTTAGTAAGTCACACTATCTTTTTGAGGGTGGAGCAGTTGTACTGATATCTTGCAAAGTTTGAAGCACAAATACTGTGAATTCACACATGAGCTTGGGAGAACAGGTGCAGGACTAACAGTTGAAGAGATCCAGAAGTACAGCAACCTGAGCAACATCCTGGGTGCGTTGCATGTTGACTATCATCTCTGCTCACTAACCAGATGACCCAGACAAACTTTTGATCGGTTTTCCTGTCTGGGAACGCTTGCATGGGTTTTGGCACACGCTCCCAAGTTTTAATCCTCATGTGGTATCATCTGAGCCTGGCCAAGATCTTGAAGGCGACGCGATTGGGGTCTTGTTTGGAAACAAGGATGAGGCAGATGGCAGTGCAGGCCTGGGTGTCGGTGATACAGATGAGCCTGATGGCTTGTGGGAGATGGACAACATGCCGCTTGCTGAGGAGGAGGAGCACACAGGTGGTGAAGCCAACAAGTCAGAGGTGTGCAACATTCAGTGTTCTATAGTGGATCTATCTAACTAGATATTGTGTTCCAGGATTCTACACTGGGTGCTACAGAAAATTGTTGAGCGGGCAGCACTAACAGCGAGACAAAGATAGCAAGATGCTAAAGGACAAAAGCAACTTCAGAGGTAGAAGTAACTCTGTTAGCAGCACTACACACCTAAAGGACAAAAGCACTATAGTAGTGTTAGTAAGGTAGTGAGGCTTAGAGTACAAGAGGGCACTTACACTTCAGAGGTAGAAGTAACTCTGAAGTGTGAAGGTGAAAACAGCAGTCCTTATATACAGGACGCTTAGCTAATAATGGTCTGTGCGCACTGGTGATCCAAACAAAATACACCTGGTCTGTGTGCCAGAGGGAGAAATGCCATTGGAGGGCAAAGAACAATAGAGCTGCCTAAAGCAGTTAAGTCCAGTATCTTAACTATGAGAACAATAAGAACCTAATAAGGATCTACACAATAAAGATAAACAATAACTGGTCCGTACAAGTCCAGAAGTCCAAAATCTAACCATAAGGGTCAGATACCATATAAAGCAGGAATGACTCAATCATATCCCACGAGACATGTGACTTAATCAGTCGCATCTCAACAAAAATGACCCTGCACAACTAGTGCGCACTAGTAGCCCTGTTGTCCCTAAGCCATTTCCCGTCAACCACTGTTGAACACTGTCAGTTTCCAGCTCGGCCAGTCAGAGTTTGAAGAGTGGACCAGCGACCACCAGAAAGGTATCTGGCAAGCGTTCATGCATCAAAATTCATTGGAGGCATCAGCTACCGAGAATGCCAAGCTGCTGGAGCTTGCGAAGGGCTCATACGATTTCAAGACTGCAAACATCGCTGCAAAGCGTCAGAAGATGGTGTTGAGGGCTGAGCAAAAGCGTGAAAGCCAGCGGTATGCTGCTGAGGAGAGGGCTCTTGTGATCAAGGAGAGGATGCAAGATAAGGAGTTCGAACACCGGGGGTGGGTGCTGAAGTACGAACTTGAGCTGGCTCGACTCAAGGCTCAGCAGGCACAGCAAGGTGCTGTCCTGCCTCTTGGTACCACCACCTTTCCTTTGGGACCTGGCAGTTTCAGGAACACTCGAGATGCATACACAACACTGGACAACTTTAGCAACTTCACGTTTCCTGCACAGCCCTTGACTGCTACCCAGAGCCCTGACTCTGATGCGTGGGGACCTGTTTCGAGCCATGGGTCTGTACTTTAACATGATAGCATACTTGGACACTAGTTTACTGACATTACATATACCATCTTGACAAAATACAACTACCTTCGTTCTGCCCCACTGTGTGTACTATCAAATAACTGAGTCATAAGATGGTGGCGAAAGCGTTGACCTTCTGTCTCAACTCGCCGACGTGCCCACTGCAGCTCATCATCGCTATCAAGTTCCCCCTCTGAAGCACTGTAGTGCACTGGTCCAAGCTCTCCTCCAGCTTCGTAAAGGTGTTCGCGAAATTCCACGTTAAAGGCGCCCTCCTCAAGTCAGAGTATGAGGTTGTGAAGGATGATACATGACCGGATGAAAATTATGGCCCACTTATGGTGCTTTGATGAGGAGATTTGGATTTGGAGCTCGCATAACGCCTGGAAATGTCCCTTGAGAAGCCTGATGGCATGCTCAGAATGAATGCGAATCTAGTACTCTGTATGAGCTCAATCAGATGAAAAAAGCTAGTTGACTTACCTGGGAAACATGGTAGTTGTATGTCCGTTGATCTGCTGTTAGATCTCCTCCGATTGGTTTCTTGAACGGTGAGACAGACCAGGTCTCTGATGGATAAGCAGAATCTGCCCACATCCACTCACCTGGGGCAAGAAAATGTCCGTGTTCCTTGAAGATGCGAGTGCTCCAGAATGACCAGGAGTCATGAACACTGCCAGTATGCCCCACAGCGTAGTCGACAATTTGTAAGGAGTCTGGCAGCGTGACGAGCTAGCATGAAGTCAGTTCAGCAAAGCTCTTGAAATAGGTATAGGACGCACCTGACAGTTGATCGAATAGCTCTTGTTTTTGTCAAACCAGGTATCGCCATGGAGGCCGGGACGCTGGAAGAGGGGAAACTTTGTACCATCTACCATGAGATACCCATTGCTCCACTCCGGGCAAACCTGCTTGGCCACCCAAGCCTTTGCGCTTTCCTTCTCCTCCAGGGATGGCAGGTGAACAGCTTCATCGTGCAATGAGAGCAAGGCAAGCATGACCCTGTTTGTGCAGTTGGCAACGGTCCCTGGACTGACACCAGCCCAGTGCCCTATCGCCTCAGGGCTTGCAGCATTTCTGTAGTGGCCAGCACGGTAGAGAAAGATAGCGAGTTGTATGGAGACGGGCTTCTGGGGGACGTTGGAGTTGTTTTTGAATACCGGGTGTTTACGGATCATCTCAACAAGCCCATCAAATGTGCTGGGGTCAACATGAACCTTGCGTCGGTATTGGTTGACATTTCCCTCACGCCAGTCTTGAAGGAGATGGATCTGAGCGGTCTTCTTGACCTTGGGGTTGTCTTGCAAAATCCTTGACGTGAGGATCTCGTGCCGGAGTTGATTGAGCTCAGCTTGCATATTTGAATAAAAAACCTCCTCTACATCAGAGAGGGAAAGAGAAAGGTGGGAATTGTGATCATCTGATGAGAACGACGAGAAGCTGCTGAGGCTAGAGATGGAGGACACCTCTGAATCTGAGTTGGTGTCCAAGTCAGAGGCTGGCCCAGGAGTAACATCAAGTTCGATGCCAGAGTCTTCAAGGTATTTTTGAAGGCATGCTTGTTTGAACGAGCGGTCAACGTCATCGAGTTCATCAAGCAGCCTTTGGTGAAGGGGAATAGATGGCATATCACACTGGCAGGCAACGACAAGGATGATGGGGACGATAGCAAACTGGTGAGGCGGAGATTGAAAAGGTGCCACCCTGCCGAAGGACCCTGTTGCTTCAAGGGAGCAAAAATTAAGGCATTAAGCGTCCAATTAACAAGTTTTTTTGGGGGGGTGGTTTCAAAGTTGACCATTATTGGTCAATTATTTACTTCATTATTTCTCACATTAACCCGAAAATGGCGCTAAATTGTGGATTAATGGTCGCTTAATGGGTCCAATAAGGGACCGAATTAATGGTACTTTGAAAGACCCTATTGGCACTCTTCGTGACACCAGATATGTTGTTGGAAGAAGACATGCCACCGGTTCAGGAATGGTGGGGAAGACTGAGTACTGAATGTTACGTTTCGTCTCGGACTGCCCGGATCGGTTGTGGACTCTGACGTGTTCGTGATGACTCGGCACGTTAGTAGTAATATGTCATGGACTTCGGATCTTACTGCCTCGTGTTGTGCTGACTGACGACCCTCTATTGTTGTACGTGATTGTGATTAGGCTTGCTGACTGATGCTTTCTATTGTTGTACGTGTTTCGTGTTACGATACCGACTGCGCATTCTATTATTAGGATACGCTACTTACGCTATTGGCTACTTACGAGTTCGAGCGGAGCTAGAACTGGCTCCCTTACTTGTATTTAAGTTCACAGTAGTACGGACCAGGATCCCCATCTTGGTCTTCTTCAATTACCACCACTTCTACTCGTCTCTTGTACTAGGGACTCGGAACGTCCCTAAGTGAGCTAGCTCCGGCATATCCCTTGCGACCAAGAGGGATCCCCGTGACCTCATCTCCATTTCCTTTGTGAATGGTAGATCAGCCGACTGTGACTTATCTGCCAGGGACCACGTGTCATCTCGTATTCGAATACCTCAACTCGCGCACCGCCCGTCCAACTCACTGCTACTACATCGTCGACAACCTTCAGTGGGAGTACATTCGCAAAGTCCCCAGTCCACCTCCCAACGTTCCCATCGAAGAGACGTTATACACCTATAGGGATTCCGCAGGCACGTATTGGCCGCACCCCGCCGTCTTTCCAGAGCACTCGGATAATCACAGGTTTCACCCTCGAGGGAACCCACGTCACAACAGCGTCTAAGTCAGACGAACGTCCGTGGTAGACGTTACACTGAAGAACTGGCAGGTAGTATGCCGAAGTATTTATCCAGGATAGGCACATAGGCGCCAAGGCCAGAGGTGTAGATTTGAAGAGGCTATGCACCAATACCAACCAGCAAGGGATGACTGCATCCAAAATGTGAAACGGTGACATGGACACAATCTGAAAGGGGTGCGCCTCCAAACTAGGTTATACTAAAAAGTACTGTTATTACCATAACCCTCTTATGGTGTCTTACCTATCACAATCATCTTCACATCTGCCGGTATTTCTCCATCCAAGTGAGTCACATCAGCTCATGCCCAGTACGGACTGCGTGCAGACTGCAAACCGTGGAGACGAGTAAAAGGGTGAATCTTTGGAAGCCCACAGAGCCGACTAGTCGGTAGAGAAGGCGCTCATCGTGGCTTCAGTTCCTGGTATTGCCACGGCCAGGCACTGCCGCCCTATATCCACGCATTGACCCTGTGCTTCTCACACTCACCACTCTGGAGGAAAATAAGCGGACTAACTGAAATGTGGATCCAGTGCCAGCATGTAGGGCATCCTACCCCGCAGGGTGTATGTGAATTAACGGTGTAAGCTACATTACAGCTACTGCCATAATGGGGGGCCCCTTCGTGAATTTACAGAACGCAGCTGACCTCCAAATTTGACATGCGGGGTTCATAGTTAAGTATGGTTTTAAATTCTCAGGAAATTTGGTATCTCACAAATATGTAGTTATCAAATAGTTACAGTATCGTGAGTACATCCAGGGATTCTGCAAATATTTTTTGTACTTCTGCACCAGACTCAGCCTGTACGTCTAGTAGTGTGGTCACAAGGGCCCTTATTATGGAAGTAGCTGCATGATGCAGTGCAAAGAAGTGGCTACCTTTTGCCTGGGATCTTTCTTTTATCTCTCAGTTCCTCCTTTCAGGAATACTTCTGACAAGGCGTAGTTGACATGTCCCATCGAATTGGAGAGCTGTGAGGCCCATAAAAATGTCCTTTCTGATGGTCAGAGATGACACCATGACGAATTGAATCTCGTGCTTGGTCATTTTCATCGGTCTGCGGTGTCTCCCCAGTTGTGGAATATTCTTGCCGAGACTACCGAATGTGTGCGCTGACAAAATGCGGGTCTGAGACTTTGTATGTTTCCAGGTGCCATTCTTGCTATGTTAATACAGCAATGTTCTTGAGTGCAACAATAACTATATTTTTGCACCCTCATCTGTGTTCCCATAGCAGTCTCACCCATGCCATCTCCCTGCTGCTCAAATTTGGTCACAACTAATTTCTCTTGACTTTGACATCCCCCAGTTTATGGTTGTGGTGCAATCAACTCCACTTTGGATCCTGTGACCCCAGAGTTTCATGAACTTCTCTGCAAAGTGCCAGTGGGCACATGATCTCATCAAAAGGACATCCATCCGTTGCACACTCTATCTGGAACCAAGAAGGACGGCCATCGCGGATCAAACACAGTGAAGCGCTCAAACTGGGGCATAGACCCGTGGCGGCGATGACCTCAGTCGTATTTCAGGACGAAAAAAAGAAGCACAAGAAGCGATATAGTACTTGTTATGATTTTCCCTTCGTTTCTCTTGGATGCTCCTGTTCCTTGCTTCTTACTCCCATACCCCACCTTGATATGCCCATAACTCCTTATGCGCCCAACCGTTTCTGATGATCTCTTTGCCGCACGATATGCCTTTACGCCCCCTTCCTTGTATATCAAAGTTCACGGCGCTCCGGGCTCAGCTGACTCGCACATGACCCCACGCAATCACCATGTTTCCTACTATAGTTGCACCTTTGTTCCACTTTTACTCAGAACCCACATATCGCGCCATATGTTTGTTGTGTACAAACATCCTGTACTAGTACATAAGTTGCATGCTACCTAGCTTGTACGGTAGACTTGACTTCTTGTGTAATACCACATCGTTGTCAATCCATGAACAACTTTACGCTCGCTGTTTTGCTTGAGCATGACTTTGGTTCGCTTTTGTGCTTGAACCCCTGAACTTCCTGACTATCATCTACGTGCCTGAGGAGGCCATGTGGTGCTTATTCATCATCGAACTTAGTCTTAACCAACTACTCCGCATTCCATTACCTCGGCCTGAGCGACTTAGTGACGTGCACATCGCACATAACGTTCCTGTGGTAACGTTACAGTACTAAAAGCTGATTGCGCCGATATTCGGAGTGGATGTAAATGCACAGCAAGTTACGAGCATCTGGTACCCTATAGAGAGCGGACGCCTAATCTCCTTCAATTTTGCCTTCATCAACTTCGACTTTGGTAGGACATTGGTTGGGCCTGAGCGTACTTGGTGGTAAGATACCCATGACGTTTTCTCCAGCAAGCATCTCATCGCGAAGAAAGCGCACTTGAGATAATGACTTACCTAGGCTTCGTTTAATGAGGACCTGCTCTTTTGGGAAGTGGCAACATTGTGAGCAGCCTCAGGGATTCTACCACTGGATCATCCAAGTCGGGTTTGGAGCATTCCTGTGACTAACACGTAACCACGTAACTGGTTATCCGGTGATGAGTCAGAATGGAAGGCAGCCAACATGGGATTACACCAAATCCAGTTGTGCAGTAGTGGTGCCTGTTGCACTGCAGGATTTCGACTTGGAACATGCCAGTAGCCTTACTGGCTGTGCAATGTATTAAATTGGTTTTGGCAACTGTACAATGCAAGATGACGAGATTGATGGCAATGGAGAACTGATCTTTATGACTAAGTTGGGAGGTGTGTTATTCCTTGCTATCTATTAGGCTTCAACGTCTATGTCACGGTCCCACCGCCATAGCTTCTTGGCTTGCTTCCACCATACAATGCTGGTGTTATTCCCCTCAGTTGAGAGTTATCTCATCAGCAGGAAGTCGTGTGCGATCTGACCATTGACCAGTTCACACAGCTACTTGACGTCCTGTGAGCTTTTCTTAGTGGTCCTGCAATGCCTTGAAGTATTCATGTGGATAGAGTTGCAGCACTGAGAGCTTTGATGGCCCTTCAGCGGTGTGCACCTGGCCAGCACTCCGAGCCAACTCAATTAGGCACTGGGAGATAGACAGCCTGAGGGCCACGCACCTGTACTTGTCATGTGTCCATATACAGTATGCAGCTGTACAAGCTTAACCAAGTGGGGGTCTTGCACTGCCATTCTATCTTTTACACACGTAATGCACTGCACACGCTCATGCCTACTAGTATTGTTGTAGTCTGACACGTGGCTGAGTATGCCACCGAGCACATACAGTGCCTCAGGAAAACAAGGCGGTGTTCACCCTACCAAGGATTAGGTCACTTCATGACAAATAAACATGTCAAGGGACAGTTGCTAGGTATAAGGCAAAAATGTGCACCTGTTGGCCAAAAAAAAAATACCTCAATGTGAAGTGATGACTCCCCCTTTGCATACAGCCAATACGATTTAATCGGAACAGTGTCCATGGGCTGATGGCCTTGGATATCCCTGAAAATGTGTGGCTCATACAAGCAAGTGTACTTATTGAACATACAAATGAGTTGTGAGAACAGAAGATCATGTCTAAATATTAGTGTTTGCTGTGAGATTCTCAATCTGGTCTACTGGAGGGATCAGAGAAGGTATAGGAACCGATTGTGTGAGGTCCTGGAAGGTTTTTGGGTGTGGATGAAGGGCCTTCCATATTCCTCCACACAGAATGACCAGCGTGGTTGCTACAGAAAGGAATGTGGCAAGGAGAATGAAAGGGGGAGACCAGTGAAGATCATCTAAAAGCCCTGCATTGGAAACAGGAATAATGCCCAGGTGAACAATGCCTGTGGCAGACTATGAACGATCGCAATCAGTTGAAAATGACCAAGGCCCAGATAGCTTGTGTTCGAGTTGTCCAAACGCATGGCCTGTTAAA
Organism: Lactarius vividus; assembly: GCA_021527035.1. Lineage (NCBI taxonomy): Eukaryota > Fungi > Basidiomycota > Agaricomycetes > Russulales > Russulaceae > Lactarius > Lactarius vividus. The sequence goes on along the minus strand of JAKELG010000020.1, from coordinate 25,611 downwards.
AGTTAACTGCAAATTCTGGGTTAAAGGGGCATTGCTATGCTCACTGCGGTGATAGTGTTTGTACTGAGAAGTCTCCGTTGTTCTTGCATGAGGAACAATGCTGTGACTATGCCGAGTATGCAGAGTAACAGCGAAGAACTAGAAAAGGCGGGGAAGGAAAACAGCGGCATCATATGGACATTCGCACTGCATAGAATAAAATATCAAGTGGGTCAACCTCAGGTAGGTGAAAGCTTTCGGTGAAAGCTTTCTCACATGATAAGTGCTAACATCTTGGAGAATAAGGTCAGTAAAGATTCTATAGCAAAAGCGATTCAGCTTACCAATGACGCCATCTGCTTCAAATCTTCAACCGTCTCAGAAGTGTGCTCACACCAATGGGACGTGTTAATGAGTTGATCTAGCCAAAGGCTCTTGAACCGCGCCTGGTATCCATCAGGAAATCCAAAAAGAAGTGTGTTCAATATGATCGCCAAGAGGACACCCCATTTGCTATCTTGAATCTCCAAAGTAGATTGACCAAAGGAGAGTCAATAGTGATCTTCACCCAAATGGGTTAGGCAATGGCTTGCTGCAATAAGAGGACTTATAAGAGGACCCACAGTATTGCAGATGCGTAAAACTTACCAACAGTCGTCCATAACCCCGTGACATAAGTAGTGATGTAAGAGCTGTGAGTACAATCTGCCGTGAACCAGTTAACTGAATACCGTACACGGTAAACTAAGCGAATCTTACCTTTGTTGTGCTCAAGAAGATCAATAATCTCTTCCCTCTGCTTAGTAGTGTAGGGAAAAGTAGGAGTATCTGAGGTAGAAGCATCTAGATGCTGACCGTCACGCTGGGTGCATCAACAAACAAGAGATTTCCTCCCTCACCAGTGTGGGCATGCAAAAACACAACTTTAAGATCATTCAGAGCCTGAACAGAATATTGGGACGCAGCATCGGGGAACAGTCCGACATGAATCCAGTAATTTTCCTCCAGAACATATTCTATGCCTGGACTTTTAGCTCACATAAAAAGGCAGGTGGATGTATGAAACATATGGAGATGGCTGTTTGTGAAGGAAGGTTGAGGCTGGACACCAACTGTGTTGAGTGTGTGCAACCAGAAGACAGTGCAAAGGTTATGATCTGCAAAGTAATAGTTGCAAGAACCTGAATGCTTATGAATTTCGAGTGTTACGTTTCGTTCTCGGACTGCTCGGACCGGTTGTGGACTCTGACATATTCGCGATGACTCGGTATGTCAGATGTAATGTGTCATGGACTTCGGAGCTTGTCGCCTCGTGTTCGGATGACTGATACTCCCTATTGTTGTACGTGATTGTGATTAGGCTTGCTGACTGATGTTCTCCATTGTTGTACGTGTTCTGTGTTACGATAACGACTGCGCATTCTATTATTAGGATACGCTACTTACGCTATTGGTTACTTACGAGTTCGAGCGGAGCTGGAACTAGTTCCCTTACTTGTATTTAAACTCGCAGTAGTACAGACCAGGATCCCCATCTTGGTCTTCTTCGAATACCACTCTCTACTCGTCTTCTGTACTAGGGACTTGCAGTGTCCCTAAGTGAGCTAGCTCCGGCATATCCCTTCGAGACCAAGAGGGATCCCCGTGACCTTATCTCCATCTTCCCTTGTGAATGGTAGATCAACCGACCGTGACTTATCCACCCGGTACCACGTGTCACCTCGTCTTCGAATATCTCAACTCCCGCACCGCGCGTCCAACCCACTGCTACTACATCGTCGACAACCTCGCCTGGGAGTATATCCGCAAAGTCCCCAGTCCACCTCCAGGTATCCCCATAGAAGAAACCCTCTATACGTACAGGGACTCTACAGGCACGTATTGGCCTCACCCCGCAGTCTTCCCTGAGCACTCGGACAATCACAGGTTTCACCCCCGAGGGAACCCACGTCACAACAGCGCCTAAGTCAGGCAAACGTCCGTGGTAGACGTTACATTAAGACCAAGATCCTTCAACGTGGCTTCCGCAGTAACAACCCGCGACCTTTGGATTCCGTTCCGACCGTATCACATCGACAGAAGAGGGGAACGCAACGTCCCCAAGCAATACCTCAAAGAAGCCTTTTGGCAGACAGAACAAGGAGACCCAGGCTACGTAGTCCTTTACACCTATAAGGACGGCAAAACCGGACTCATCCCGGTAGAATTTAACTTCGAACACACCTGTTGGACAGAGCTCAAGTGGGACGCCCTCCACTACAAACTACAAGTCGTCCGACCCGCAGGATCGAGTCTCAACCTCGACATTCTACAAAGCGAAGTCACCACTAGAGATCAGTGGGGCCCCATCGACGGACAAGAGGAAGAACCAGTCCGCTCTCCTACCCCAAAGACACCCGCACCCTCCCCCTCATTAGGAAGCAACCCAGAGGAAATTCGAATCCTCGAAGCGCAAGCCGAAGAAGAAGAAGCGCAGTTAGGACTATTAGCTGAGTCCATCCCCACAGATATGACTACTACTGTCACCGAACAACCCGCTACGTTCCAGGAACCCGCACGTATCAGCCGCGGAGGAGACCCCCCTCCAGGAGGACATGGAGGAGGAGGAGGAGGAGATGACGGAGGAGGTGACCCGGGAGGACCCCTCTTCACCGGACCCAACGTCTCCAGCGGAACTAAACCCGAGAAGTTTATGGGTAAAGAACCGCTCGTATTCACAGGCGACCGCACCAAAGTCCAACAGTTCCTCACTCAATGGGAACTATTCGTGGAAACCAACTACGACAACCCTGCGTTCACCCTCCCCTATCGCAAAGCGCTAATCTTCCTCACTTACATCCAAGGAGAACATGTCAACGAGTGGGTCCTGTCGACCACCAAATGGGTCAAGGCATACAAAGCCAAACACGGTCCCTACGACAAATGGATCTGGGAAGCTATCGAACTCGGTTTCCGCAACACGTTCGCCGACACTCTTGAAAAAGAACGCGCCCAACAAGAACTACAGAAAGGATTCCGCATGGAAGGACAAGACATCGACTCGTACGTCGCCAAGTTCGAAAAAGCGGTCCGAGAGGCAGGATACCGTTTCGACGACTCGCTCGTCCTGGACAAGTTCACCAGTGGACTTCCGGTGGAACTATACAAGAACGCCTACAATTTCCACAGTCCAAACACGTACGCACAATGGAAAGTGGCCGCGCTAGAACAACAGCGCAAGTGGATGCATCTCCAGACGCGTTTGGGGGGACGTAAACCCCCGGGACCCGGTAAGCCAGGCAATACCTCTCTAAGGACTTTCAACGCTCCAAATCGCCCTCAGCAACCGCGCCAGGGATGGCAGGCGTTCAGGAATCACCCTGACGCCATGGACACCACGCCGGGAAGAGTCCGCGCTCGACTCGCGGGCTCTGAAGAAATCGACTACGCCAAACCTCCGTACACGCAGCAAGGAGGACGCTCTCAAGGAAAAGGAGTTGTAGACATGAAGAACATCAACTGCTATAACTGCGGAAGACTCGGACACATGTCGCGCGACTGTCGCCAACCCCGCAAACCACGTACCAATGCAAACTGGCAACCTCGTCAAGGGCGAGGAGCCTTCATCGAAGAAGTTCAAAGCGTGGCAGAAGAACCCCTCATCCAATTCGAGGACGATAACGGCAGTAGCCGAGGCGCCCGCGCCACCACTGATACGCCGCAAGAACGGGCGACCAGCTGGATAAACGGAGTTCGAAACCTAGACGATGAAGCCAGGGACTTGGTAGTCAGGGACCTATTGGGGCGAGAGGATTTTCAAAGCGCCTAAACCCGACGGCCTGGGTGAGGGCATTACGGTGTAATTCTGTGTTCATAACGCGCTATCAATCTATGCATGTTCCAGTTTCATTGCGCGCAAGTTACGCCATGGCCGACAAAAGAGCACTAGTGGATTCCGGAGCCACTAACAACTTCATACACCCGGAATTCGTCAAAAGAATGAGGCTAGGCCTCAAGGAATTAGACCGTCATCGAAAGATCTGGAATATTGACGGCACGCATAACAAAGGGGGCAAGATCACCCATTGCGTGGATCTAGAGGTGCAAACCAAAGGGATCACCAAGGAAATGCGATTCCTGGTAACCGACGTAGGAGGGGAAGACATCATCCTAGGCTACCCATGGCTAGCGACCTTCCAACCTGACATCCAATGGGCCACTGCTACTTTGAACGAAGCTGAGTACCCAATAGTCCTGCGAACTACAAACCCCTCAAAACCCCGGATAGACCCGGTCATCGCCAGACTCGTACTCGAGAAACTGCTACTACCAAACAAGCAGAAGATTGAGGAACAGCTCAAAAAGGAATGCGACCTCGAAAACACTCGCCTTCGCGCAACAATGTCAACGGAAATGGCGATCGAGGCCAAGCAATATACGGAAGCAAAAACGGTACCGGAAGAATATCAAAGGCACGTCAAAATCTTTAGCGAAGAAGAATCGAACCGATTCCCACTATCAAAACCATGGGATCACGCAATCGACTTCAAGCCAAACGCCCCGGACACTATCGACTGCAAGGTTTATCCCATGAGCCAAGCAGAAGATATAGCGCTTAAGGAATGGATTGACGAACAACTGGCCAAAGGATACATCAGACCGTCGAAATCCCCATACGCGTCATCTTTTTTCTTCATTAAAAAGAAGGACGGAAAGCTACGCCCTGTACAGGACTATCGGAACATCAACAACTGGACTATACGCAACCAATACCCCCTCCCACTTATCCCGGAACTTATCGCTGACCTAAGTGGAGCGTTCATATTCACCAAATTGGACATCCGCTGGGGATACAACAACGTACGAATCAAAGAAGGCGACCAGGAGAAAGCAGCGTTCAAAACGAAATACGGACTATTCGAACCAACGGTAATGTTTTTCGGACTGACCAACTCCCCGGCAACCTTCCAAACCATGATGAACGAAATCTGCAAGGATCTCATCGCGTACCACGAAACAAAAGGGACAACCATCAGGGTATACATGGACGACATAGGCATAGTGACTCGATCAACGGAACAGGCACATATCGATGCGGTACACGACATATTGGACCTCCTAGAAGAGAACGACTTATTCCTCAAACCGGAGAAGTGCATCTTCCACGCTCCCAGCATCGATTACCTGGGGGTAATCATTGAAAAGGGGGTGACACGCATGGACCCCGTCAAAATTTCGGGCATCAAAGATTGGCCAACCCCCAAAAACGTCAAACAAGTGAGATCATTCCTAGGCTTCTGTAACTTTTATCGCGCTTTCATTCGAAATTTTGCCACACACGCACGACCCCTCAACAAACTCACACGCAAAGACACCGAATGGACATGGACAAACGCGGAACAAGAAGCATTCGACAAGATCAAGGAGCTCGTTACAGAAGAACCAGTGCTAGCACATGCAGAACTGAAAGACCAATTCGAACTAGAAGTAGACGCCTCAGGATTCGCAGTAGGAGCAGTGCTACTCCAACGCAAAGAAGACGGCAAAAGACACCCCATCGCCTACTACTCGAACACTCTCAGTGCAGCAGAACGGAACTACGACATCTACGACCTCGAACTCCTGGCAATCGTCAAGGCACTTCGAAACTGGCGTCACTACCTGGCAGGATCCCCACACAAAATCAAGGTGTTCTCCGACCACATGAACCTTCAATACTGGCGCTCCCCACAAAAGATAAGCCGCCGCGTAGCACGGGAAGTACTAGAACTCTCTGAATACGATATTGAAATTCACCACATCAAGGGAACGGCAAACGGACGCGCCGACGCCCTATCTAGACGCCCAGATTACGATCAAGGAGAAGGAGACAACGACCAAGTCACGGTACTACCCGATGACATCTTCGTCAGGGCCGCAGCAATAGATACCACGGAAGACCCCCTCCGCATCAACGCCACCATCTCGGTACAAGAAATGGAAAAGGTAAACCCGGTATACGCCCAGGACGAAGACAAACTCCGCCCCTGGATAGACCCCCACGGACTAAAGAGAATTGAAGGAACCTGGTACAAGGACGGACGCCGAGTAGTCACGGGAGGGCTCCTAGAAAAAAGAGAACTCATCAAGAACCATCACGACCCTCCAGTATATGGACACCCAGGAATTAATCGAACGATCAAACTCGTGGAGAGATACTACTGGTGGCCAGGCCTCAGGAACGAGATCATGGACTATGTCAAAGGGTGCGCCGACTGCCAGCGCATCAAAGTCAACACCAGGGCCATCAAAGCGCCACTACGCCCAATTTTCCCAAAACCCGAAGCTATGCCGTTTGAAACTATCGCCCTGGACTTTATCACTAAACTCCCAGAAGCACAGGGCTGTGATACGATCCTCACGATAACGGATCATGACTGTACGAAAATGTCCCTCTTTATCCCCTGTCAAGAAGAGATCTCGGCCGAAGGCACAGCCGCGTTGTACGTCAAACATGTGTTTCCCCGATTCGGACTCCCGGGCAAGATTATCAGCGACCGAGATCCCCGATTCGCCTCCAAATTCACATGCGAACTATGCAGGATATTAGGCATCGAACAGAATATCTCCACAGCCTACCATCCAAGGACGGATGGGCAGTCAGAACGCACGAATCAATGGCTGGAACAGTACCTGCGGTTCTGGGTCAACGAACGACAAGACGATTGGATCCATTATCTCCCCATGGCTGAGTTTACGCATAATAACTGGCCCAGCGAAACCACTAAAGAATCCCCATTCCAGCTCCTTATGGGATACAACCCGCGTGCTGATTGGACCGACAGACCGTCCCCGATACCCCAAGTGGCGCTAAGGGTCAAACAGTTCAAGGAACTCCGCCAGCGCGCACAATCACTGATGATCAAAGCGCAGCAGGGGTGGATCAAAGCCAAAGACACGCCCAAATTCCAAATCGGAGATCAAGTATGGCTTGAAGGACGCCACCTACGTACGCATCAACCAACGGTGAAACTAGCGGCGCGACGCCACGGCCCCTTTAAGGTCGCTCAGGTGATGTCCGCAGTCAACTATCGATTAGAACTTCCCACGCAGTGGCAGATTCACCCAGTGTTCCATGTGGATCTCCTTATGCCCTATCGCGAAACACCCACGCACGGACCCAACTATCAGCGCCCACCACCGGATTTAGTGGGCGGCGAAGAAGAATACGAGGTCGAGAAGATTCTAGACTCCCGGCGGTTCGGCAGAAGTCGCAAACTCCAATATCTTGTCAAATGGAAGGGATACCCGGACTCGGACAACCAGTGGGTCGACAAGGATGACGTGTTCGCTGACGATGCGATAAGGGAGTTCAAAAATTCCAACCCCGCTAGAGAAACACATATAAGCGCAGGGAAACTCCAAGAGACGTCTCCATCCCCCTCTCTCACCTTCACTGCTAATGCGCTCTCAGTCTCCCATCAACTTCCGCTATGTCGTCAACGACGAGCTATCCACACCTTACCGAGTACCATCCACGCCATCGTCACCCCTGTCGTCTACCCTCGCCCTTCACCAACGAGGAAGTCGTCCTCCTTCCCCCGGGTCATCCCCAGTTCCTTCGCCGACCCCCACTGTTTATTCCGAGAGCAACCAGCCCAGCCACCTCGGAGACCTCTACGTCCCGACCCGAGCGCCCACTCCAGCGGGCGACGAACAACAGGGGTATGTCCCCAGTCGACCAGCCTCACCTCCGGGCCCCGACGAAGGCGGGGACCCATATGACCCGGCGGAGCGCCTCGAGGCGCATCCGTATCTACGTTACGCCACCCATCTTACCACGACACACTCGGAAACCCCCCCGCTTTGCGGACCCACCGGGGAAGCTCTCACATTACCGACGTCGCATCCATCCGCGCTTCGCCGCGATCCAGAGGAGGAATCTGTGCAGGAGACCGAAGGTCGTGCGGAGACACCCCCTCCCAGGGGGTACGAGTACAACAGGGGAGTCCACTATATTCCCTTTCAGATTCGCGACGCTCAGGAACGTCTTTGGCCGGCCCGGTATACTCAGCTCATCCTCACCGCCGACCCCTTCGTATTGGCCTTCCGAGCCAATTGCAATCAGCAGTACGGGAAGCCCGTCCACGCCACCCCCTATTACGACGAGCAGTCCTCTGCCCCCACTTACACCGACGACGACCTCACGTTCCTGCTCTCCGACGCAGGACTAGTCGACTCGGTCGACCAGGCGCTCCTTCATCAGAAGGACGCAACCCTCATCGCCGAAGTACACCGCTACCGCTGCATGACACTGGGATGGCGGGCACAGCAACACCGCGTAGCGGCGGAGCAGATGAAGCTGGAGAGGCTGGAGATAGAGCGCAACAGGTGCGTCGCCCGACTCCAGAGGGCACATGCAGTGGACCGCATCGAGAACATTCGAGCCTCGCTCCATCGCGGACCCAAGGCGGAGCAGGACGCGGAGGAGATAGCCCGCATCAGGGCGCTGCGCTCCGTAGGCACTAACCCCCTCACCGTCATGCGTGGTCAAGCTGGGGCTTGACGCTGAAAAGGGGGTGATGTTACGTTTCGTTCTCGGACTGCTCGGACCGGTTGTGGACTCTGACGTATTCGCGATGACTCGGTATGTCAGATGTAATGTGTCATGGACTTCGGAGCTTGTCGCCTCGTGTTCGGATGACTGATACTCCCTATTGTTGTACGTGATTGTGATTAGGCTTGCTGACTGATGTTCTCCATTGTTGTACGTGTTCTGTGTTACGATAACGACTGCGCATTCTATTATTAGGATACGCTACTTACGCTATTGGTTACTTACGAGTTCGAGCGGAGCTGGAACTAGTTCCCTTACTTGTATTTAAACTCGCAGTAGTACAGACCAGGATCCCCATCTTGGTCTTCTTCGAATACCACTCTCTACTCGTCTTCTGTACTAGGGACTTGCAGTGTCCCTAAGTGAGCTAGCTCCGGCATATCCCTTCGAGACCAAGAGGGATCCCCGTGACCTTATCTCCATCTTCCCTTGTGAATGGTAGATCAACCGACCGTGACTTATCCACCCGGTACCACGTGTCACCTCGTCTTCGAATATCTCAACTCCCGCACCGCGCGTCCAACCCACTGCTACTACATCGTCGACAACCTCGCCTGGGAGTATATCCGCAAAGTCCCCAGTCCACCTCCAGGTATCCCCATAGAAGAAACCCTCTATACGTACAGGGACTCTACAGGCACGTATTGGCCTCACCCCGCAGTCTTCCCCGAGCACTCGGACAATCACAGGTTTCACCCCCGAGGGAACCCACGTCACAACAGCGCCTAAGTCAGGCAAACGTCCGTGGTAGACGTTACATCGAGGAACAAGTGTGAGGTCTCCAGAAGGTGAACGTGTTTCTCAGTGAGTGTATTGCAGATAAGGGATAGCCAGGCATTCAGCTGATCCACAACCCCAGGCTCGGCAATGCGGGCCTTCGTGATCACCGTGATTCCTGCCGACACCCTGATGTGAGCGTAAGGATCCCCCCCTGGGTGAGTGGATATGGACCATCCTAGGAACTGGTAGGATGGCCTTTGGGGGGGTCAATCCCAAAAGTTCTATTGTGTGAATGTGGAAATTGACACATGACGCACACTGATACAAGATTGGCTCCCAATGGGACAATTGTCGGTGAGCCACACACGCTAAGGGAAAAAAAGGAAGGTCACAAGGTGAATGGTAGCGTGAGAAAATCTCTAGCTTACCACATAGCAGCTTGACATCTCGAATCTCTGATGGTCAAAGGGAGGACCAGGAATAAGTTGGACTTGTCAGCGTTGAAATCATTCATGGCACTAGAAATTGTTGAGACGTGACTGATTCAAGTCACATGTCTCATGGGATATGATTGAGTCATTCCCTTCCTTATACGGTATCTGACCCTTATGGTTAGATTTGGACTTCCGGACTTGTACGGACCGGTTATTGTTTATCCTTATTGACTAGATCCTTATTAGGTTCTTATTGTTTTCTTTATTAAGATACCGGACTTAGCTGCATTAGGCGGCTCTATTGTTCTCTGCCCTCCAATGGCATTTCTCCCTCTGGCGCACAGACCAGGTGTATTTTGTTTGGATCACCAGTGCGCACAGACCATTATTAGCTAAGCGTCCTGTATATAAGGACTGCTGTTTTCGCCTTCACACTTCAGAGTTACTTCTACCTCTGAAGTGTAAGTCCCTTCTCTACTAAGCCTCTCTACCTTACGCTGACACTAGTATAGTACTTGTCTGTCTCTAGGTGTGTAGCGCTGCTATCAGAGTTACTTCTACCTCTGAAGTTACTTGTCTGTCTCTAGCTTTCTCGCTATATTCTTCTCGCTGTTAGTGCTGCCCGCTCAACAGAAATGCTGTTCGAGGCAGACATGTCGCAAAAGGTGGTATTCAGGATTGGTGTGGAACCAAGTGAAGAACTGGGAGCAAGACTGGGAGCCAAATGTATCTCAAGCGGGTATATATCTCAGGTAAAAATACACAGCCTCTTTCTTGGCCTATGTGCTGTACCCATGAGGCTGTTCCATAATAGACAAATAGCACTAAGGATGCTCTGCAATTGCTGTCCGGTTATTTATGCCGATAACTGGGGATCGGTAATAAATAATCCAAAAATAATCAGTTTGGTTGATCATAGTGGTTTGCAGGCCCGTCCCGGCCCAAAAGCCTGCCATTAGGCCCGTCTTAGGGGGGCTTTAGGCCCAAATTTTACAGGGACTGGGACTCTACTCGTGGGCCTCAACGTCTTAGGCCAGTCTCGGCCTCCAAGACGCGGCCAGCCGCGTCTTGGTAGTACCACTACTAAATATAACTATCAATACTACATCCAAGAATACAACAGCCACTATGTGAGGAATTCGAAGTTATCGTCAAGGTTATTGTCGACGTTGTCACCGTCTAAGTCACCATCACCGTGGTCTTCGGTGACCTCCTCCCAACTCCACTCCTCTGTGTCATCAACGACCTGGCTCACAGACCTTCAAGTTTCTTGGTTTACGTCCAGATGCTGGTAGGCTGTATCCACATGGCACGATTGGCTGGCGAAAATTGGCTGGTGCAAAAGTAGGAGCGTCGATCGATCATCATATGCAGGTGGTTCAGATGGATGTGTCGCCTGAGTACCAGAAGGAGGTCACCCACCGGGCCCTAATTGTCACCCAGCCAACGCACGGAGAGGTCTGGCTAAGCACACAAAATGCAAACAAAAGATGGTACTCACGTCACTGGGAATGGGATAAGGGAATGGGAAGGATGGCGCGGTACCCATACCTGCTGTCTTTGTCAGTCACAAGCCAACCACAGCAGTCAGTGATGACGTGATCCATATACTGGGTATCGTAGAACCCTTGACGAACAACGCACATCACAGCACATCAGAGTATGAAAAGGAGCATAATGGAACTCACTCACCCTTGTCGTCCGTCTCCCACATCTTGATGACCCCACCGGGGATAGGCACGCTGCTGGTAGTGTGCATGTGTCCCTCGACGTACAAGTACTCACCCTTCCCTTCTGATGACTCGTCAAGAGGAACTGGTGGATATGGTCAGCACACAGACTCAGCGTGGAAAAGGAATAAGACGCACCTTGAAGAACGGCTCTAAAATGCTGCTCTCCATCCCCGTGCTGACTGGTGGGTTGTTGAGCGCATTGACGAGCGCCAACACTGGCACGCCGAGCACATTCGAGAGCAGGATGAATTCCTGATGGAGAGGGGTGCATGTCTGCCCGATGTGAGTCAGAAATTTGATGGTCACCCATCCTTCCAGCGTGACCCTACAGTGTGCAATAGACGTTAGATAAAAGGTGGGAGTCAACACGTAGAGTTGAGTTGGGTCAGGAGGAAAGGTGATAAGGCTGGTGGCCACCATCAGTACGTACTGCGTCTCATTGACAAAATCATGGAGTTTGGTTATGGCCACAGACTCACTGTTGAAGGAAAGGTTAAGGGAAGTGGAACTAGGCGAGGCAACAGAAGGGAAGGGAAAAAATGCGAATGAAGTGAAGGTGATAATAGTGCAGTAGAGCGCGATGGGGCTAGGCAGCAGCAGCTTTAAAGGGATGGGGGAAAGTGTCAACCATGAGCTGAACAGCTTGTGTTCGGTATCTGCAGCTCTTCAGGTAGGACCAAATGAGCTTCTGGCGCCGGCTGCCATGCCAGTGGGTATGGAGAAGTGAGGATCACTTGGGGAATTGTGTTGACACAGCTTTCTGAGGTTTCTGGCACATGCAGTGATAATTGTGTGGACTCCAGCTCACCAGCATTGTCAGCGGCCAGTTTGGCAGTAGGGAGTCTTCTGCACGGCCGAGTGGACATAGCTAAGATGGTTTGTGAGGGAGAAAACAATCTGTATTTATTTATAAGAACAACGAAGATTAGTGTAACGGTAAAACCCCAGAGGTGTTGATACAGTTGCCAATTTTGACGGGGTGGATGAAGTTGCAAATACGTGGATACAATAGCGAAGGTATGGATTCAAAGGTACAGAAGCTGTTCCGAAGTTGTGGATGCAGCTCCGAAGGCATGGATGCAGCTCCGAAGGAGGTTGCGAATCCTGGTGAATCCCGAGCCCAGGACGTGCGTCCCCAGCAATTGAGGCCGCGGACGTGGGACTGTGGGAGCCGAATGCCAAAACTGAAGACTGGGCCGTGAGCCCTGCCAGGACCCACTCTCGTCCCAGTCCCGTCCCGGTTTCGGACGGCCGTCTTGGGCCAGCTTTAGGCTTTGAAGCCGAGCCCGCAAACCACTAGTTGATCATCACTTGATCACCAATCACCAGGATCTTTTCTTCGATCCAATTCAATCAAGATGATCATAATATCCACCACTTCTTCAGACACACTCACGAGCCAACACGCCACTCCTTGATCAAAGTTCATGAGCATTCCTCTTCTAAACCTGTCTGCAGGGGGACACTACGCCTGACTCTCTGAACCATCATTTCAATGCGGGTGGGCCAAGGGGTGAGAACTTCTTGTTATAAGCATGTCTGCAAAAGACCCCTGGAAATGATGTTTCTGCACGCTGTGAATGAATCCACCATGTTGATCATGTCGAGGGTTTGACCAAAAGTGTTTGTCACTTCGGTAACAACCCTACATCCGAGACATGCAAGTTCATCCTTTTATTCACGGTGGTCATTTGTCAATAGTGGTTTGTGGGCCCGGCCCAGCCCAAAAGCCTGCCATTATGTTACAATTTTCCCCTTCTTCTCTCTTGGACGCTCCCATTCCTTGCTTCTCACTTCCATACCCCACTTGTTACGCCCATAACTCCCCACGTGCCCAACCGTTTCTGATGATCTCTTCACCACATGATACGCCCTTACGTCTCCTTCCTTGAATATCAAAGTTCATGGCGCTCCGGACTCAGCTGACTTGCGCATGACCCCGCGCAATCGCCATGCTTCTTACTATAGTCCTGCCTTTGTTCCATTTCTGCTCAGAACTCTTATATCGCGCCATATGTTTGTTGCATACAAACATCCTGTACTAGTATATAAGTCGCATGCTACCTAGCTTGTACGGTAGACTTGACTTCTTGTGTAATACCACATCGTTGTCAATCCACGAACGACTTTACGCTCGCCGTTTCACTTGAGCACAACTTTGGTTCGCCGCTGCGCTTGAACCCCAGAATCCCCGACTATCACCTACATGTCTGAGGAGACCGTGTGGTGCTTATTCATCATTAAACTTGGTCTTAACTGACTAACTCACATCCCGTTACCTCGGCTTGAGCGACTTAGTGACATGCACATCGCACATAACGTTCCTGTGGTAACGTTACATTAAGTCAAGTCTCTCGCAACCCTGGCGACTAGTAGGAGTCGCACGAAATTCCAGCCGCAGTACATCGATCGGTATACGACTGATGAACTCTCCAGCCACAAAAAGGGCGCAGTAATCTGGGAAGAGATCCATAACCAAGAGGGATATTTCATCTTTGACGCCAAAAACCAAGAATACCACCAGGTCCATTACTTCGACGACCTTCGTCTTTGGGCTTACATCGACTACAACCCAAAACAAGGACGGTGGTACGCTTACAAAACTGTCCCTCCACAATTCGGCGCAGGACCCCTTGGGTCAACCAACATCACCGGAATCAACGTCGACCCAGACGAATCAACCACCCTCACTCCCATACAGCCAGCGATGGCCACCAACACTCAGGTCGCCACCAGCCTTACTACCACGGGAGCCTCTGGCTCGGGCAGTGGAGGACCACATGTTACAGGAAGTCGACTGGCTGCTCAGACGGGTGGAGTGACTCATAGCTCTAGTGCCCAGCTGACGACGGGGCCGAGCAGTGGCCCAACTACTGGACTTAGTGGAGGCCTACATGGTAGCGGTGGAGGCCCACCGGGCAGTGGTGCCCCTGGTGGCGGCAGAGGTGGTCCGGTGTAACGTCTACCACGGACGTTCGTCTGACTTAGACGCTGTTGTGACGTGGGTTCCCTTGAGGGTGAAACCTGTGATTATCCGAGTGCTCTGGAAAGACGGCGGGGTGCGGCCAATACGTGCCTGCGGAATCCCTATAGGTGTATAACGTCTCTTCGATGGGAATGTTGGGAGGTGGATTGGGGACTTTGCGAATGTACTCCCACTGAAGGTTGTCGACGATGTAGTAGCAGTGAGTTGGACGGGCGGTGCGCGAGTTGAGGTATTCGAATACGAGATGACACGTGGTCCCTGGCAGATAAGTCACAGTCGGCTGATCTACCATTCACAAAGGAAATGGAGATGAGGTCACGGGGATCCCTCTTGGTCGCAAGGGATATGCCGGAGCTAGCTCACTTAGGGACGTTCCGAGTCCCTAGTACAAGAGACGAGTAGAAGTGGTGGTAATTGAAGAAGACCAAGATGGGGATCCTGGTCCGTACTACTGTGAACTTAAATACAAGTAAGGGAGCCAGTTCTAGCTCCGCTCGAACTCGTAAGTAGCCAATAGCGTAAGTAGCGTATCCTAATAATAGAATGCGCAGTCGGTATCGTAACACGAAACACGTACAACAATAGAAAGCATCAGTCAGCAAGCCTAATCACAATCACGTACAACAATAGAGGGTCGTCAGTCAGCACAACACGAGGCAGTAAGATCCGAAGTCCATGACATATTACTACTAACGTGCCGAGTCATCACGAACACGTCAGAGTCCACAACCGATCCGGGCAGTCCGAGACGAAATGTAACATCACCCCCTTTTCAGCGTCAAGCCCCAGCTTGACCCCGCATGATAGCGAGAGGGTTAGTGCCAACTTCGCGAAGGGCTCGGATGCGAGCGATCTCCTCCGCGTCCTGCTCCGCCTTCGGCCCCCGGTGGAGGGAAGCTCGGACGTTTTCGACTCGATCCACCGCATGCGCTCGTTGAAGTCTGGCGACACACCTGTTGCGCTCGATCTCGATGCGCTCCAGCTTCATCTGCTCCGCCGCCAATCGATGCTGCTGTGCACGCCATCCCAGCATCATGCAGCGGTATCGATGCACTTCGGCCGCAAGGGTCGCGTCCTTCATGTGAAGGAGCGCCTGGTCGACCGAGTCGACTAGTCCCGCGTCGGAGAGCAGGAACGTGAGGTCGTCGTCGGTGTAAGTGGGGGTAGTGGACTGTCCGTCGTAATAGGGGACGGCGTGAACGGGCTTCCCGTATTGTTGGTTGCTTCTGGCTCGGAAGGCCAAGACGAAGGGATCGGCGGTGAGGATGAGCTGAGTATACCGGGCGGGCCAAAGTCGCTCCTGAGCATCTCGAATCTGAAAGGGAATGTAGTGTACTCCCCTGTTGAACTGGTACCCCCTGGGAGGGGGTGTCTCCGGCCGACTCTCGGTCTCCTGCACATGTTCCTCCTCTTGATCTGCGTGAATCGTGGGTGGATACGTCGTCGGTAGTGTGATAGCTTCCCCGGTGGGTCCGCATAGCGGGGGGGTTTCCGAGTGCGTAGTGGTGAGATGGGTGGCATAACGTAAATACTGATGCGCCTCGAGGCGCTCCGCCGGGTCGTACGGGTCCCCGCCTTCGTCGGGCCCTGGTGGGAATGTTGGTCGACTGGGTACATACCCTTGTTCGTCGCCCGCTGGAGTGGGCGCTCTGGTCGGGACGTAGTGATCTCCGAGATAGTTGGGCTGATTGCTCTCGGAATAAACAGTGGGGGTCGGCGAAGGAATTGGGGATGTCCCGGGGGAAGGAGGACGACTTCCTCGTTGGTGAAGGGCGAGGGTAGACGACAGGGGTGACGATGGCGTGGACTGTACTCGGTAAGGTGCGGATAGCTCGTCGTTGACGACATAGCGGAAGTTGATAGGTGACTGAGAGCGCATTAGCAGTGGAGATGGGAGAGAGGGATGGAGACGTCTCTTGAGATTTCCCTGCGTTTATATGTACTTCGCGAGCGGGGTTGGAACTTTTGAATTCCCGAATTGCGTCGTCCGCGAATACGTCATCCTTATCGACCCACTGATTGTCCGAGTCGGGGTATCCCTTCCATTTGACTAGATATTGCAGCTTGCGACTTCTGCCGAATCGCCGGGAGTCTAGAATTTTCTCGACCTCGTATTCTTCTTCTCCGCCGACCAGATCTGGCGGTGGGCGCTGATAATTGGGTCCGTGCGTGGGTGTCTCGCGATAAGGCGTTAGGAGGTCCACATGGAACACTGGGTGTATCTGCCACTGCGTGGGAAGTTCTAGTCGATAGTTGACTGCAGACATCACCTGGGCGACCTTGAAGGGGCCGTGGCGTCGCGCCGCTAATTTTGCCGTTGGTTGATGTGTGCGTAAGTGGCGTCCTTCTAGCCACACCTGATCCCCGATTTGGAATTTGGGCGTATCTTTGGCCTTGATCCACCCCTGCTGCGCTTTGATCATCAGTGACTGCGCGCGTTGTCAGAGTTCCTTGAACTGTTTGACCCTGAGCGCCACTTGTGGGATTGGCGATGGCCTATCGGTCCAATCAGCGCGGGGGTTATACCCCATGAGGAGCTGGAAAGGGGATTCTTTAGTGGTTTCGCTGGGCCAATTGTTATGGGTGAACTCAGCCATGGGGAGGTAGTGTATCCAGTCATCCTGTCGTTCGTTGACCCAGAATCGCAGGTATTGCTCCAGCCATTGGTTCGTTCGTTCCGATTGTCCGTCGGTTCGTGGGTGATAGGCCGTGGATATGTTCTGTTCGATGCCTAGAATTTTGCATAGTTCGCGCGTGAACTTTGATGCGAATCGGGGGTCTCTATCGCTGATGATCTTTCCGGGTAGGCCGAATCTGGGAAACACGTGCTTGACGTAGAGGGCCGCCGTTCCTTCTGCCGATATTTCTTCTTGGCATGGGATGAATAGTGACATTTTTG
The DNA here is from genome assembly GCA_021527035.1 of Lactarius vividus. Taxonomy (NCBI): domain Eukaryota; kingdom Fungi; phylum Basidiomycota; class Agaricomycetes; order Russulales; family Russulaceae; genus Lactarius; species Lactarius vividus. The sequence continues at coordinate 8,285 of JAKELG010000020.1, read as the reverse complement.
TACAGTCGTGATCGGTTATCGTGAGGATCATGTCGCAGCCTTGCGCTTCGGGGAGTTTAGTGATAAAGTCAAGTGCAATAGTTTCAAAGGGCATAGCTTCGGGTTTTGGGAATATTGGGCGTAACGGCGCTTTGATGGCCCTAGTGTTAACCTTGATTCTTTGACAGTCGGCGCATCCCTTGACGTAATCCATTACTTCGTTCCTTAGACCTGGCCACCAGTAGTATCGCTCCACGAGTTTGATGGTTCGACTAATTCCCGGGTGTCCGTATACAGGGGGGTCGTGATGATTCCTGATAAGCTCTCGCTTCTCGAGGAGCCCTCCTGTGACTACTCGGCGTCCGTCCTTGTACCATGTGCCTTCGATTTTCTTCAGTCCATGTGGGTCTATCCATGGGCGGAGTCTATCATCGTCCTGGGCATACACCGGGTTCGTCTTTTCCATTTCTTGTACTGATATGGTGGCGTTGATTCGGAGGGGGTCTTCCGTCGTATCTATTGCTGCGGCCCTGACGAAGATGTCATCGGGTAGTACTGTAACTTGATCGTTATCTCCTTCTCCTTGGTCGTAGTCCGGGCGTCTAGATAGGGCGTCTGCCCGTCCGTTGGCTGTTCCCTTAATGTGGTGAATTTCGATATCATACTCTGAGAGTTCTAGTACTTCCCGGGCTACTCGGCGGCTTATCTTTTGTGGTGAGCGCCAGTATTGAAGGTTCATGTGGTCCGAGAAGACCTTGATTTTGTGCGGTGATCCTGCTAGATAGTGGCGCCAGTTCCGTAGTGCTTTCACGATCGCTAAGAGTTCCAGATCGTAGATGTCGTAGTTTCGTTCCGCGGTGCTGAGCGTATTCGAGTAGTACGCAATGGGATGTCTCTTTCCGTCTTCTTTGCGTTGGAGGAGTACCGCTCCCACTGCAAATCCTGAGGCGTCTACTTCTAGTTCGAATTGATCTTCTAGCTTGGCATGTGCGAGAACCGGTTCTTCCGTGACAAGCTTCTTGATTTTGTCGAATGCTTCTTGTTCCGTGGCCGTCCATGTCCATTCCATGTCCTTTCGCGTAAGTTTGTTGAGGGGGCGAGCGTGTGTGGCGAAATTTCGGATGAAAGCGCGGTAAAAATTGCAGAAGCCTAGGAACGATCGCACCTGTTTGACGTTTCTGGGGGTTGGCCAATCTTTGATGCTGGAAATTTTGACGGGGTCCATGCGTGTCACCCCCTTTTCAATGATTACCCCCAGGTAATCGATGCTCGGTGCGTGGAAGATGCACTTTTCCGGTTTGAGGAATAGGTCGTTTTCCTCTAGCAAGTCCAGAATGTCGTGTACTGCGTTGATATGTGCTTGTTCTGTTGACCGAGTGGCTATACCTATGTCGTCCATGTACACCCTGATGATCGTGCCTTTGGTTTCATGGTACGCGATGAGATCTTTGCAGATCTCGTTCATCATGGTTTGGAACGTTGCCGGTGAGTTGGTCAGCCCGAAGAACATTACCGTTGGCTCGAAGAGTCCGTATTTTGTTTTGAACGCTGCCTTTTCCTGGTCGCCCTCTTTGATCCTTACATTATTGTACCCCCATCGGATGTCCAGTTTGGTAAATATGAATGCTCCACTCAGATCAGCGATGAGTTCCGGGATGAGCGGGAGAGGGTATTGGTTGCGTATTGTCCAGTTGTTGATATTCCGATAGTCCTGTACGGGACGTAGTTTTCCGTCCTTCTTTTTAATGAAAAAGAATGATGACGCGTACGGGGATTTGGAGGGTCTGATGTACCCTTTTGCCAGTTGTTCGTCTATCCACTCCTTTAGCGCTTTGTCCTCTGTTTGGCTCATTGGGTAGATTTTGCAGTCGATCGTGTCTGGTGCGTTTGGTTTGAAGTCAATTGCGTGATCCCAGGGTTTCGACAGCGGGAAGCGATTTGATTCTTCTTCGCTGAAGATTTTGACATGTCGTTGATATTCCTTCGGGACTGCTTTCTTTTCCGTGTATTGTTTGGCTTCTATCGCCATTTCGGTCGACATTGTTGCGCGTAGACGAGTATCTTCGAGGTCGCACTCCCGTCGCAGCTGTTCTTCGATTTTCTGTTTGTTAGGGAGTAGTAGTTTTTCAAGTACGAGTCGCGCTATAACCGGATCTATCCGTGGTTTTGTAGGATTTATGGTACGGAGGACGACTGGATACTCAGCTTCGTTAAGCGTGGCTGTTGCCCATTGGATGTCAGGTTGGAAGGTCGCCAGCCATGGGTATCCCAAAATTATGTCTTCTCCTCCTACGTCCGTCACCAGGAATCGCATTTCCTTGGTAATCCCTTTGGTCTGTACCTCTAGATCCACGCAGTGAGTTATCTTGCCTCCCTTATTGTGCGTGCCGTCGATGTTCCAGATCTTTCGATGACGGTCTAACTCTTTGAGGCCTAGCCTCATCCTTTTGACGAAGTCCGGATGTATGAAGTTATTAGTGGCTCCGGAGTCCACTAGTGCTCTTTTGTCGGCCATGGCGTAACTTGCGCGCAGTGAAACTGGAACATGCATAGATTGATAGCGCGTTATGAACACAGAGTTACACCGTAATGCCCTCACCCAGGCCGTCGGGTTCAGGTGCTTTGAAAATCCTCTCGCCCCAACAGGTCCCGAACTACCAAGTCCCTAGCTTCGTCGTCCAGGTTCCGGACTCCATTTATCCAGCTGGTCGCCCGTTCTTGCGGCGTATCAGTGGTGGCGCGGGCGCCTCGGCTACTGCCGCCATCATCTTCGAATTGGATCAAGGGTTCGTCTTGGACGCTTTGGACTTCTTCTATAAACGCCCCTCTGCCTTGGCGGGGTTGCCAATTATTATTGGCACGTGGTTTGCGGGGTTGGCGACAGTCGCGGGACATGTGCCCAATCTTTCCACAGTTGTAGCAGTTGATATTCTTCATGTCTACTACTCCTTTTCCTTGGGAGCGTCCTCCTTGTGACGTATACGGGGGTCGGGTGTAGTCGATTTCTTCGGATCCTGCGAGTCGAGCGCGGACCCTCCCCGGGGTGGTGTCCATGGCGTCCGGGTGATTCCGGAACGCCTGCCATCCTTGTCGTGGCTGCATGGGGCGATTTGGAGCGTTGAAAGTTCTGAGAGAAGTATTGCCCGGCTTACCGGGTCCTGGGGGTTTACGTCCCCCTAAACGCGTTTGTAAGTGCATCCACTTGCGCTGTTGTTCAAGTGCAGCCATCTTCCATTGGGCGTATGTGTTCGGGCTGTGGAAATTGTACGCGTTTTTGTAGAGTTCTATCGGAAGTCCGCTGGTGAATTTGTCGAGGACCAAGGAGTCGTCAAAGCGATATCCTGCTTCTCTGACTGCTTTCTCAAACTTGGCGACATAGGAGTCGATATCTTGTCCTTCCATTCGGAAGCCCTTTTGGAGCTCTTGTTGCGCTCTTTCCTTTTCGAGGGTATCGGCGAATGTGCTACGGAAGCCGAGTTCGATGGCTTCCCAGATCCACTTGTCGTAGGGTCCATGTTTGGCTTTGTACGCCTTGACCCACTTGGTGGTGGAGAGGACCCATTCGTTAACATGGTCCCCCTGGATGTAGGTGAGGAAGATCAGCGCTTTGCGATAGGGGAGAGTGAACGCAGGGTTATCGTAGTTGGTTTCCACGAACAGTTCCCATTGCGTGAGGAACTGTTGAACTTTAGTACGGTCTCCGGTGAATACGAGGGGTTCTTTGCCCATGAACTTCTCGGGCTTGGTTCCGCTTGACACATTTGGTCCGGTGAAGAGTGGGCCTCCCGGATCTCCTCCTCCTCCGTCTCCCCCTCCTCCTCCGTGTCCTTCGGGTGGGGGTCCTCCGCCACGACTGATGCGTGCGGGTTCCTGGAATGTGGTTGGTTGCTCGGTGATTGTGGTAGTCATGTCTGTAGGGATTGACTCAGCTAATAGTCCTAACTGCGCTTCTTCTTCTTCTGCCTGCGCTTCGAGGATGCGGATTTCTTTGGGATTGCTTCCCAAGGATGGGGAAGGTGCGGGTGTCTTGGGAGTAGGGGAACGGACCGGTTCCTCTTCTTGTCCGTCGATAGGTCCCCACTGATCTCTAGTAGTTGTTTCGCTTTGGCGAATGTCGAGGTGGAGGCCTGATCCTGCGGGTCTAACGACTTGTAATTTGCCGTGGAGTTCGTCCCACCTGATTTCTGTCCAGCAAGTGTGGTCGAAGTTGAATTCTACCGGGATGAGTCCGGTTTTGCCGTCCTTGTAAGTGTGAAGGACTACGTAGCCTGGGTCTCCTTGTTCTGTCTGCCAGAAGGCTCCTTTGAGGTACTGTTTAGGGACGTTGCGTTCCCCTCTTCGGTCGATATGGTATGGTCGGAATGGGATCCAAAGATCGCGGGTTGTTGCTGCGGAAGCCACGTTGAAGGATCTTGGTCTTAATGTAACGTCTACCACGGACGTTCGTCTGACTTAGACGCTGTTGTGACGTGGGTTCCCTCGAGGGTGAAACCTGTGATTATCCGAGTGCTCTGGAAAGACGGCGGGGTGCGGCCAATACGTGCCTGCGGAATCCCTATAGGTGTATAACGTCTCTTCGATGGGAACGTTGGGAGGTGGATTGGGGACTTTGCGAATGTACTCCCACTGAAGGTTGTCGACGATGTAGTAGCAGTGAGTTGGACGGGCGGTGTGCGAGTTGAGGTATTCGAATACGAGATGACACGTGGTCCCTGGCAGATAAGTCACAGTCGGCTGATCTACCATTCACAAAGGAAATGGAGATGAGGTCACGGGGATCCCTCTTGGTCGCAAGGGATATGCCGGAGCTAGCTCACTTAGGGACGTTCCGAGTCCCTAGTACAAGAGACGAGTAGAAGTGGTGGTAATTGAAGAAGACCAAGATGGGGATCCTGGTCCGTACTACTGTGAACTTAAATACAAGTAAGGGAGCCAGTTCTAGCTCCGCTCGAACTCGTAAGTAGCCAATAGCGTAAGTAGTGTATCCTAATAATAGAATGCGCAGTCGGTATCGTAACACGAAACACGTACAACAATAGAAAGCATCAGTCAGCAAGCCTAATCACAATCACGTACAACAATAGAGGGTCGTCAGTCAGCACAACACGAGGCAGTAAGATCCGAAGTCCATGACATATTACTACTAACGTGCCGAGTCATCACGAACACGTCAGAGTCCACAACCGATCCGGGCAGTCCGAGACGAAACGTAACATCCGGGAGGTGGAGCCCCTGGCGGCGGTGCCCCAGGAGGAGGTGCGCTCCCCGTGGGCCCAGACGGGGCAATACCAGCACTGGGAGGGGGCAAACTTGGGGGCAACCCACCACCCATCTTCGATGGAAATTGAGAGGAGAGTCGAAACTTTCTTCGATCCTTTCGAATTTATCGAGGAATGAACCCAACTGTGGACCAGCTGACAGTGCCCTATTCGCGAACCATGACCTTCCTCTCATACATGAGGGGGCATCTGGTGGACGATTGGGTAGACGAGCAAACCGCATGGCTAGACACCCAGATAGCGGAAGGAGTACTGCACAACGAAGAAAACCTATGGAACATGGTCCTTGACCGGTTCACGAATGCCTACACCGACACCACTGAACGAACCAGAGCACGCCAAGACATCGATAAGTTAAAGATGATTGGCGAAGACATTGACACGTACATTGCAAAGTTCCAGAACCTCACGACAAAAGCTGGCTATAATCCAGATGAAGCCAACGTCATCAAAAAATTCCAAGTGGGACTCCCTGACAACCTCATAATTAATGCCATATGCTTCCAGCACCCGGTCACGTGGGACCAGTGGAAGGCAGCAGCACGACTTCAGCAAGCCGAGTATCTTATGCTGAAGCCCCGCCTCACATGCAATCGGCAAAATGAAAAATGAGGAGGTCACACCCGAGACCAGTGGGTCCAAGCCCTTAACAAGGCACGTGACCCAAATGCCATGGATATTAGCCGCACTAGAGCCCGTGCAACCCTCACAGACGCTGAGAAGCAAAGGATGGTCGCGGAGGGGAGATGTTTCCGATGCGGGGAAAAGGGTCATGTGTCGCGTAATTGCCCACAAAAAGGCACTCGCGTTGCTCAGACCACAAACGACGGGGGAATACCTCCTCCTGTCCCCGCTACCCCCGCAGTATCGCCTCCCCCCCTCGTTACTCAAGTCGCCATATCAGCAAACCATGTACTGTCGAATGATGAAGCGGCTGACGCTCAGATCGCAGCACTGGCCGCTCAGCCAAAAGAAGTGTGGGACCTCTTGGTGGAGAAGCTTTTTGGAGGAAAGGATTTTCCAAACACCTAAACCCGTTGGCCTGGGCAAAGGCGCTACATGTGTACTATAGCAGATATCGATCTATGCGAATCCCAGTTCTTTTCAAATCTGCAAACGCAACGGCCGAACGACAGGTCCTATTGGACTCTGGAGCAACCGACAACTTTATTTGTGCGGAGCTGCTCAAACGAACGCATCTCGGAACCCAACCCGTCTCTACCCCCATTACTATATGGAACGTTGACGGCACTTACAACTGAGACGGCGCGATAACCCAGTACACCGATTTGGCAGTGCGGACTGGTGAGCGCACGAAGATGCTTCGTTTCCTGGTAACCAATCTAGGAAAGGACGAGGCGATCCTGGGCTATCCTTGGTTCTCGGCCTTTGAGCCTGAGATAGAATGGAGAAACGCCACGCTAAACGAGAATTTCCAACCAGTTGTAATCTCCAGCCTGAACCTCCAGAGCAACGCCATGCCCATAGAAGCAGCTATCAGGGCTATCGAGGCGTATGAGCTTGACGAGGAGGCTTGGGAACAGGTTGTGAATGAAGAACCAGAGCCAAACATCGCCTTCTTGCGAAAGACAATGACAGCATCGGAACTCGCACAACAAGAAGCAGCGAAGAAGCAGGCTCGAACGTTTGAGGAAATGGTTCCTCCGGAATACTGGTTACACCGTAAGGTGTTCAGCGAAGAAGCGTCGCACCGATTCCCCCCGTCCCATGTATGGGACCACGCCATTGAGTTACTCCCCGACGCACCCACCGCCCTTGACTGCAAAGTGTACCCCCTGACCGCAAACGAAGGAGAGGCACTCACAGCCTTCCTAAACGAGCAACTTGAGAAGGGATATATCCGTCCTTCAAAGTCTGCCTACGCGTCACCTTTCTTCTTTATCAAAAAGAAAGACAGAAAATTACGTCCAGTACAGGACTACCGACGCCTCAACGAACTCACCATAAAGAACCACTACCCCCCTCCCCCTCATCCCCGAACTCGTCGATCGCATTCGAACCGCGCGATTGTACTCAAAACTAGACATTCGATGGGGATACAATAATGTCCACATCAAAGAGGGAGACGAGTGGAAGGCGGCGTTCAAAACCAATCAAGGATTATTCGAACCACGCGTCATGTTCTTCGGCCTTACAAATTCCCCCTCCACCTTCCAAACAATGATGGACACCATATTCCGCGACCTCATTCTGACAAACGAGGTCGTCGTCTACATGGACGATATCCTCGTTGCCACAGCTGATGACAAAAATCATCATCGAAGGGTCCTCCATGAAGTATTACGACTTTGTGAGGAACACGATTTGTACGTGAAACCGGAGAAGTGCGAATTCGAGGTCCATGAAACCGAGTACCTAGGCCTCATTATTGGCAGAGGACGACTGCGGATGGACCCCGTTAAAGTTCGAGGGATCCAGGAGTGGCAACCCCCAAAGAACCTCAAGGAAGTTCGCGCATTCCTGGGGTTCTGCAACTTCTACCAAAGATTTATACGAGGGTTCTCCCAACTTGCCCGACCTCTCCACGACCTCACAAAAAAGGATGTCCAATGCCACTGGGGCGATACACAGCAGAACGCCTTCGAAGATATTAAGAAGTGCATATGCGAAGAACCCGTGCTTTTATTCCCAGACCTCGCAAAACCATTTGAGTTAGAGGTCGACGCATCAAACGTTGCGGTAGGGGCCGTGCTGAACCAGTTAGGACCCGACCAGAAGTTTCATCCCATTGTGTTCCACTCTGAGTCATTTACGGAGACAGAGCGAAATTACGACATTTATGACCGAGAATTACTGGCGGTGGTCAAAGCACTATGGGCATGGAGAACGTACCTCGTGGGATCCCCCCATAAAGTCATCATCCACACTGACCACACCAACCTCCAATACTGGAAGGAACCCCAGAAGATCAACCGGAGAATCGCGCGAGAGTTCCTAGAACTATCAGAGTATGACTTTATTCTGAGACACATAGCAGGAACAAAGAACGCGCGCGCATCGCCCTGT